>CANTUR010000067.1:1487500-1897831 GCA_947683625.1 Mallotus nudiflorus
TCTTTTTGTTTAAGCCTTTGCAATTTAAGATTATATTTATCCCTAACATTAAAAGGAATAAAATTCCTAGTCATTAATCTCTTCATTAATTCCCAATTTTTAACCTCACTATTCCCATTCTCTCTCAACAATTCCAATAAATCTTTCCACAAAAAATAAGCATGACCTTTGAATTGGCGAGAAGCAAGTCTACACTTTTGTACCTCATTATATTCTTCACATTCAAATACATCCTCTACTTGTTGTACCCATCTCAAATAAGCATCAGGATCATTCACACTACAAATAAAGGAATCTCCATTATGATACAAATTCATGCTCAACAACCTTAAGTTTGGTCATTTGGACGAATTTGGTAAGTGTAGGTGAATTTGGATGAATTTGGCAAGTTTGGGTGACTAGAAATAAGCAAATTAGGTTTAATTCGCACAAAAATAAAACAAATAAGAACAACAACGAATTTAATCCTAATAAGTAAGGAAAAGGAGTTCAAATTAAGACAAATGAGTTATAGATAAGAAAAAGATGTAGATAAGGAAAATGAGTTGTCTAGGACAAGCAAAAGCTTTAAGATAAGATAAGGATTAGGACAAAAGAAGATATAACTAAATCTAGCAAGATAAAGATATAATTTACTCAAGATTTGATCTATCCACAAAGATATTCCTAACAAACAAGGGAAAAATGAATTTCTACAAAAAAAACCTAAGAAAATGAATTTTGTAACATAAAATTTCAAGATTTCTGATCTTGAATCAAGATTTGAAAAAAGAACTTAAAGAAACTTCATGATTCCAACGAATTTGATCAATAATTTTCAAGAAAATAATCAAGAAAGTCAAAGATTTTCAAGAAGACTTATAAGAACTTTAAAGATTTTAAAGAAACAACCAAATTCTTCTTTTCTTTTCTTTTTTTTTTTTATGGTCGAAACTTGATGCAAGACTTTAAGGAAATAACTAAATGAAATTAAAGATGATAATGAATGATGTAAAAAAATGAATTTGAATAAAAAAAAAGATGATGAACAAAGAAGAATGTTGATGAAACTAATGAGGAGTAGAAGAAGAAACACAAAGAATGATAAACGAATTAAAAAAAAAAAGGATATGTAACTTGATTCTTAGAGCCAAAGCTCTGATACCAAACTGATGCGAACTAAATTTATTTAACAAACAAAACCTGCAATAATCTATTGATACCCATACATTATATCATTCAAGAAACAAGTTGGGTGGAAACTAGAACCCTTAATTATCTAACAATTAAGAACTCTAGCTATCAAGAACTGGCCACAATTAGATATGGATGTTCTAATTGATAAGACAAGTGAACTATCAAATAACCTATTTTGTTTAGAAAGTTTAAAGAATAAAACTCCAAGTAATTTGAAGCAAAATTCGTCACTTTATTTGATTGATAAAAAAGATACCCTAAATAAGCTACAAAATAAGCTATTTATAAGAATTTTTTAATTTTAAACCTAAACTAAAACAAATCATTAAAATATAAAGATAATAAATCTCTAAATGATAAGAAAACAAATCCTTAAAGGTAAGGAATTATTTTGCTTGTCAACTAAGCTAAAGAAAAGTAATTCTAACTAAAAACAAATACTTTTAAAACAATTTGGATAAGGAACACATCCAAATTAATACTAAATGGACTAAATAACATATAGTTGGTCTTCATTTTGGGCTTTGCAACATGAATAATTACTCATTTGGCTTAATGCATCCAATTTAGACTCAATAAGACTACTTGAGCCTAAATCTTTAATTTGCACTAAATGAATAAGCTTTGGACTGGAATTAATTCCATATGTCAAATGAATCAAATTGATTCATATTTGTACTTTGAGCCCATATTGCTTTCTTCATCTTCTTAACACATGCTCATGTGATTGGACTTCCATCATAAGTCAAAGGGTCTTCAATCCTTACTGGATTAGGATTCCTTATTACACATTGAATCCTTGTTGGATATGGATTCCTCGTCACATCTTGAATTTCTTGTTTGATTAGGATTCCTTGTTACATCTAACTTTGAGCCCATATTGCTTCTTTTATCTTTTTAACACATGCCCATGTGATTGGACTTCTATCATAAGTCAAAGGGTTTTCAAATTAGGATTCCTTATTACACGATGAATTCTTGTTGGATATGGATTTCTTGTCACATCTTGAATCTTTATTTGATTAGGATTCCTTGTTACATCTTGAATCCTTATTGGATTTGGATTGCTTGTCACATCTTGAATTCTTATTCGATTAGGATTTCTTGTCGTACTAGGATTCTCATCATAATCCAATAAGGATTCAAGATGTGACAAGCAATCCAAATCTAACAAGGATTCAAGATGTAACAAGGAATCCTAATCAAATAAGGATTTAAGATGTGACAAGAAATTCATATCCAATAAGGATTCGAGGTATAATAAGGAATCATAATCCAATAAGGATGGTATCAATAGATTGTTGCAAGTTTTGTTTGTTAGATAAACTCAGTTCGCATCAGCCTAGGCTGCTGCCTGTTAATGGCTCTGACACCACCCACATCATCTAGCTTTTGCATCATCTTAATCTTGTAAAGAGGCAAATTTTCATCGCTCCACCACTGTCGCCCCACCACCACCATTGCCATAAATTTTCATTCAAAATAAAACTCAATTTGATTCAAATTCAAACCCAATTTGATTCAAATTCAAACCCAATTCAATCAACACATTCACCACAAAATCAAATCCAATTCCTTCAACTGTAAAACCCAACAAAAAACCACAACTTTCTCCTAAATCCTAACAATTAAAAACCCACCAGTACCAAAAACCATAACTTTCCCCTAAATCCCATCATCTTATGTGAAGCTGTCGTCAACCATTGCCACTCTATAGCGTTGCAACTTGTTTTCTCCATTAAGCAGCAGATGGGTTCGATTGATAATCGCGTCTCTATCTCTATCTCAATCATGTCCATCGTCTTTGTCGCAACGGTCGAATTTCTTTTAGAAGGTCGATAAAGTGAGGCAAAGGCGAGGGTCAAGCAATGGCTAGGGTCAAGCGAGGGCGGTGAGAGGTGAAGGAGTTGTGGTTTTCACTTTTTCATTCAAACAATAATTTTGATTTTGTTTAAAAAAAATTTTTAATTTATGAGTTAAACAAAAATTTTGTTTTAAAAAAATTATTAACTAACTAATTTTATTAATTATCAATTATTGGTGTCTAAAAAAATTTATTAATTATTGAAAATTTTACAATAATTGATTAAAAATTTTACAATAATTGGTTTACAAAAATTATTAAAAATTTTATAAAAATTTATTAATTAAAAATTAGTTTACAATAATTGATAAACAATTAATAATTATTTTTTTAAAGAATAATGCCACCTTATTTAATATGGACACATAACATGACATGATGTGTACATGTTAGATGATGATATGGCACCAAATCAGCATCTATGCAAGTGCCATGTCATCACCAATGATCAGATATTGGCTTCAAATACTTTCATGTGATCAAATTGTAAAGTTGGAGGGTGGTATAAGGTTGAAAACCTAGGTGGGTGGTATAAGGTTGAAAACCCAGGTACCGTGAGTACAATTAACCCTAAAAATCTTGCATATTTAAGAGGACTGTGCATTTGACTAGTTAAATGTACCCTTGTAGGAGAGGATGCACATGACAGTCGATATTTTGAAATCAGACGAATGAAAATGAATGATGAATCACAAATTTACCCGACAAATGGACACCGAATGCAAAATCTAACAGCAAATCTCATACTATTCTCCCTTCTTCCCATTGTATTCCTAAAATAAAATAAAGTGGGGGAGTTGGACCTGGAACAGAACACGGAATTTATGGAACAGTAGGCACAAAAATGCTATAACAAGCCTAACTGCATGAAAATGACCAATATAGCTAGCTTATAAAGAATCTAGAAGAATCACTCATTTCTACATCTACAGTGTGATATTCTGTGCAGATCTCCGGTGGAATCGCTTGCGATCCAACAAAAGCAATGGCCCCACAGCTTCCTCAGGCACTAGAATTTCACTCGCGCAAAAAACACATTCAAAGAAACTCCTTGAGATATCCATAAATCCTATAGCAGATAATGCATGAAATTCAATTTGACCAACTGTTGCATCTTGGAATGTATTAGAATGATTAACTAGTCCAAACATCAACTTGTTTTAAAGCACTGGAAGTGCACCGAAATGGCTAAATTGCCTCAAATGCAACCTAAGAGCATTACAACTTCAACTCACACTCCAAAGCAGAACTACAAAGACCATGAATCAATTCATACAGAAATTATCCACTAGTTGTGTTTGTCGATGACTGGATCCCCAAGAAAAAGTGCGGATTAAAATTCCTTAGTGAATATCATATATTAGTACCAGTTGCATTCAATGTAATCTCGAGATTGTAAAAATAATTTGAGTCGCATGAACAATAGAAATCACTAATACTTGATCTAGAAACGATTAGTAACAGTAATAAACTTAACAGAAAGCATTATGTGAACATGTGTTAAAAAATTACCACAAAAAAAATACATGTATTGCAAAATTTTCATCAATATGTGATTCATTCAAACACTGTAACGATTCACAATGAGCATTAAAGTGTATTTATAATAACAACTCATAATCAATCAACCAATCTATAAACCACAAGTAAATACTACACCTCATGTTGCTTCAACTTCAGCTGGTGTCTTTGCCACAATGGACAGTGCATGTAAACCACTCTGCAATTCATCTTGCAGCAAACCATAAATCAATCTATGCCTCTTCACCAAGCTCTTCCCCTCAAATTCCTTTGAAACTACTTTCAAATTGAAATGTGTCTCACCATCACTTCCTCTCACACCAGCATGCCCTGCATGCTGATAAGATACATCCTCAACTTCCAATTCAATAGGACTCAGCTCTTTTTGTAGTATCTCTTTAATTCTTTTCCCTCTACTCCCTAAATCATCTAAATCATTACTATCTCCACCACCAGCATTAGCTTTTGATTCCAAACTTGTAATAGAATTTTCCGTTGAAACCATCCCAAGGCTAGAATTTTCAACACCATCACTATCAGGTCTTGAACTTTTAACCTCACTATGAATCTTTTTCCATGAATTTAACCCAATACCTTTCTCAGCCTCCACATACAAGGCGAGAGCTTTGTTTTGCATCAATTTCAACATATTCAAGAACCCATTATTCCTAGAAGGAGTCAAACTCTGTTGCAATCCAAGAAGCACAGCAAAATCAGGTGAAACCCTCAAAACCTCATCAACAGGCCTTCCAGAAAGCCCTTGAACGAGCAAAGCAGCCAGCCCTTTTGTGAGAACAGAATCAGAATCAGCTTCAAACACAACATTCCTATCGTCATCCAAATAGGCCCTGACCCACACCTGAGACACACAACCCTCTACTTTATTTTCTCTAGTTTTGAACTGGGCATCGAGTGGTTTCAAGTTTTTACCATAAAAAAGCAACTGCTCATATTTAGCTTTAGGTTCTTGAACTGACTGGAAAAGCCTGACGATTTCTTGAAGCTTAGGAGGGAGCTCTTCAATGGGTTGCAGAGATACAGAACTGGATGATGATGATGATGCAACAGGTGGCAAAGGTGATTTTTTTGATGGAATTTTTTGGAAAGAAATGGGTTTACAGAAAATTAACAAGGAAAGATTAGTGGGTTTTGACGGAGAGATTAAAATTTTGGTAGAATGAGGGATTTTGGAATTGGACAAGGGAAGAGAAGTAGCTGTTGAGATTGAAGCAGACATGGTTATTGCGCAATTGAAGCAGAGAATTCTAGTTCTAGACAATGAGCTAATTGAAACCCACATCATCATCGTATACTATACTTGAAACCACGGGCATCGCTGATTGCTATATGCGCCGCCATTGAAATACAATTAGGGTCCGTTTGGTCGGTAAAAAAATTAGAGAAATTTACTAACAATGTCCTATTTTTGGACTTATTTACTAAAATATACCTGTTTTCATTTATTATAGGAAAAATGTCCAATTTGCAACCTGAATTTTTGACTAAGAGCACATTGAACCAGATTTTTTGTCCAATAGGAACTTCTATTTTGAAAATCAGACCATATTAAAACTTTACTATTACAATCAAATTTTATAACTTTTTTTTAGTATAATTAAATCCTATAAACTAATAAAAAATAATTTTAATGGATACTAACAAATAAAGTTGATAATTTCTTTTAGAAATATATATATAATCTAATTATTAAATTTTAAAAGTTTTGAAACTTATAAAATATATATATTTTTTATTTTTCTTAAATTTTTTTTATTTTTCTTAATTTTTTTTAAAATTTTACAATCAAGTGATATAAATTTCAAAAAAAAAAATGACCAAATTTATTTGTTAATATAAATAGTGAATTGATAACTGACCTAAAATTTAATTTTAATAGTTAAATAAAAAAAATTTATTCATCAATTATTGTGTAGATTTAAAAATTATTGTGTAGATTTATAAATTTAAACTAATGAATAAAATTTAAAAAGATTTATTCAACCATTAAAATTAAATTTTAGGTCAATTATCAATTTTCTATTTACATTAACGAATAATTGGTCATTTTTTTACATTTATATCACTTAATGTTAGAGTTTTTAAAAATTTAAGAAAAATTTTTAAAAAAATTATTTTATAGGTTCAAAAACTTTTAAAATTTTATAATTAGGTTATATATATATTTCTAAAAAAAATTATTAGTACCCCATATGCATATTTATATTTAATTAAGGTTTTTATTTTCCTATACAGGATTGCTTATAGAAGAAAAACACCCAAGACAAATAGGAAAAGATTCCCAATTAAGGAGACTCTCGGATAGAAAGAAACACTCTCCTAGTAGACATAGAACTTTCATCAAAGAGGAACCTATTCCTCTCTTTAAGTATCACTACCCCTATAAATAGAACCTCATATCCCTCATTCTCATTTATTATATTCTCTCATATTCATTGCTCTCTTTATCTCTCTATATTATCTAATTTAGACATTAGAGGGTTTGTGGGGATTCTCCCCACCTCTCACCTTGCTTTTTTATGATCCCTCACAGAGTTCCAGCTCATGAGTTCTGAAAATAAGTTATCAAGTGGCATCATCTATGGGCATCTCTTGAGTTAAAAGTCATTCAAGCATTTACCAATCGAGACCTTGGCATCATGACTTCCAATCCACCACCAATCTCAACTTTTGACACACACATCAACCCATCTGCTCTCATTCCTCTAGTCAATTTGTCAACACTTACTCAGACGATAATTCCATAAGCCCCATTTCAATATGTTGGACCCTTATCTCAGGTTTTGACTAGTACATCCATACCACCTGGCAATATTCAAGTGTGGCCAGCTCTTGGCATTGACCTCCCTTACTATACCCCTCTTCAATATTATAATAGACCCATACCTTCTATACCTTTTCCAAACCTATCAGAAACACCTGCGAAAAACACACAATAATCCAAACACTACTCAACCTATCCCCAATAAGCAAAGAAGAAGCGATGATTCAAAATATTTAAACCTAGATGACCTTGATGCAATAATAGTTGAATGCCCTGATTCAAAATGAAAATCCCAAAATAACTCATACGGGAAATAATATGAAGCCACCAACATCAACCTTAGAGGTATTTGGAGGAAATAGAGAACAATACAAAGCTCCAGAAGAAGAATCTAGTTCGATAATCCCTGCCCTCGACGATTCAAAGATATCCTAAAAGGTTGAAGAGGTCATACATAAAGCTCATACTGGGCCTAGAAAAGAAGAAGATGAATGTGTTATGGAAGGGAAGGCGCCCTTTGTAAACAGAATAATTCAGATAGAAATTCCAACTAAATTCATAATGATGTAGTTAGATCAGTTTAATGGAATCAGAGACCAATCAACCACATATCTTCATTTAGAATTAGAATGTTACTTTAAAATGTGAATGATGGAATCATGTGCAGAGTCTTTCTAAGTACACTCACCAAGAATGCTCAGAAGTAGTTCTACTAAATCCTTGAGAATTCTATCTTCTCATTCGAAGAGTTCGTCGAGAAATTTCAAACTCGGTTCATCACCAACATCCCTCCAACCAAAAATATCAACAATCTCCAAATGTGTTGGCAAGAGGTCATTGAATCACTATAAAGCTATTTGGATCGATTTAATTAAGTAGTTATATAGATTGAAAATTTGGTTGATGAGGTAGCGATAGAGGCTTTAAAGAATGAGACTCAACTCGACTTGGAAAGCTCAAAATAGGATAATGACAAAGGAACCTAGCACCTTCGTTGAGGTAATGGTAATGACAATAAAGATGGACAAAGACAAGAGGATTCAAAGGGATGACAAGAAAGCACCTACCGAGAGAGATGAAAGGTTAAGACATAGAAGGCCGAGCTTCCAGTAGTCAAACTTTAAAAACCCAGCAAAAGGATTTAAGAAGGACGTTGAGAAATATATGCCACTAAACACCTCTAGATATAAGATCCTCATATGGGTCAGGCAAAATGGTGTGGGCATTACTCGAGTTAGAAGATTGAGTCCAACTAGGAGAGCCATATAGGATAAAAGGTACTACTGTCAATATCACATCAATTATGGGCACGAAACTAAGGCATGCTGAGAATTAAATAATGCCATAAAAAGATTAATACAGAATGGTAAACTTGGCAACTTTAGTGACACCTCTAAGGGGAGCAGAGATTCAAATGGTCAAGACCGGGATAGGCTGGAACTAAAGGAAGCCTGGAGTGAACCAGCCGGTGTTACTAATATGATTATCGAAAGAGAAATTATGGAGAAGAGGCCTAAAAGATTCCTCAGAGAAAAAGGGTTCGCTTTTGAGAAAAAGCAAGCTATCATATTTAGTCTAAAAGATGACAAACATGTTCAGCACCCTTATAATGATGAACTGGTAGTAAGCACTTTCATCAATAATTAGTTGGTGAAAAGATTATTGATCGATGATGGGAACGCCGTCAACACACTCTTTTAGAATGCCTATAAAGCAATAGGAGGTTCTGTTATTGATTTGAAAGCTATTTAGAATCTTATTACAAGCTTTTGCGGAGGAACCGCATAACCAATGGGATTAGTGGAGTTAAGTCTAGAATTCGTAGATTGCTAGAGAAGTGAAAGTAATTAAGGCTCAGTTCAATGCGGTAAATCTCCCACTCACATACAACATCATCATAAGCTGACCAATACTTTACTAGATTAATGCAGTCACAAGTATCTAGTGTCTGACCATGAAGATTCCCATTGAAGGTCGAGCAATTATGAAGATTAGCATATGGCTATTCAATGTTATCAAATGACAGTCAAACCTTATATGGAAGCATTCCTTTTGGAATCTTAGGAAATGGAGAAACAAGGAGCTAGCCCTGAGCCAATTGACGAGGTTCAAACATTATATATCATCAGTGGAAAGACGGTAAGTATCAGTAATGAGCTTGATAGCGAGGTTAAGCATATAATAAGCAAGGTCCTCATTAAACACTTAGGTAGCTTTACCTCTCAAGCATCTGAAATCACTAGACTAGATCCTCAGATTGCCTTATATAGTCTGAACATCAAACTAGGAATAAAGCTAGTTGTTTAAAAAAAGAGGACCTTCGCATACGAAAGATAAAAGATAATCACTGAAGAAATAAAGAAGTTACTAGAAGCCAGATTTATCAAAGAAAGTCACACACCCATAATAGGTGGCTAACATGGTGCTGGTGAAGAAGTTTAATGGCAAATATAGGATATGTATGGATTATACCAAACTCAACAGAGCATGCCCCAAAGATAGCTATCCGTTATTAATGATAGATTAACTGGTAGACTCCATTGTCGATCACTGTCTATATAGCTTTATAGATGCTTCACAAAGGTACCATCAGATACCAATGAAGAAAGAAGATCAGGAAAAGACATCATTCATCACCAATGAAGGTCTTTATTGCTATAAAGTTATGCCCTTTGGGCTGAAGAATGCTGGAGCAACATATCAAAAGCTAATGAACTATGTGTTTTAGGATCAAATTGGAAAGAATGTGGAGGTATATATGGATGACATCATCATCAAGAGCTAACATGTGGAGTAACATTCTTATAACCTCAACCAAATCCTTCAAACACTAAACCAATACCAGATCAAGCTAAGAGAAGTGTATTTTTAGAGTAAAGGTAGGCAAATTTCTAGGATTCATGATATCCTATAGGGGAATCGAACCTAACCTAAAGAAGATAGAGGTCATTCTTAAAATGAAAGCTCCAATAACAATCAAGGAGCTGTAAAAGTTAAATGGCAAAATAATAGTCTTATGGCATTTTATCTTTTGTTCAGTTAGGTGGTGTCTACCACTATTTTGAGCCTTAAAAAATTCCAAGAAGTTTGTATGAAATGAAGAATGCCAAGTAGCTGTTAAAGACATCAAAAAATTAATGTCCTTACCATCTCTACTCAGCAAGCCAATTCCCGGAGAAACATTGTATCTATACCTCTCTATTGTTTAGGAGTCAATCGCTTCAGTACTAGTGAAGGAAGAAGGAAGTTAATAAAGTCTAGTATACTACATCAGTAAGATACTCAGAGGTTTAGAAATACGGTATTCCAAACTAAATAAGTTAACTATGGCTATTGTCCATACATCCCTCAAACTCTGGCATTATTTTTAGGCCCATTCAATCATTGTAAGATCTAGTTTCCCTCTAAAGAATAGCTTAGAAAGACCTGAAACATCCAGAAGACTAGTTCATTACTTAAAGAATTTGATATTAGCTATGAACCTCAGCAACTGATAAAAGCTAAAACCTTAGCAGACTTCGTGTAAAAGATGATAGCGAGAGATCTCACTCCTTCTGAATGTCTCAAATGGAAGCTCTATATTAATGAAGCTTCATCCATCTAAGGATCTAGTGCTAAAATCATTCTTAAAGGGCCACACAAAGTCACTATTAAATATATAGTCCAGATAAAGTATAATGCCACTAACAATGCAGCCTAGTATAAAGCACTTATCACGGGGTTAAAGTTGGCTACTGAGGTTAAAGCCGAGCATTTTAAAATATACTTAGATTCATAACTAGTGGTAAACCAAGTTAAAGGGACATTCTAAATTAAAGACTTGAGTATCGCCAAGTATGTCAAGAAAATCAAACAGCTCCTGAAGAAGCTCAAGCGTGAAGGGGGACAATAGGAGATCATCTAAATCCCTAGAAGCAAAAATTCTAAAGTTGATCTATTGGCCAAATTAGTGGTCAAAGATAGTTAAACATTTAAAGAACTTGAACTCATTGAAGCACTAATAAAGCTAAGCATTGAGGACCTAAAGATCATGGACATATATGAAGTAGTAGAATGGATGAAACTGATCATTCAGTATCTTGAACATGGGGTACTTCCAAAAGACAAGTTGAAAGCTTAAAAGTTAAAGATAAAGGCTGTGCATTATTTTTTACGCCACAGGGAACTCTGTAAAAGGTCTCTCTCAAACCCATAGTCTAAATGTGTATCACTAGAAGAAGGGAATCATGTGCTTAGGAAAATCCATGAAGGAATTTATGGAGCATATGAATCTTATCATTCATTAATCAGAAAGGCATTGCTACAAGGATACTATTTGCATACCATGTCTTGAGATGCTCAGAAACTGACTCAAGAATGCCATAAATGTCAATAATTTGCCTGCCTCGGCCATAAGCCTTATAATCCTCAATATTCAATAGGAGCCCTTGGCCTTTCACAGTTTAGGGGATGGACATCTTGGGTCCCTTTCTTACCTCAACCTTTTAGAAGAAGATCCTAATCGTGGCTATAGACCACTTTATCAAGTGGATAGAAGTTAAAGTTGTACCAACCATCATTGAAGACTGAATCTAGCACTTTTTCTGGAAAGAAATCATCTACAAATTCAGAATACTATATACTTTGATAATAGACAATGGGAAGCAGTTCGACAATGAAAAGTTTAGAAAGTTTTGTTCAAATCTTAGAATAAAGCCCTGGTTTACCTCAGTAGCTTATCTATAAACAAATGGATAGACAAAGGTTACTAACAAAAAATCATGCAAGGGCTAAAGAAAAGACTTAATGAAAAGAAGTGGAACTGGGTTAAACTCAACAACTTTATCTAGGCCTACAAGACTACACCTAGAACCTCCATTGGAGAAACACCCTTCAGACAAACTTATGGGATGGATGTAGTAATTCCGATAGAGATTGGATCAGCAAGTTACTGAATCAATGAGAATTTGAATTAGGAAGTTAATAACATTAATGCTCGAATATATCTAAACTTAGTTGAAGAGAGGAGAGAGCGAGCATTTATTATCATATAAGCCTAGAGGCACAGGGTCATCAAATATTATAATCAACACATATGGCCAAAATATTGGGCTTTCGTGATACAAACGTAGCGAAAAATTAAAATTTAGCACGTTCCCAAACCTGGATCCATGTAATTCAACTACTTGATTAAATCTAGAGTTTCAAGAATCTCACCAAAATGCAGAAGAGGCAAGATTTTTTGGAAGGATGAGAGGAGGTTCACACCGGTGACACTTTATCTCGAGCTTTTTATTTTGGTTGTTCGGATCAAGATGTCTCCAAAAGGATGTGTCCTCTATAGGTATCCACACGAATAGCCCTTCACAAAATGAATTGGAGTGTGTGCTAGCAACCTTCTTAATTGTCTCACAAATCAAGAATAAAAGAAAAACTCTATGTTTATTTTCTAGGAAGAGAGAAAACCGTTTTTGGAGGCAGGGAAAATAAAACTATATTAAACCCTATAGAATATAACATATTTATAGACTCCAAATTAGGATTTCACCTACTAATGACCTTTCGGTAATTTCCCATTTTATTCTGATTTTATTTTAAAAATAAATAAGAAATAATATCTTATTTATTTATTTATTTATTTAAAATAACATTTATCTTAAGTAAATAAATAAAACACTTTAATTATTAATTTCCATAGAGTTTATTTTGGGCTTATTAAACCCATAATCATTTTGGGCTTATTCTAAGTGTGTGACCCTGTAGGTTCACATAACATTGGCAATGGGCCTAAATCTCTATTTAGGCCTATAAGTCATAAGTGGCCTCTAGCAAGACATTATGACTACCCAAGTCATGTGAAGTCAATAATCCGACATAACCTAATTACAATGAATTTTATTGTCCCTTTATCACGTGATATCTTAATTGAACATAAGGCATAGAATGTCATCCTTATATAGTTTAATTTTATGACTTGATTCCAAGTAGACTGAAAATGATAACTCTTTATCAATTCATTTCAGCATGGCCATGCATTTTCCTTCAATTTATCCCATAGATATCTTTCTCATATTAATGAGGGATAAATTCCTTCTAAATCACTCACATTCCTCACATAACTAATTTCATATCCAACAACATCCTATCTAATTGTCTGGTTAAAGACAATGTTACAATGTGTCAAAACATAAAATAGCTATGTAGAAATCCATGATGATTTTAAGGTCAAAGGACTAAAATAAAATTACCGTGATGAGAAATACTTATGATAATATTCTATGCAGTATTCTCATAGTGGGTTAATCCAGTATATGATCTCTCATCATGTACCTATGAGTTGACTTAATATCTCATATTCATTATTAGTAAAACATAACCATCAGTCAACATCATACTAGCCTTAATACTTTAACATTTATATAATTAATAAATGGCTAGGGATAATAAGAATACAACTCTTATTTTAATCTAAGGGTTTTACTATCAAGTCATATACTTGATGGCCTTAGTAAGAATTAACCATTCATATAATTATCATAAAATCAAATAATAATGAAATACCTCTTTATTAATAAAATAAGAAAGTTAATGCATAATCAAATGATTGACCTAGTGCATATCACTAACATAAAACACTTTAAAATTAGAGACTGAGTGCTTAGAAGAGCTAATATTGGCAAAGGTAACTTTGGCACAGGCAAGCTCAGACCTAACTAGGAAGGTCCTTATCAAGACACTAAGAAGGCAACCAAAGGGGCATACAAAATCAAAGAAAGATAGGGAAAAGAGTTATAGCGATATTGGAACTTGGATAGTCTTCGAAGATATTATCAATAAATGTACTCAGAATTTTGAGAAAGAAATACTTCATTTATCAATGGAAATGTTGTATTACAGAGTATTCCAAAAATAAAAGGAAAATTATCAATTAAGTAATTTACAATTGAGTATCAAGAAGCTTAGAAGAAGGGAGACTCGTATCACGAGACTTGGACATAGAGGCTGGATCAGGTTTAGCGTAGACAACACTGGCAGATATCTCCCCAGTAGGCCTTAAATCCTTTAGTTGCTTAGTAGATGATTTATCGGCGGTAGTTTTAGTTGATTTCTTAGGATTCTTTGACCGCTTGGAAGAAGGCTTGGTTCGAGCATCCTCTTCGACAGCTATCCTGGGCAGATCAGTGGGTGTTATTTTATACAAGTTTGTGAAGTCCAGATTTTGGTTTTGGGCGAGAAAGACTCTCTAACATTTAGACTTGTAGGCTTTGAGAAATCCTATAACCATGTTTTAGTAGCTTCTTTTATCATCTTCATGAGATTTCTCAGCTTCAACTAGCTTCTCCTCTAAAGTCGTAATCCAGGAATCTTTCCCTTCAATTTTTATTGTAAGTTGAGCTTGGTTGTGCTCTAACTCCTCCACCATCTTTTAGCTTGCCTTAACCTTAGATCTCACCTCTGTATGCTTGGTTTGGCAGAGCTCCAATGTTGCCTTTGCTTTCTCTAATTTATTTTCAAAATTGATGGCTATAGTGCCAACCTCTATCTCCTTTAAGTTGTACTGGCTCTTGAGATAATAATAGTTATCCTTCACCAGTAGTAAAGCTTGAGTCATCTGAAAAAAGAAAACAAGAGAGACAAGAATCATCAACTTAGGAACTCATAAACACAAATTAAACGGAGTGGATGATAGTTGCCTCTAGTGAGTGCCCGATCATGGCATTATACAACAACTCCTCCTTATCCACATTCGTCTAGTGCTATATGTCTTTGAGAAGTTGGAAAAATTGAACATATTAATCCCTCACTTGTGCATTCAGGATGCTTGAAGGCTTCATCTTTTTCAAGATCCAGGACCTTATGACCAGACACCCAGTTAGCTTTGGTCGCTTAACAAAGACCTCCTCGTTTCACTCTTCAGCATCCAAGTCTTCATTCAGGGCCCGCTTCTTCTGACCCTTAAGTTTCTCCACTTGAGAAGTTTCTGCATAGTCTTTCCTTTCCAACTAGGCACAGCCTCAGAGGAGACCTCTAGAGCATGAGGCTTAAAAATAGGAGAAGAAATCTGCATGTCCTCCTGAGTCTCTACCTTGTGATCTATAAGTTAAATCTTGTTTATAAAGAGAAAAAGGTCAGCCATCTACAGATAAAAGAGAAAAATAGAAGTCAGAGTAATATGTTCTGAATCTTAACATTTACAACTGAGATGTATATGGTCTAGACAAACTCTTCAAAGGTATCTCTTAAATAGATTTTTGGCGGATCTTGTGGTAGCTATACTGTAAAGATGAAGCCTCATAACCATTTTTGTATCCTCATCAGATAGCCTCGAAGGATGCTTCACTTTGTGGCAGTCATCAAACCATATCTGTTGAATATAGATGAAGTCCAAAGGGTGTTCAATAATAAAAAATATATGTCTCCACTTCTTATGGAGATCCGGAAGCTATACGAAGAGGCTATGGTTTAGAATAGCTAATAGAGAGAATATTAGCTCTCCCTTTTTCTTATTTAAACTGTAGAGATATTGCAGGACATCCAAGTTTGGCTCTCTACCCTTTTCAGGCATCAATTCTATGAAGTCAGTTAAGATATGTTAGCTATTAGGATAGAGTTGCCTAAGGGCTATGTTGTACCTATTTAGAAAGCTCTTAATGAAATGGTTTAAGGGGAACTTCAATCCCCCTTCCAATTGATCAAAGTATACCACTAATCTATCAAGATCTAGCATAGGAGTATAGGCTTTAAAGTTCCTATCTACAATGTACAAAGTCTATTGGAATGCTAAAATATCTCTGGTACTATTTTAGCATTCCCTCATCCATCCTAAAGATAAATAAACTATAACTAATTTTCTCTCGAGGAGCTATGGATCCTATTAAGAAAATATGAAGAAGAAGTATAGAGTAGAAATAAAGCTTCACCTGGGAAGTAAAGTGCAAGTTGGCTGAATAAGGCTTTGAAGATAAAGAACACATATAAGCAAACTTGGAAAGAGAAGAAGATAGCAAGAAAGTGAAAGTGTAACAAAGAAATGGATCTGATCTATTTATAGCACAATGGAAGGTTCTAGAATGACCATTATTTCCCTCATGAACATTTTCATCTCTCTCATAACATTAAAGGCAATTTCAAAAATGAAAAAGGCCCACTAATTGAGCAGTTATTATTATGGCAACTAAAATGTCTCATCTTCTGACATACGAATAGACATAACAGTTACACAATTAAAAATTCAAACGAAAATAAAAAGACATGGTGGTTATTAATCCTGTTTCTCTCGCTGCCAGTTGTCTCCTCCACTGGCACTCGGGCCACCCTTTTAATACACTAAGATTCTAAGTCCAACGATTGAAGTTGCCACCCTCAGGTCACTTCTATAGTACTGAGGTTCCAAGCATGTAAACCTAAAGTCATAGCACCGAGCATCTAAGCCTCGATCATCTAAGTTTAATGACTGAAGTTAGCACCCTTATATCACTTCTATAGTACTGAGGTTCTGAGCATGTAAGCCTTAAGTTATAGCATTGAACATCTAAGCCTTGATCATCTAAATCTAATGACTGAAGTTGGTACACTCAGATTGCTTTAATAGTACTAAGGTTTGGCACTCAAGTCGCACTTTTAATGCATCAAGACTATACAACACTCAAGTTGCGCTTTTAATGCACTCAGCATCAAAACTCTAGTGACGACTAGTTCCACCATGTTGTCCCTATAAGGGTAGGATAATCCCTTACATTAAGCATTTTTATTACAAGTCACTTAAGTCCGGCTAGCACTTCAATGATGTTCTTATACGATGATCTCAAAACTTGGTACTGAGCTTTATTTTTTCTATGATTGAGGTTGGCCACCTTAGTTTACCCTTCCATGTCAAACGTAGTGATGTTTTTCCTTACCTTACAAACTTGGATATATTAGATATAAAATCTTCAAACATACTTTTGGGGGGAACTCTTGATACCATATATGCATATTCTTATTTAATTAAGGTTTTTATTTTCCTATACAGGGTTACTTGCATAAGGACACCCAAGATAAATAGGAAAACATTTCCAATTAAGGAGACTCCTAGATAGGAAGAAACACTCGCCTAGTAGGCAAAGAACTTTCATAAAAGAGGAATCCCATTTCTCTCAGGTTTGAGCATCACTATCCCTATAAATAGGACCTCATATCCTTTATTCTCATTCATTCTATTCTCACATACTCATTGCTCTCTTTATCTCTCTAAATTCTCTCTTTATATTCTCTAACTTAGGCATTAGAGGATTTATGGTGATCCTCCCCACCTCTCACCTTGCTTTTCTTTAATCACTTGTAAGGTTCCAGCTCAAAAGTTCTGAAAATAAGTTATCAATTATCAATTATATTTGTTAATATCCATTAAAATTAGTTTTTTATTAGTTTATAAAACTTAATTGTTCTAAAAAAGTTATAAGATTTGATTGTAATTAGTAAAGTTCCAATATGCTCTGATTTCCAAAATAGGAGTTTTAATTGGGGAAAAAAAAACTAGAGGTCCAATGTGCTTTTAGGTAAAAAACTAAGGGTGCAAATTGGACCTTTTCCCCTTATGATATTGGATAAATCTTCTCAATAGTATGTATCCAAATTTTTTGGCTGGAAATGATATTTTAGTAAATGTATGTGGGGACCATAAGGTTATAAGTGGAAAATTAAAAAGGTGCAATACCAATTTTGCCCAAATAAAAATCTTTTAAATTATATTTGAATTAAAAATATGAAAAGATTTATTCCTCGTTTGTTGTGACTAACAGATAGGGTTAAAGGTCCACTTTTTCCTTTTTACCTCATACCAATTCTTGCTTACTATTATTCATCTCTTTAATATACCTTTTCTTATCCTACTTTTTTTTTCTAGCTTTAAACCAAAGTTTTTATTAAAAAAACCATTTTGTAAAGAGATAACAAGAACTTGCTAATAGTGATACGAACTGAGTTTATCTAACAAACAAAACCTGTAATATTCTATTGATACCCACAGCTTACATCTTCTAAGAAACAAGTTAGGTGAAAACTATAACCCTTAATTATCTAACAATTAAGAACTTTAGCTATTAGGAAGTTGCCATAATTAAATATGGATTTTCTAATTGATAAGACAAGTGAACTAACAAATAACCTATTTTGTTTAGAAAGTTCAAAGAATAAAACTCCAAGTAATTTGAAGCAAATTTCGTTACTTTATTTGAATGATAAAAAAAGATCCCCAAAATAGGCTATTTATAAGAATTCTTAATCGTAAACTTAATCTAAAACAAATCCTTAAAAAGTAAGGATAATAAATCCCTATAAGATAAGAAAACAAATCCTTAAAGATAAGGAATTATTTTTCTTGTCAACTAAAATAAAAAAAAAGTATTCCTAACAAAAAAAAAAACACTCTAAAAATGTTTTGGATAAGTAACAAATCCAAAATTCATTTTTAAATACTAATTAAACTAAATAACATATATTTGGGCTTCATCTTGGGCTTAGAATATGTGTAGCTACTCCTTTGAGCTTAATAGATCCAAATTAGACATAATAACACTACTTGGGCCTAAATCTTCAATTTGCACCAAATGAATAAGCTTTGGACTAGAATTAATTTCATGTGCATCGAATGGATTAGATTGATTCAAATTTGTACTTTGAGCCCAAATTCGTTGAATTAGCATATATAATGCTTTCTTTATCTTTTTAGCACGTGCCCTTGTGATTAGACCTTTATTATAAGTCAAAGGATCTTAAATCTTTATTGGATTATAAGCCCTTGTTACACTAGGATCGTCATCAAACAGGGCAGTTTCCTGTTTCTTCTTTTTTTCCATTTTTTATAGACAATTTCACAAACACATGGAGGATGTTAATTTTCTAGGTCGAAGGTGTGATGGTCCTGTTAGTGGTTATAATGAAGTGGGGAGGATCTTGAAATCATTATTTTTTGTTCCAAGAACTGAGTCAATTACTATCAATTAACATTTTCTTTCCTTTGACACCCACATCAACATAAAACGTTAACACATATATCTCTAGTCGTATGTATGTATATATATATATATAGCCTGATCAATCATATATGATATTGGATATAAACACAAACAACAATTAAAAAAAGGAGTTAAAAAAATGAAGGAAGCAAACTAAGTTGAAAGATAAAAATTTGTATGACAAATTGTATTGGGTTTCAAAGAAATCGAAGAAAGAAACATAATTTATATACTAAAACTCTTGCTTAAGAAAGCATATATAAGATATATAAGAAAACTATCTATAGAGTACTTATCATCATGCAGTAAGTGATGAACTATAAATAAAGCAATAAATGGAGAGAGTTAGCAAGAAGAAGAAGAGAATGTTTAAAGAAGAGAGGGTTGCAAGAGGCAGAGAATGTATAATGGTAGGATTTTGCCTCGAGATGGGGAGGTAAATTAAGAAGGTGAGTGGAATGACATCAAAGGGAGCAAGAGGAAACTGCCTTATGTTTTCTATAATGGCCAAATAACTCTTCATATAATGATGATGCTCTTCAACACATCACCATCTCTTTCCCTTCTGTACTGTTGTTATTATTCTTCTCTTTGATATTTACTCTTCTCCATTTTCCCTTCTATCATCGCTATTCTTCGTCAATGTCAAGAACATGAACATATCTTTTTTGTTGGTTTTGTTCCTATAAAGTAAGTTTATGAACTTCCATCACTTTAAAGCCATCCCTATGGAGCTGCTCTTCTTGCAAATATCACTGCCTGACTTAGCCTGTGGACTTTCGCTGGTGCTTTCTTCAGAGTCCATACACAGTACATCTCCGGTGGTAGACTTTCAATGTCATTTGCCTCCAAGGAAGAGCATGACTCCCTTTCCTCCTCGCTAAAGAGTTTTCTCAATGGCAATTGAATTGGCTTGGCATGAGTTACAGTAGAGTTTACCATGCAGCATCGTTGGAAAATGCTTTTTGCCTCTTTTCAATACAAGGGCTACAGTAGTCTTTTCATTACCATTGATTTTTTTCTAGTAAAAAAAAAATTGGCTAGATTCTAGTAGTTTAGCATTGCTCTATTATATTTTTTCCTTAATCTCTCTTTTTTCTTACCTTTTTTTTTTAATTTTTATTTTCTCTTTCTTTTTTTTTCTTTTCCTCCTTTTTTTATTGTTTTTTTATTTTTATTTTATCCTTATTTTCAATTCATTATTCTTTTCTCTTTTAAGTTTATTTTTTTCCCTTTCTTTTTTTTCTTTTTTATTTTTATTTTATCCCTGTTTTTTAATTTCTTTTTTATTTTCTCCCTTTTTATTTTTTATTTTTTTCTTATTCTTACTTTTTGGTTTTTAGTTTTGGCTTTGGGTATATATATATATATATATATATATATATATATATATATATATATATATATGGTGCACTTTTTTTAGAGTTTATAATTAACATATTTAAATTAGAAAACTCATTTTTGTTTTAATAAATAGTTAAAGTTTTATATATGTAGTTTTTTTTTTGTTTCATGATCCTAGAAAAAAATTTTGAAATATAAATTTGTATACTTGTATATACTAGGCTAATATTATGTTATTCATTTCATACAAAAAAAAAAAACTAAAATATACAAATAATAAAACAGAAATAAATGAAAATATTTTAAGTTTCATATATTTGAAATTTATATTCTAGTCATGATTAACAAAATCACTAACATAGCAGTCATGAGAGTAGTAATAATATGAATAATATTTAATCAAAGATAATGAAAAATATAATGAGATTATTTAGTTTTGTTTATGAAGAATAATAAAAGTCTAAGAAATGGTTTCATATACGGAAAAGAAACAAAACTAAACCAAAATATACAGAAAATAAAAAAAATATTTGAAATTGAATGAAACTAAAATTTAAAATATATTATTGAAAAAAGTGACATTTAGTACACTCTTACGATCATAATTTATTATTTTTAATCATAAATAAATATCATGTGATATATAAACAGTTGAAAAAACAATAATGAGATTGTTCAATATTCCTTATGAAGCTTAATAAAAGTGTAAGAAACCAGTAGGTTGATCATATAATGATCATATATGGATCATATACTGATCGTATACTGATCATATATAGATCGTATAAAAAAAAACTCTATTTTTGCATTGTAATAAATGAAAATTAGTAAGTGTTCTATTCTTACAAATATAAGTTGTATTAGAAGTCCGTTTTCAATGATGAGTATAATTAAGATATTCTATAAGAAATGTAAAATATATGTAATATATTTTAAATTGACAAAAGCTAATACAAAATTTCTAGTTATTCATTTTTAAATTCACCAAAAAAGAGACATTTAGTCCATGTCTTATAGTTATAATTCATTATTTTTATTCATAAATAAATAGGGAAAAGTACAAAAAAGTATCATATGGTTTCAACCCTAATCACTTTTTGACATGTGATTTTAACCCTAACAAATTGGTATCTTATGCAACAAACCGTTAGCAAATAGAGGCAAATCATATAACACTACTAAAAATGATGACATGACAAAAGGTATTTTAGTCATATCACTTTATGATTTTATATTTTAACTTGTGGTTTATCTTTGTAACAAATAAGTACCCTATTTTACAATATAAAAAAAATAAATTTATTTATAATAATAATAATAATATGAAAAATTTTTATAAATAATTTCTTAATGGATGAATCAATATTTAATTTTCTATAATTTTATAAGAATATAATTTGTGCTTATGAAATTTTTTTAATATGAAATTTTTTTTAACAAAATATTTGCGCATGACTTTGGTGTGTGTACTATAATTATGAAGCTACAATTTTTTTTTAACTTTGTTCAAATTTACAAAATTAAATTTAACTATTGTAAAATTATTGATAATTTATTAATAATATAAGTCTTAAATTAATTAGATTAAAAAATATATAAAATTCTAAAAAATAAAATAAAAATAAAATAATAATAATAAAATTATATTCTTATAAAATTATAGAAAATTAAAAAAAAATATTCATTAAGAAATTATTTAAAAAAAATTCATATTATTATTATTATAAATAAATAAATATATTATTTTTTACATTGTAAAATAGGGTACTTATTTGTTACAAAGATAAACCAAAGGTCAAAATATAAAACCACAAAGTGATATGACTAAAATACCATTTGCTATGTTATCATTTTTAACAGTGTTAGATTATTTGCCTCTTTTTGCTAATAGTTTGTTGCACAAGATATCAATTTGTTAGAATTAAAACCACATGTCAAAAAGTGATTAGAGTTGAAATCTATCACGACCCGAACCCAAGGGCAGGTGACCAACACTAGAGAATGAGAAAGTATAAAGCTACTGAAACTCGTAGTAAGTCTTAAAAGAAAAATGCAGAATATTTAAACTTTGAAACCTTACAATAAATAATTAAATCACAATGCACATTATCAAACTGATTTTTCTCAATATAATTTAAACCATAATATCATAGTGCATAAAATAAATAAACATTAGTTATACAAATAATGTCTTAGTACATAATATTCAACTTAAAACATATAGTTTTCTCTACTGCTGTACACAAATATAAATAGAACACAACTAAGTAGACCTATGTAGAATAGCCAGTGACGAAGCTACACGGCGAAGAGAAGTAAGCCTAATAGAAAACTCTCAAACTCCTGAAAAAAATAAGTTGAGGGGAGTCAGATCTCACTGAGTAAGTTAATAAAGAAATGAATGAGGTTTGAAAATCTCCTTAAAAATAAATTTTTATGGAAATATAATATAATTATAATTTTGTTCAAATTATTTGATATACATATAAGAAATCCATTTTTCAAAGGAAAGAATTAAATATTTAAATCCTTTTTAAAACATTTCAGTATAAAAATTTAGTAGAACCCAATTTATCAACTTTTATAACAGTTATATAACTCACTTATATCCAAGACTGCTGGATCCCGAGAGCAAAGCATCACCAGGATACACAGTCACAGTCACATCACCTAATCCAATATCACTGACGATGTCCGAGAGTATAACATCACTAAACCATCAACCATAGTGATTTAATAAATATAAATCCAAATTATACTAGTGGTGTTCGAGAGCAAAGCATCACTAGACCTTCGGCCCTAGTATTTATTAAATAAACAAATATTATACTACTGGTAGTGTTCAAGAGCAAAGCATCACTAGATCATTGGCCCCAGTAATATAATTAATATAATTACATATTTTATCGATGTGCACATAGTTCTGATGAAACTCATCAGGTAGCCCGTTCTACCATGGTTTATTTAAAATAAACGAAAATAAATAACTCAAAGAAAAATTACAATAAATAAAAATAAAATAAAATAAAATAAATCAACTATAAATTCAATCATGCAATATCATATGAAGAATGCCAATTAGAATCTCATAACTTAAATAATTCATCGAAATTTAATATGATTTAAATTGAAAGACCCGACACTCAAATCAAATATTAACTTACAAGAAAAAGGCGCTCCTTTAATGCGTCGTGTCTGACCTCAACTAGTAGATGCGATCGGAGGGGTAGCTAAAAGATAGAAAAGGCAAACAACAATCAAAAAATAGAAACCTAACTTCTAGAATTCTAAGGAAAACTCGACTCGAACTCAGAATAAAAAATTTAGGATTAACCCGGTGTCACATTTTATGAGAAATCTACCTAAAATTCGGTAAAGTTTTCTCTGTAAAACGGATAACCCTCTATCGAAGTAGAGTCAATCCTGCAAGTAAACACACTTCAAAATTTCACAATAACTCAACACCTCAGGTTGGGACCCAGAACAACACAATTTCCAACCGAGGTTCACAAAAATACAAATAAGCAAATATTAAATATTAATATAATAAAATCACCAAAAACTATAAAAATTAATAATAAATCATAATATAATTTATTCAATATATTTATTTTTCACTATAATTTAAGAAAATGCCAAATAATAATATAATATTAATAAAAACCCAACTTTTCAAATATTCAACATAATATAGTCAAATTCAAACTTTAATTGTTCAAATAGTTTAAATATACTATAATATTAATTAAAACTCATTTAAATCACAAAAATAATAAATAATTTAATATTGAAAAATAATTTTCAAAAATTAGAATTAATTAGTTAAAAATAGTAATTAATTTATAAAAATTATTCTAATACTCTATAAAATTCTAAAACCATTTAAAATATAATATAACTATATTTTCAACCAAATTACATAATTACCCCCAAAATTTCAATACCCACATAAACATAATAATTACTCAAAAAATAATATTAATATACTAAAAATAATTTTA
Source organism: Mallotus nudiflorus (assembly GCA_947683625.1). NCBI lineage: Eukaryota > Viridiplantae > Streptophyta > Magnoliopsida > Malpighiales > Euphorbiaceae > Mallotus > Mallotus nudiflorus. The sequence goes on from CANTUR010000067.1 coordinate 1,512,164, forward strand.
TTAACACAGAAATTATTAACTTAATATACTAATCACTAATTACTCAAATATTCAACCAAAAATAATTAATTAATATCATTAACAAAATATACATAAAACTTAAAATATTCAAATAAATATACAAAATTCCATAAAATCAATTTAATTAATCTAAATCATTTGTTTATATACTCTTAACCAAAATCAACCCCAAATAATTTAGATCAATCAATATATTTATAGATCAACCCAAATTAACCAAATAATAAAAATAAAATTTCTGCATAATTTAAACAAATAATTCATAATAACAAAATAAAAAATCAACCTAAAAACTAATTAAAATCAACTAACAACCAACTTAAAACTAACTAACCTAAAACTCACCTAAACTAAGCCAAAATTAAGAGGAAGAAGGCTGCTGCTTCTTGTTGCCTCTGCACGTTGCTGTTGCTGTCTTCTCGCGCGAGGAAGGAGGAAGGGCAGGGTGATGGCTTCGGTTCAGACAACAAGAAGGAGAGGAAGCAGCTAATGGTGAGAAGTGGTTGGCTACTGGCAGAAAGAAGAGAGAGTAGCAAGGGAAGAAGAGAAGAAAATTGAAGGAAGAAAGAAGAAAAAAATTTATTGATTCCGTAGAAGAAGGCTTTTGACTAACTTTTGGTCTGAAAAGCATTATATATATATATATAAAAGGTAGTTTGAGTAATAATTATAATAATATTAATGTATCTCTAGATAAAATAATAAGATAAATAACAATAGTCAACAATAGTAATGCTATGAATAAAATATTAGGACAATTAAAATGATAAAGCATGTGTATAAAATAAAATAATGTAAAAGGAATAATATTAATAGTTCTCAATAGAATTTTAAATTTAGTACTAAAATATAATAATTTAATATATCAATTATAACAATATAAAATAAAGGTAATTTATATCGTTGAAAACTTCAATATTTATATAAATAATTTAAAATATTCAGGTTATTACAAAATCACATGATACTTTTTTGTACTTTTCCCTAGTAGATAATATTTTATATATAAACAGTTGAAAAAATATAATTACATTGTTCAGTATTCCTTATGAGAAATAAAAGTGTAAGAAATCAATATACCGATAATTTATAAATAATATATTGATCATATATGAATAATATATTAATCATATAGAGAAAATATATGGATCATATACGAATAATATCCATCTACTACTTTTGAAAGTATGATTTTAATTATTAAATTCATATGTGACTAATTAACTAAAAACCATTTGGTTTAATTCATTTGAATTTGATGTGTACATATACATATACGTTTCTTATTGCAATATATTCATATTAATTTTTATTTCTTTAAAAAAAGAAAAGAAAAAATATACATACATACATATAAATGGTTCATCCTCATTGACAAATTAAGTTGATATAATTTGTTATATTATATGAATATGTTATATTTACTTTTTACTTTTTCTTTTTTCTTTTTCTTTTTTCATAGTTATTCTTTCCTCCTTCCTTTTTTATTTTTATTCTCTCTTTATTATTTATTATTTTTCCTTATTATTTTTTATTCTTATTCTTTCCTACTTTCTTTATTTTTTTCTTATTTTTATTTTCTCTCTATTATTTTTTTATTTCTCATTTTTTTTCCTTTCCATCTTTTTTCAAAATTTTTATTTTCTCATTTTTCATTTTTATTTTCATCTTTTTATATTAGTGGAGCATTAGCCAATATATATATTTTTTGGATTTTATTTCATAATTTTTTTTACATTTTATACTGAAATACAATCTCTTTTTTATTTTTATTTCTTTGTTCCCTCTATTTTATTTTATTTTTCTTTTTTTTTAATAAATATACCATTATTTTCTAAATGTTAATTTTTTAATTACAATAAACTAAGATAAATACAAATTATATAATCCAATAAATAAAATAGTTAAAAATCTCGTAGTATCATTAAATTAATTTTTTTATTGGGTTTTGTTGAAAGAGGATAGCATGCATTGCTCTATGAATTTTTTTTTTGCTTTTTTTATATGTTTTGTTTTTTTGTAATTTTTTTTTATTGAATAGGGTGTTGAAAATGTTGATTCTATTTTTTGTTCCTATTCATTGTGGTAGTCGCGGTGGATAGAATGTGGAGAATGTTGATGTGGTATATGTTGTTATTATTTTTTATAATTTATTTTGTTGTTTCTAATTTAATTTTATATTTACAGGATGCTGAAAATTATTTTGTCAGTCCTTCTCCATAGAAAGGGGAGCACATACTTGTCTATATCTTAAAGACTCAATTTTGTTATTGTATAGGAAACTGAAAATAATACAAAATTATACTATAATTTAAAGCTAAACATTTTCTTGGAGTTAAATGAGTTGTAATTATTGTAAGAGAAAAACCTTAAATAAATGAATACGATTTTCAAGTTTTTGGTGTTGTTGAGTCGTAAGAGAATGTTGTCGTTTTATGTTGCATTTATAATTTGGTATCATTTTTTTTTGGTTTCTGATACATTTTTGTTTTATTAATGGCAATGTAGTTGTATCTCAAAGTTTCATTTTGTATGTTTGTTGCATTTATGTAATCTTTATTTTATATCAAAATATTCCATAGTTGAAGGGAAATTATTATTTTGATTTTCTTTGAATTTGTTTTTAATTTATTTTTGTTTTCAATTCATTTTTCCTTTTGGTTTCTGATTCATTTTTTTTGGATTCTTTTGTTTTTTGTTTTTTTAGTGTTTTTGGTGCTAAAGAATGTATATGAGTTTTTAAAGGATTTTGGTTTGTTATATTGAGATTTTATTTTTATTTTCTCTAAATTAATTGCACCATATTCACAATTGTATTGAGTACCCTAGAATTTTGTATATATATATATATATATATATACATTTTATCAATTTAGAATACTTTAAGTTTATTTTGCATTTATGATACAATTATTTTATGTTTTTGATACATTTTCAAGAAAAAAAATAAAAAAAAAGGCTAGCATACAATGCTCTATGAATCATATATTCATTTCAAAGAAGAAATATATATATATATATATATATACACTAATTTACTTTTCTTCAAGTTTGTTACTTCAGTCAATAATGCACTAAAATGTAAAAAAATACTTTGTTACTTTAGTCTCTTCGTGCATAGATAGCAACCCAGGCTTTAACTCTACAATAGTTGGTACATGTCTAGGAAGCACACCCATTTGCCCTGTTGTTACTGGAACTATGACCATGTCAACTTGAATAACAATGTGTAATTATGGTTGAGTAATTATGTTTGCATTTTAACTATAGAACTATAATTTTAAGCTTGTTTTAACAAATTTAATTGAATTATGAAAGAAGAAACATAAGATCCATGGTCAAAACAAGTTATCTAGCAACCAAAACACATTAAGCTAAAATATTAAATTAAGCAAATCAAACATATTAAGCTAATAGAAAATAAACAGAAATAAATGTAAGATCCATCTACAAAATCTAACTAAAAAAATGATAAAAACCAACAACAAACAGTAACATACACAATTATCATGTATTCTTTATAACTATATTTGTGATGATTCAATTCAAGCATTAGCAGAATTAGCATAATCAAAAGTAGAAAATAATCAAACCTTGTAACCACTCTAAAAAGAATGACAATACAAGGTTTGGGTGGAGCCAAAATTCCATTTCTCCATCATGCTAAAGAAATTAACAATGAAAATATTAAAAAAAAAAAGACAACAACAATGTTCATAAACAACTAATTATTAATAAGGAGTACTACACAACTTCAACAATATTTTCTAAGAATATGAAGATATAAAAGTAAAGTGCTATAAGTTTTTCTAAAAAAAGTGCAAACATAATTCTGGAAAATAACTTTTTTTTTTCTTTTTACTTGCTTTTGTTAGCACTTGAACTAGGTCTAACTACAGATGCTGACCTAGCTCTTTCCCACCTTTGACATCAATGGATGAATGTTATTATAAATTAGAAATTAGAAAGAATTAAATAATAATAAAACTTTAGAAACATAGACAATAACATAAAAATAATCAAGACTCGTTATCAAACGAATGAAAAAAGAGAAATAAAGAAAAAAAATCTCAACCAATAAACCAAAGAACTATAATTTCTCATTTACATAGCCATGCATAACTACTACTTGTTCTTTGTTGATAGGTTTTTCTTAAGAAATTGGTTCTTCTAATTGGAGGACACAATTATACTTTTTAGGGAGTGCTCTTAGGCTTTTATTGATTAAATCCTTTAGTTGCTTTTGAGGAAGCCGTTGGCTACTTTATTTTAGCTTTGGATGATTGGAAAAAAATCAAATAAGGAAAGAGCACCATCGGATGTGGCAGTGGCGATAGTGATGGAGGTTAGTAGATTATGAACAAAAATTAAAACTCAAATTCCATAAACTTTATGAAACAAACCAACCCAAATCAAAACATAAATCCAAAAAAAAAAAAATTAAAACTTGCAATTGAAAGGAGAATTAGAATGGAAAATTAATAACTGAGAGGAAAGGACTAGAGAAGCCCGTGAAAATAGATTTTTTCTTTTTGTTTTGATGGCCATATCAAATTTGGCACACACTTATTATCGTTTGGATAGATTTGGCATAATTAAAAAAGTTAGAGGATGAAATTGAAATGACATTGAAATTAGGATTAGCTTGATAATTGGTATATGGTTAAGGATATAATTGATCATATAAGTGTTAAGTTTTTTTATTTTTTTTATCATGTCAGATGCTCTTATGCCACGTAAGATGACCATGTCAGATCTGACATATGCTCATTGTCGCCTGGATAGATTTGGTATCGTAATAATTGAAATTTTTTTATTATTAATATTAGGGGTGTCAAAACAGATTGATGGGCCATGTTCATGTCAGGTTGACCTACTATGGTGACACGATTAAAGTCAACATGAATACGACCCATTTAATAATTGTGTAAAAAATCTCAACCCTAACACAACACAAAAATTAAATGGGTTACATGAACACAATTTGTGTAACCTGTTTAAATAAATGAGTTAGATGGGTTGTGTTGAATTTAATGACCCGCACAACCCATTTAAATAATTAGGTTGTATAGGTCATAAAATTCAACACAACCCATTAACCCATTTAACATATATCACTTATAAATATACTATTTTTCATAAAAAAAAAATGCAACAATATTCGTAATATAATTAAAATTTAGGAAAGTTCATGTTCTTTTAAATAAAATAAGCAAACAAGATCAATATTTAAAATAAGTAATATTCAAAGTCTTTCATATAAATACACATCAAACTTTTAAATGAAAGTTTAAATTTCAGAATTATTTGAGGAATGAGAAGGAATATCTTTGTTCAACTCCAAAGACTCTAATTTAAACTCCATAATATCTTTGTATGTTCTTCCAACTCCAATCGTTTTGCATCTACAAAAAAATAATAATGAGTTAGTCATTTAATTAGTTGGTAGAAATGCAAATAAATAAACAAATAATTAGTTAAGTCAAAAAAATAGATTATAACTTGTTCTCCAAACAACCAATCTCTACTATAAAATAAAGCTTCAACCACATCAGGTTTTAGTGCACTCCTATATTGATCAAGAACCCTCCTATTATTTCTAAAAGCACTTTCAAAAGCTACTGTAGTAATAGGAAATTGTGAATTTTTTCACATAAAGCTACCCCACTGTGAGGAGGAGGCATATAACAGAAGTTCAAGATTCTTTTCTATAAATGCCAATCCTTATCAATAAAATGCCCAGTCAACTAAATATATCCATCAGTAGTCATATAAGACCAACAATCAGAGGTTAAAGATATCCTCCTTAATGCAGTCTCTAACATGTGTTTTACTTTAACTTTTTCCCTATTAAATATCTTCATACAATTAGCTCGATAAGTATTCCTTGATATAAGATGCAAATTAGGTTTTAGATAAAGCAATAAATTTCTCATTCCCGCCCACTTAACAAACTGAAATGGCAAATCATGCATGATAATAATAGCAACAACTAATTCCTTAAACTCATTAGCATGAAATTTACTATTTAAAAAAGACCCATAAATAGTTATCAAACTTTAATCGATATCTTTAGTATTTTTTCTAGGACATACAAGTATATGATGTTTTATATTACTTGTCCTATATTTATTATCAACCACATATTCCTTCCCACAAGCCTTACATTTTGTTGTTCTTCTCTTGTTTTTCCCTTCCACCATATTAAAATAATTTCAAACAGTTAAAGTAAGCTTTCTTGGCCTCTTAGACTTACTTCCACTTTAACACTAACATCTTCTAATTTCACAATTTCATCATCTTTTACATCAATGGTCATGTTATTGATCTCAACTGAATCAATTTCAGTGTTAGACATCTAAATAAAAAAAAAAAAAACACTAGATGCATAATGGTAAAATTTCTAAGCAAAAGTAATAAAGAAATGAATAATATATACTAATTGCATGACTGTACACTTTTTTTTTTTCTATTTTATACTAATATAAGAGACAATAATGCTTGATCCTAGAAGCTAAAATATTAAATAAGCATGAATAGAACACCACACACTCACTACCAAATAAAAATAAAAATAAAATAAAATAGGAAAGGAAGACAATAATAAAAATAAAATAAATAATTTTATATTAAGTTATACTAATTTCCTTTTACTAAGTCTAATATAAAATTAAAGTATATCTAAAAAAAAGTCTAATATAAAATCAAAGTTAAATTCAGAACACCAAATAGGAAACAAAAAATGAAAAAGAAGCAGAAATAGATTGCATTTATCCAAACTAAAAAATGCATAATAAATCTTTTGAGATACAGCCAGGAACAATTATGAACTAAATATATCAATATAACAAAAGTAAATATTAGTCACTAGGAATTAAAGCTATGATTTTGGTCAAAAAAATAAATTAAAGTTATGATATAATATGTTGGCAGATTGTCCAGCATTGTTTGGCAGCCAAGTGAAATAGATTTAGAATATAAAATTATAGATGAAGCTATAAAGAGAAGAAATAGAAGAATTAAAAATAGCTTGTACCTTGAAATTTGTCTATTAAGTAGCAAACATAGAACAAAAATTAGGGTTGGTATGGATAATGAGTTTAAATATAGGTGTATATAATGACCACTTTACCCTTAAAATTATAATAAATTAAATGGGTTTTAAATAAGTCATGTCGAGTTGACACGACACGTTTAATTAAACGGGTTCGTATGTCAACCCGTGACACGACCTGATTTAAACGTGTCATAAATGGGTCGACCCATTTCTGACACGAACCCATTTAGCCCCAACCCTAATTTGCTAATTTTATGTGTTAAACGAATAGTGTTAATGTGTCGTGACCCATTTTGACACCCCTAATTAATATCATTATTTTTATTTTTATTAATATTGATATTTCTTCTTATTATTATTTTAATTATTATTGTTGTTATTAGTATTATTTTATTTTATTGTCATTATCCTTATTATTATTATTGGTATTATTATCATTATTTTGAGACCCTTAATGTTAATATTATTATTACTATCATTATTATTATTATTATTATTATTATTATTATTAGTATAAGTATGGTTATATATATATATATATGTTTTTTAAAAAAAAGTGCTAGAGGAAAGGACACGTGGTAATGTGTCTTTTATTAAAGGGAGGTTGCAGGTTAGGAAAAAAAATAGCGGGTGTAAGATAACTTCATGTGATAAATTTCTTTTTAGCCCAAAACTTTTCTTTCCTTTCGTTTAATCCCCAAACGACCTCCGATTGATCTCAAATTTGAGCTATAGACTCATCTCAATGCCTTTTTTCTTTTAGTGTATTCATTTTTCAAGAAATGGCTTAGATTGGTGTAGAATTGTCACTGGTTAGTTAGCCTAATTTCTTCAATATGCACTATTCCAACAAGTTTCAGGCAATGCCATTGCTTCCTTTGTGTTCCTCATATTACTAGAAGTTCGTAATCATAGCTATGCTTCGAAACTCCACCCGTAGGATATTTGGCAAATATTTTTAGGTAGTTTCAATTTATTCTCCATTTCGGTTATTCATTACCTATTTTTGATTGTTTGAAGTTTTGGTTGTGTCTTATAAGTTATTAGAAATGTTTTGGTATATTCAGTTTTATTGGATATCGTGTTTTCTAGTGAGGATATTATGCATCCCACTCGAAATACAGTGAAATTGGGACTGATCTAAAAAATTATGGAATTATTTTTATTAACTAGAATAAATTATGTCGATCAATTTCTATAACTGAACCGAAGTCCAATTCCTTATGGATTTTTGCAAATAAATTCCGGAAGTGTTTTGGTAGAAATTTCTTAATTTCCATTTAAATTGGTTATATCGTTAGAAATAAATTCCTTTAGCCTCAAATGTCATATTTAGGATATTTCCAAATCCATTTCATTAATTCATTGATTTTTATAATTTTTCAGAATTTTGGAGAATTTTTGTGAATTTTATTTGATATGCATAAATATGTTTTAAATAAATATTATTTACTATAGAGAGTATCAAAGCGGATGCATCGGGAAATAGGTGGACTAGGACACATTAGCCTACTCGCTCCATTTGTAAGTTAATATTTGAAATGTGTGTTGGATTTACACATAAAGTATAAATTGATTGAATATGTTTAAAAAGGAAAAAATTAAATTAAAGAATTTATATTTTAATATTGAAATATTTATACTGTTAAGTTATTATATTTAAGAAGAGGATTCAATTTAAGAATTTATATTTTCAATATGTGACCATTGAAAAGGTTGATTTTGATATTTTAATATGTTGATTATGTTTTGATTATATTCAATGTTTTTTGCCTTTATTATTTTGTTATGATGATTATTGATGCTTTAATTCTGTTATTTGTTATTATGATTTTTATTTATAAGGATATGGTGAGAAATTAACAGTACTTTCATTTCCAATTAACATATTTCTTGTGCATTTTATTTATATTTATAAATATTTTTGGAAAAAGACTAGTAAAACATGTTATCTAATGGGCTACACTAGAATTGTGTGCGTACCTGTAAGTTAAATGGGTAGAATATGATTTTTGAGTTGATATGAGATTATATGATATTGGACATATGGTTAAAATTATTTATTGAAATTCTTTAGATAGAGAGGGGTATGGCTGCAGGAGCTTGGTTGACCTTTTAGGGTTTTGAGGCCAGTCATGCCAGTAATGAGACTGTAATAACTCAGTTGACCTTTCGGGGTGGTCTTGAGGCCGGTCCACTACCCAATTAGAAAAGAGAAATATTATTTGGATTCAAGAAATCCTAATGGCCAATAAGGCATAGTGTTTGAGGTTACAGGAACCACCAATAAGTATTGGAATAAGTGACTAACTACGACTGGTAGCTCGTTGGATGCTTAGCTCTTGGGATGCTTAGCTTTTGGTGTATTGAATTAAAAAAAAAAATAGAAATAATGGTAAATTTAATAAAAATAAAGAGAAAATAAAAATAAAAAAGAGGGAAAGAAAAAATAAAAATAAAAATAAAAATAATTGTACATTAGCATAAAATGTCAAAAACTTTATGGAATAAAATTCAAAAAAATATAATGGCTAACGCTCTGATAATAAAAAAACAGAAAACAAAAAGGTAAAAAGGAAAAAATAAAAAAAAATAAAAAAGAGGAAAATAAAAAAATGAGAGAAATAAAAAATAAAAAAATAAAAAAAGAAGAAAAAGAGAAAAATAAAAATAAAAAAGAGGAAAATGAAAAAAATAAGAAAAGGGAAAAAAGGAGAGAGAAAACAATAAAGAGAAATTAAAAATAAAAAAGAAGGGAAGGAGGAAAAAATAAAAACTGAAAAAAGGGAAAGAAAAAATAAAGTAAAAGAAAAAAAAGGGGCAAAAATGAAAAAAATGAGCATACTCGTAAATAAAAAGATGTATGAATGTAAATGATGAAAATTCTGTGCATTTTAGTTAAAAAGTTTAAAAATTGGACATTTTTAGCAAATTTCTCAAGTTAAAATTGCACTATGTACTATGCACTATTATTTGACCAATTTGTTTTAATTACGGGTTACTTTTTTCTCACTTTTACTTCTCCATGTTTTTATGAACAATTTTTTTTTTGTTTTCGTTTTTGTTGCATGTTGTTCTCCTCTTTCTTTTCTTCATCTCTTCATGTCTTGTATGTCTTTATTGGAAAAGAGAAAATCTAATCCATAGATTTTGCAATTACATTTTCATCAAACCTTATAAAAACTCCACTTCTCTATTTTCTTTCTTTTTTAATTTTTTTTACCTATTGGAAACTCCCAATGTCATAAAACATCAAGAATTGTAATAGACATAGGTGTTAATTTTTATTATTTTTTCTTGTTAATACTTGGGTTGTTCCTAAGTTCTTTTCTTCTTTTTTTTTCTTCCTCTTATATTTTAATAGAATTTTTATTTTGGTTTTGTTTCCATTGATTTGTATTGAAAAAAATTAAAGAGTTACTTGTTATTTTATTTGGATTTTTTGATCGAAAAAATTTAAAACCTTGTTTATTTTTTTATTTGGTTGTTTCAGTAATTTTTTGATTATTTCACTGGTTGTTTTGATTTATTATATTTGGTTGTTTCTGCAATTGTTTTTATTGTTTCAGTAGTTATTTTGGTTGAAAAAATCTAAAACATTGTTTGTTATTTTATTTGGTTGTTGATACAAACCCTACATATAATAGAAATAGAATGCGTATCCAACTTTAAAATCTTAGCCTAAGATCATCAAGATAAGGTTGCATTGATAAAACTAAACCCCTTACTTATTAAATTTAAGTAAGGTACTTAGTTATTAAAAGATGAACAATCACACAATTCTAAGTCTAATATAGACTAACAATTGTAATGAAAGGTAAAAGTAAAACAATTCAAGTAAACTTGCAAAGTTTCAAGAGAACAAAGTTTAAGGAAAAACCTCACTTTTTAATAAAAAAATACTCTAATTTTGTTTTACATACTTTAAGCCCTTATATAAGCATGTAAACATCCTAATCCTTGAAGGAAAAAGTTTCTTACTTATTCCTAAAGACTCCTATAGAGGAAAATTTTTAACTAAAGAGGAAACCTTCAAAATAGGACAACTCATCTTTAAAAAGTCAAAATTGAAAACTCATCTTTGAAAAATTAAAATTGACAACTCATGACAATTCATTTTTTGAAAAGTCAAAATTAACAACTCATTTTTGAAAAATCAAAATTGACAACTCAACATGTTGACTCTTTGATTTTGACTTATTGACTTTTACTTGGAATATTCTTAAATCTTCTCACATCTTCTAGAGTCTTCTTGAATCTTCCTTATTGACTCCAAAATAGAAAAATAACTTGAAAATTCATCCAATTCAAGCTAATTAATTTCAGAACAGGAAATTAAGCTAATTAGCTTTTGAATTCTTCATAATTCAGCTCCATGCATGCACTCAAGGTCAAATCCACCATTTTGCTCACAATGTAAAAAATAAACGAATTTAATGCTTGTTTGAACTTTTTTGTCCTTGATCTTGTTATTCCCTCCCTTTTGAAGATGATTAGTCCTCAAATCATAACCATTATCTAAAATTAATAAATTTATAAATCCTCCAAGGTTAAACATAAATTTCTTAGTTGAAAACTTCTCCTTTGAAGTAATGACCCATAAAAATGGCTTTAACAGAACTTGAATTTGATTGAACAATTGGAACATAGAACTATTATTTATGAACTTATATGGATTGTATTCTTGTTGCTTTCTTCTAAACTTAAAACATGAATATCTCAAGTTCTTCTTGCTACGAGTGAAGACTCTATAAATTCCTTTAAAATAAATAAAATATTCCATCTCTTTTTCATTCTACATGCTAGGAATGAAATATTTAATGGTATTATTGACCTTGTAATGCATTTTAACAACATCATCAAATGGATCTTTATATGGCTCAAAAGTCTGCAAATCAAAATTTAAAACACTAGGAAAAGAAAGATTAAAATTGTTAGTACAATCGTGATGAATAATCATCTCTTTATCCTTCATGACACTCTCAATCTCTAGCTCCTTTTGTGAAAAAACTTCTAGTTTCTCCTCTCCATCATGCACACACTCTTCATGATCACAAGGTGCACTCTTAGCAACTCCTTGAATAGTTAATTCATGCACAAGTTCACTAAATTGCTTAAACCCTTTTAAACACTCCTTATTAGCTTTAATGGCTTCAACGCTTCATCATTCTTGGATTCACACTTTTTGATCTCCTCACTTATAACCTCTTCTTTTTCACACTTCTCTTCATGAATAATACTCTCGTCTATAGTTTGATCATATACTTGATGATTATGTTTCTTCTCATGATCACTCAACACTCTTTCAATATTAGTACCACTCTTACTATCAACCTTATTACTCCAACTCTCTCTCTATAAAGCAAGTGTAATTACATCCTACAAAGATTAAAAAAGGTTACAATTTTTTTATTAACCTAAAATCTTGTCTAATTTCACATTTAAGCCCGCTTATGAATCTTGTAACTTTTTGCCCTTCAGATTTACCTAAGTCACTTGCAACTATAAACAACTTAAAATTTTTAGCATAATCATTAACATATAATTCATCACCCTATTTAAGCCTTTGCAATTTAAGATAGTATTTATTCCAAACATTATGAGGGATAAAATGTCTAGTCATCCACCTCTTAATTAATTCCTAATTTCTAACCTCATTATTCTCATTCGCTTTTAATAATGCTTTTAAATCTTCCCATTATAAAACAACACAACCTAAAAACTTACGAGAAGCAAGTATACACTTTTGAAAATCACTTATTTCAAGAGAATATAATATCTCCTCAATTTTGTTACACCCATTTCAAATAAACATAAGAATATTCTCTACCTAAAAAATAAGATATGTCCATTGTCAAAATTAAGTTAGAAAAGAAATCCCCACGAAGCACTCCTTTACATGTTTACACTCAAGGATGTGAATACTCTCATGTTTCACTCATTTTTTTGGCTTTTCTCAATAATAATCTTATAACTCTAGCCTTTTACCACTCAAATTTCCCAAATCTTGGTTATAATGAAAATAATGCAAATTATTCAAGAATTACTCAATCAACTCAACACCACTGTCGTAAAAATCAAATTAAACTTAAAATTCAAGGTGACTATTCAAGAATTAAATAAACAAAAAATAAATAAGTGAATAAAACTTCAGTTAAATTCAAAAACTAAACCCAATTCTAGAAGCCAAGAAAATGCACACAACAAAATTAGCAAAAGAAGCCAAATTTGATTTATAATCCCACAAACACCACCAACACCACAAAACCAAGTAGAATTTTTTTAAAATAGATGCAGAAACTTAACAAATTAAATCACTTAAGGGTCTTTTGATAGATTTTGAACCCTACTTATAACAGAGATAGAATGCTCATCCAACTTTGAAATCTTAGTCCAAGATCATCAAGATAATGTTGTGTTGATGGAACTAAACCCCTTGCTTATTAAATTTAAACAAGATACTTAGTTTTTAAAAAAATTCTAAGTCTAATCTAACCTAACAATTATAATGAAAGGTAGAAGTGAAATAATTCAAGTAAACTTGCAAAGTTTCAAGAAAATAAAGTTTAAGGAAAAACCTCACTTTTTAATAAAAGAATACTCTAATTTAGTTTTACATAGTTTAAGCCCTTATATAGGCATGTAAACATCCTAATCCTTGAAGAAAAAAGTTTTGTACTTATTCCTAAAGATTTTTATAAAGGAAAATCCTTAACTAAAGAGGATTCCTTCAAAATAGGATAATTCATCTTTGAAAAGTCAAAATTGACAACTATGACAATTCATCTTTGAAAAGTCAAAATTGACAACTCAGCATGTTGACTTGTTGACTTATTGACTTTGACTTGGAATATCCTTTAATCTTTTTACATCTTCTAGAATGTTCCTTATTGACTCCAAAATAGAAAAATAACTTTAAAAATTCATCCAATTCAAGGTAATTAGCTTGAATTCTTCATCATTCAGTTCCATGCTTACACTTAAGGTCGAATCCATCACTTTGCTCACAATGTAAAGAACAAACAAATTCAATGCTTATTTGAATTGCTTTGTCCTTAATCTTGTCAATTTTTTCAACAGTTGTTTTTAGTTTATTTTGTTTGGTTGTTTCAACTATTGTTTTGATTGAAAAAAATCTAGGAAAAAGGTACAAAAATACCCCTAACAGTGTGCCCTAATCTCACATCTGTAACTAACATTTTTCAAGATGCAAATACACTTTTATCATTTTGAAAACTATATTTAATCCATTTTTTACAAACAATGTTGACTCTCACCATTAGTGGAGTCTAGTATTGCTAACATGCACAGAAAATAATTATTAGATAAAGGTATATAAGGAATATTTTAAGAAACTAAACTCATTTCATCCTATATAAAATTTTGCTTTTTTTTTAATCACTCCCAAACAAATAAATATTTATTTATTTATTTATCCATCTCGTCCTAATTTGTTACATTTAAAAAATATTTATTAATTTTTATTTTGAGAGTGAATAAAAAAGGACAAAATTTATATAGAATGAAATGAATTTTTATTTAAATATTTCTAAAAATTTTAAATAGGACAAAATTTTAAAAAAATTCATAAAAAATTAGATGTAAATTATTTAAATATTGTATTAGCATTAGTAGATTTCATGATTATAAAAAAATAATAGTTATTTAATATTTTTATTAGGTAAAAATTGAAATATTTTAAAAAAATTTTGTGCTAAAATATTTTAAAACTTTCTTTAGGGGAAAATTTGTTTCTTGTTATAAACGTTAGGGAAAAAAATATTACCTTTATCTAACAATTTTCTTTGTACATGTCAGTAATATGGACCCTACTAATTGTGAGAATTAACACTGTTTGTAAGAAGGGTTTAAATATATGGTTTTTAAAACAATAAATGTGTATTTACACATCATAATGAGATTAGGGCACAATGCTAGGGGTGTTTTTGTCTTTTTTCCAAAAATATAAAGTGTTGTTTGTTATTTTCTATGAAGCATCGACACTTCAAATAAGGTGGAGTATTTGTGTCGGATACTTTTTGGATACCGACACACGCCCAACACGGCTCGACACGTGTTCGACATGGCTAGACACATGTTCGACATGGCTAGACACGTGTACTATTATTTTTTTTTATTTATAGGAAATGAGAAGGGCATGACTGAGACATGTGGAGGACAAGATAGGCCACTTTTTTAGGACACTTTTTAGCTCCATTTTTTTTTGTATAGGTAGTGTATATTGGCCACTTTTTATGTTTGCCTTATATATGAAAAAAATCATCCTATTAGGACACTTTTTAGCTGCATTTTTTTTGTATAGGTCGTCTATATTGGCCACTTTTTATGTTTGCCTTATATATGAAAATGATATATAATTAATTAAATGATTATATTAAGTGTTTAAATTTCATGGAGTTTCTGTTTTATCACATTAGTTTCATTTTTTTTAACAAACTATCTTTACATAATAGAAAATAATACACATTTTATGTGGAATACACACACACACACATAAAACGTGTCTCACCGTGTTGTGTCCTTAAATTTTAAAAATCATCGTATCGCCATGTCCGTGTTGTATCGTATATGTGTTTCATGTCTGTGCTTCTTAGGTTATTTTATTTGGTTGTTTCAACGATTTTTTTTTTGTTGTTTTGATGGTTGTTTTGATTTATTTTATTTGGTTACTTTTGTTGCTATTTTGATTGCTTCGACAGTTGTTTTGGTTTATTTTATTTGGTTATTTCAGCAGTTGTTTTGATTTATTTTATTTGGTTGTTTCAACAGTTGTTTTGATTGCTTCGGCAATTGTATTGGTTAAAAAATCTAAAAGGTTGTTTATTTTTTATTTAGTTATTTCAGTGATTGTTTTGGTTGTTTCAAGTGTTATATATATATTATTTTTATTTAATCCTAAATTTTTTAAAAAATTCATTTTGGTTGTTTCAATTGTTTTATATATATTTATTTTTATTTAATCCTAAATTTTTTAAAAAATTCATTGTTCTCCATGTTGAATAAAACTCCATACCTAACAAATCACAACACTATTTGTTTAAACCAGGGAAAAAAAGGATACCAAAATAAATTTAAAAAAAAACTTGCTTTTCAAGAGGTGTAACGCAAAAAGTAATGACAAACATATTTAATGGACACAGAGAGCAAGTATTTTTAAAAAAAAAAAAAAAAACTTTTACAAAAGTTAATTTTGAAGAAGAGAAAAGTCAACCGAATTTTTAAAATTTTTATACTTTTTTTTTTTATTTTTAAAAAAATTTCTAAAGAAATGTACCAACAAAATTCATGTTCTGTTAAAGATCAAAGTGAACTTGGTTAACTCGGTTAGTCTATCGATTTTAACGATTCAACCCATGATTTTAATATGATTTTACACAAGTTTGATTTTTTTTTTTAGTGCATGTTGAAATGTTTGATTGATTTTAACTTCATAAATTCATGAAATCATAAAGAGTTGAATCAGAATTTAATAACATTGCTTCTTTGCTATCATCTCTCTAGCACTGCCTTGCTGTTTCTTTCTGAACCGCCTCATCAGCTTCTTTCTTTTCTCTCAGTTGCCAACATCACTCCAACCACCACATATAATTATAACTTTGCCAAGTTTACAACGATTGTCTCTATTACCAATTTACCTTTTATACATATATATATATAGAGGTTTAATTTTGGAAAACATCTTTTATTTTCCTTTTTTAATTTAATTTAATTTTTTTTATTTTCCAGTTTTTTATTTTTCAAAATAGAAAACAGAAAGTCAATTTGTTTGTTACTTTTCATTCTGCAATTTATCATGTTCTCATAATTTTTATTTTTAATGAAATTTGTTATAATAACTTTTTATGTATAATAATAATAATAATAATTACTGTAATTTATGTGATATTATTTAATATTAAAGATCCAAAGAGCATAAATGTCACTAGAGAAAGAGGATTTTTGAAAAATTAGAGATTTTTTTTTTTAAAATTTTTAGTTTCCTAACATTAACAAACAAGATTTTGTTATTACTAAAGAATATGGTTTTCTTTTTTAATCTTTTCTGCTAAGATTGCAATTTGATTATCAATGCAAAATAAATTTAACATTTTTTTTTATCATCTTTAATCTTTTACAATACAAATACAATGAATACTACATTACAAAGGTTACATCAATTGAAACTTTTACATTTTTCTTATTACTTTTTTCTAATCCTATTTTAAGTTGTTTATATATTTTATGTAAATGCAGCTTTAGGAAATGCAGCTAGTGCCTTGTGATCAGGATTGGTATTTCCTGCAATATGGGTAGCAAGAGTAATAGAAGGATAAGAAGTATAGAAATGGTTTTATTATATTCTAAATGGTTACTTACGTTTACACTTGTTTGAAAATGGTTCCAAAATTTTAATTTATTTATTTTCAATTACATAATTTTTATTTTATTTCAAAATGGTACCTTTAACGGATTTTTAGTCCTCTAATTTTCAATTTAGTCCACAAATTTAAAGAAGGGTAAAATTCTACTTTTTAGGACTAATAATTCATCAGAAAACTATATTTCTTATTCTTTTAAAGCCTTAATTCTTGTCACTTTAAGAAAAAAGGTAATAGTTTGGGAAACAACTAGCGGTCAAAACATAGAGTCTGAATATCCGCCTCTCAGGTTGATTAAGCTTCCTATAGGAAATAAGACTGTAGATGCTTGTCCTTATAAGAAACCACAAGATAGTGACTCCTAAAACCTAAAGAATATAGTATCTCATAATAACTTTACCAATACTCATCTCAATAGCATTGGAAAACAATTGTCTGGACTTGAGAATCAAGCCCAGAAACCTATAGAACCCTCTATATCTGTAGGAATGATTGATGAAAGGCTAAATAATCCATATTTAAACCATATCATATCTTTAACAATGTTAAGCAAGAAATTAGAAGCATTAAAACTGAATTCTTGCATGTTGTATAAGAACAGCTTAATAGACTATATCGTTATAGTGCTACTAAAGATCCTATAGTCCTAGACACTCCATAGTCTGTTAACCACAATGTTAGTTTCCTTGATGAAGATCTTGATTCCATCTTTAAAGATAGTGCTTTCCAGGAACGGTCTCTTGAGATTGCTAAACTTCATTGACCCATCATCTATCTAGGTCATTCAGGATACGTCCAGAGTAGGTTACTAGAGCTTGAATTAGACAATCAACCTAATGCTCTTGTCCAACCTAAATTCAGTGCTAATTCTGTTTACGAATGGAATATAAATGGCATGATTGAATACCATATCTTCAACGCTCTCTAATAGATGACTATTGCTTTTAATGATTATAAAGCCTAAACATGAACCTTTGATAGGCCTATCGCAGAACTTATCATAATAGGTTTTTTTGGACAATTGAAAGGTTGGTGGGATTATCATCTTACCAAGCAATAACAGCTTGATATCTTGCATGCTATCCAGACAGATGATGAAGGTATACCCATTTTAGACCAATTAGGAAATCCTATTCAAGATGTCGTATCTACTTTGATATTGACCATAACATTGCATTTTGTAGGAGATTCATCTCATATGAAGAATAAAAATGTTGATCTATTATCAAATCTTAGGTGTAAGAAACTAAGTGACTTCTAGTGTTATAGATTAACTTTTCTTAGTAGGGTTATGCTTAGGGAATATTCTAACCAACCTTTTTGGAAAAAAAATTCCTTATAGGATTACCAACCCTTTTTAGGAGAAAGAGTTAGGAATGCCATTAGATAGTCCTTCGGTAGCCACATCATTCCTTATGACCAGCTTACCTATGGGGAGTTAATTAGCACTACCTAAAAAGAAGGTCTCAAAACTTGTTAGGATTTGAAGCTCCAAAAACATCTCAAGTGGAAGTTGAAAAAGACTAGACAAGAATTAAAAACTTTTTAGAAATAGTTTGACTATGGCTTTACCCAAAATCCTTTTTGTAAAGGAGATTATAGTAAGAAATCTTTGAAATGTCAATCTAAGAAATTTTCTAAGAAATATAAAAAATTTTCTAAAAGAAAGGATACTAAAGAAACTTACTATAAAAAACCTTATAGGAAAACCTTTAGGAATAGAAAAACTAAAGTTGATAAAGCTAGAAAATCCATTATAAAAGACGAAACCTGCTACAAATGTGGTAAGAAGGGACACATCTTTAGGTATTGTAAGGTCTCTAAAAAACTCCAAGAATTAGACTTAGAAGAAGGAACCTTGAACAAGCTTACAACTTTATTAATAGAAACCTTTGAGTCTAAAACCAACTCCAAAGAGATTTTAGGAAACGGTCACTGTTAGATATAAGTTATATAGTGATTTTAGGGATGCCATTCATTAATTTGATAACTCCCTATCTGGCCACTTATAACTCCATTGATTTCAAAGATGATAAAGTTCACATATCTTTCCCTTTTCTAGAAAAACCAAAAACCTGATATCTCAATCTTGTTAAAGCCCATTCTATATATAAGAATGAGATAAATTCTTTGATAAAAGGTAAAGAAACAAATCTACATGATTTAAAGTAAAATTCCCATTTCCAAAAAATTGAACAATAATTAAAGTTAGATTTGATAAAAATAGAGATTTTTGAATTTCAAAAAATTATTATTAAAGAAGTCTGTTCTAATTTACCTAATGAGTTTTGGAAAAGAAAATAACATATAGTTAATTTACCTTATGAACCATGATTTAATGAGAAAGATATTCCTACCAAAGCTAGACCAATTAAGATGAATGCTGAATTGGAACAACATTGTAAGCAAGAAATCCAGGATCTCAAATTCAAAGGATTGATCTCAAAATCCAGGTCTCCATGGAGCTATGCAGCTTTCTATGTCACTAAAGCTTTTGAAATAGAAAGAGGCACTCCCAGGCTGGTAATCAATTATAAACTTTTAAATAAAGCTTTAAAGTGGATTAGGTATCCAATTCCTAACAAAAAAGATCTTTTACAAAAGCTTCATTTTGCATTTTTATTTTTAAAGTTTGACATAAAATCAGGATTTTGGCAAATATAAATTGATAAAGAGCATCGTTATAAAAATCTTTCACTATCCCATTTGGAAAATATGAATGGAATGTTATGCTATTTGGTTTGAAATATATACCATCAAAATTTCAAAGAAAAATAAATGATATTTTCAATCCTTATTTTGAATTCTATATTATCTACATTGATGATGTGCTTATTTTTTCGAATTCTATTGAACAACATTTCAAGCATTTAAAGAACTTTCTCCATATTGTTAAAGCTAATGGCTTTGTTGTCTCTACTAAGAAAATATCCCTTTTCCAAACTAGAGTCAGATTCTTAGGACATTATATTTGTTGTGGCACTATTGTTCTAATAGAGAGATCCTTAGAATTTGGTAGTAAGTTCCCTAAAAAAATTCTTGATAAAGTTCAATTGTAAAGGTTCTTAGGAAGTCTAAATTATGTTTTAGATTTTTGTCCTAACATAAATAGGATCGCTAAACCTTTGCATGATAGGTTAAAAAATAAACCAGTCCTTTGGACTGATGAACACACAAAAGTAGTCAAGCAAATAATGAGTCACATTCTTGAGATTCCTGGCCTTTACCTTGCTAATCATAATCTCCTTAAAGTTGTTGAAATAAATGCTAGTGATATAAGTTATGGTGGAATTTTAAAGAAAATTTCTAATGGAAAAGAAGTAGTAGTTTAGTACACTTCATAGAGTAGTAGCTCAATACACTTCATGGAGTAGTAGTTTAGTACACTTCATGGAGTAGTAGTTTAGTACATTTCTAATGGAATGATATATAGAGAAACTACTCCATAATAAAAAAAAAGAAGTCCTCTCCATTGTTTTATGCATTTCAAAATTCCAATATGGTTTGCTAAATCAAAATTTTATACTTCGCATTGATTGTAAATTTGGAAAAGAAATTTTACAAAAGATGTCCAAAATATTGCAACCAAAAAAATCTTTGCTAGATGACAAGTTATTTTAAGTATCTTTGATTTTGATATAGAATTTGTTAAAGGAGATACAAATTCTTTACCAGATTTTTTGACTAGAGAATTTTTGTAAAGCAAATAAAAATGCCTTGAAAAAAGAAAGAAAAAGAAAAGGCTGAAATCCCTAACCCTCCTCCTCCTCTTTCTACTATTAAACCCATAAAATCTTGGTTTAATATTGTTAACTAAGAAGATATAGATGAATTAAATAAAGCTAAACAAATCTAGTAATGGATTAATTCCATCTCTCAAACCCTGAACTTCTTAAAGCTATCCAAGACACTTTTAAACCTCCAGAAATTGAGCATCCTGTCGCTCCTGCTAATAAAGGTATTCCAGATATAGCTCCTCAACTGATTTCAAAACCAAAGAAAGGGGAATCTTCTTTTAAAAAAACCTTTTCTCAAGAAGATTTAAAGATTGTAACTACTCTAAGTAGTTCACAAATTATCTGTTCTCAATGAAAAATTATTGAATTTTTTATAAAGAACTCTATCTAAAATGTTTTGACAAATGAAGATGGATTTTATCATAAAGATCCTTTTCTTACAATGAAAAATCATTTTACAAAAAATTGGTTTTTTAAGCCTTGGGATCTTTCTAAAATCATTATGGAATTTACTGGTTCTGCAAAATTTAAGCACTTCAACCATAAAGGTTATTCAAAACCCTCCTACTCCACTTATAAAATTCTTAAATTTATCCATCCCTCTGAATGGGGATAAGAACTCTTCAAGCCAAAAGCTTTCCCCATAAACTTCAAATAAAAATTAGACTTTTGCTGCTCATTTTCCTATTGGGATTATGAACAAGTATGGTTTAATTCTTTTCTTATCCAGAACCATTACAACACCCATACATGGTTATTTTTCCTTAGTGATCATGCTGATATATCCAATTTTCCTGCATGGTTTACTAGATGGTGGAATACTTATGGACCCATACCTGATATCCTTCCCCCCGATATCTATTAAGGTTTTGACCTTTTATGCACCCACTATAAACCTACTTCCCTTAAGAAAAAATTCACCCTCATGTGCCTATATTGTTCAAAATTCTTTGTTCCTTAGGTTTCATAATGGTATCTTGATTTCTATCTCAATAATGATATTATTGTGCTCCAAAGAAGATTTAAAGTAAAGTGGTGGTATTTTTACAAAATTTAACAAAAAAATTGAAGAATATTTCAATATCATGAAATAACTAATACTGTCAAATGCATATTCTTTCGCAAATTCTAACACCTTTAAAGGATCTAAACTCTTAGTTGATTTAGGTAATGATAATGAAAATGATTGTTTTGGAATTTTCCATTCTATAAAGCTTAAAGGCTTATAAGTCTTATATTATCCTTGTATATTACTTCAACTTGTAAGTTTATTTTTATTTTTAGCCTGATAGGTTAAAAATCCTTTTAGGACAGCCCATGTAAAAGTTAGGGTATTAAAAAAAATATTTTGATATACAAATTTACTCATTTGCATTAACTTTCCTTCTTATAGAATAGGGCATTCTTGGATAGCCTTCAGGAAAATTTAACTACTTTATCAAATATTTAGCTTCCCCTACAGCTCATATCCCACTGCATTCTATACTCCCATAAGGATAGGGACCCACATTCCACTTCCAAGACCTGTTAGGAATATCTCTGCATGAAAAGAGAATATTATCAAAAGCATAGAGATGAAATTTTATTGGCAAATAAGAGCCTTGATGTGAATCCAAGTTCAAAGCCTAAAGAGATCTAAGATCCATTAATAGTACAAGAAGGCCCAATCATAAGGTCCAAATCCAAGAAGCTTTAAGAAGCCATATTGGGTTTAATTAAGGACATTTGGAAAGTCCAAGAATTTCAATCCAATATGGCATCCATGGAGGCCCAAGGAATAATATTTAACTTGTTTTTGTGTTAATAACAATTAGGGTTACATGTAGCCACTATATACAAGTTAATGGGGTAATTAATACCAAGTAATGGCTATTAATGTGGGTAGTGGTTATTAAGGCCATTTAAGAGTAAAAGTAATCCTATGTGTGTGAGTCTATTTTAGTAGTGTGTGCATGGACTTGTACTCTATATAAAAAAGTCCTTTTCTTTCTTTTGGAGCATGATTGAATTTGATATATGAATTATAACTTTGTTTGAGTTTTATTATGAGGAATTTTGTCTTTAATTTCTTGCATGAACTTTGTGACTTATTAAGCTTTATTCTAGCTTGTGGTGTCAAAATCAAAATCTTTATTTTTTTGTTATTTATCAAACTTTCTTATTTGTGGCATAAGAGGAAATTCAAAGTCTATCTTAGTATCTTTATCCTTGTTGGTAAAGGGGTTAAGTAGCATCTATCTTCTTACTTCAATCTTTGAACGATCCGAATTTATGGATTAAATTGGTAATTTCTAGTTTTCTTCTAATTCAACTTATCATAGTATTCTTGCTATTGTTATTGGAGTTAATTGATGAAACCTATAATTCCCATCATAAGTGGTATCAGAGCATTGGCTCAAGATTGAGGTTTGCATATCCAAAACTATCTTTTAGTTCTTAATAACTTATGTTCATCTTATATTTTGCACCTTTCTTGCGATCTATTATTCTTGTTATTTTTTTTTATCTTTATTCTTCTTATCTCAAGATTTTATTTGCAAATATAAAAAAAAAGTTGTTATCTTTGAGATTTTTGTGATACTTTTTAATTCGTGCATATATAAAAAAAAAGGAAATTCATCCATAAAAAAATCTTTGATATTCTTGTGTTAGATTTTAGTTTACATTAAAAAAAATTGACTCTTCATATTCCATTGAGATCTATCTTTATAATTCTATCTCTTTGTGTTCTTTGATGATCTATCTTTGTTTTTCATTTCTATTAGCCTATTTGTTACAAATTGTTCATTTCTTTAAGCCTACCTTATTATTTTCTTGTTAGCCTACCTTTTTTTTTTTATCATTGATTACTACATTCTTGAATTTTGTTTGATTGAGAAACTTAGTTCATCTAAGAAATCAAAATGCAAATTTGAGAGGTAAAAGGCAAGAGTGTGAGATCATTACAGAAAAAGCCAAAATTGAGTGTAAACACGAGTGGTATACATCAATTTTGAGTGAAACACGCGAGGGAGTATTGTGAGATTGTTTCTTTCTATTTTCTTTTATTAAAATTTTAGGTTTTACAATCATGTCAAAAGACACAAGTTCTTCTTCTATAAATGATCATGTGATTCAAGCTATGCAATAATAATTCGAAAGAATATTTAACATGATGGTGGGTGTCAATGAGATTGGAGAGGCATGATGGCATCCTTAACCAATTACAAGGAGAGCCTAGACAAAGGAGACATCCACCAATTGACTAAGAGGACTATGAAAGAGAGGATGATTTGGATGATAATCAAGTCACCTTGGTGGGACCACAAATCAATCTTAGGAAATAACCTAGGAAAGGACATCCTAATGATGATGTTGATCGCAACCTTAGAAGCATCAAAATGAAGATTCCTTCATTCCAAGGAAGAAATGATCTAGATGTGTACCTTAAATGGGAGAGGAAAATGGAACTCATCTTTAAATGTCATAATTATTCAAAGGAGAAAAAGGTAAAACTTACCGCTATTGAGTTTAGTGATTATGCAATTATTTGGTGGGATCAATTTTGAAAGGAAAGACGTAGATATGGAGAAAGACCTATGGAGTCTTGGAGGGAAATGAAGCAAATCATGAGAAAGAGGTTCGTTCCAAGCCACTACTATAGAGAGCTTCTTCAAAGGTTATAAACTCTAATTCAAGGATCCATGAGTGTGGAGGAGTATCACAAAGGAATGGAGAAGGCTATGATTAGAGCAAATGTGGTAAAAGATCATGAAGCTACCATGGCAAGGTTCTTGAGAGGGCTAAATAAAAACATGGCTGATGTTGTTGATTTGCAACATTATATGGAGATTGAAGATATGGTGAATTTGGCCATGAAAGTGGAAAGGCAATTGAAAGGAAAGAGGTATGATTCTAAACCAAATGTGGGTTCTTCTTCTTCTTAGAAAACTTCTTGGGGGAAAAAGGATGATAAACCTTTTAATAAGTCAAAAGTGGAAGAAACTAAACCTAAAATTGACTTGGGTAATAAGGGAAAGGGTGAGAATCAACCACCCCAAACTAGGGGAATCAAATGTTTTAAGTGTTTGGGTCATGGACACATTGCTAGGGAATGTCCAAATAAGAAAGCTATGATTCTAAGGGATGGTGATATTGAGTTTAAGAGTGAGGGGGATAGTGATGATGATATGCCTTCTTTAGAAGATTGTAGTGATGTTGAATGTGCTAAAGGAGATAATCTTGTTGTTCAAAGAACATTGAGTTTGCAAAATAAACATGATGTCTATAGGGAGCAAAGGGAAAATTTATTTCATACTCATTGTTTGATTTTTAACAAGTTGTGCAACATGATTGTGGATAGTGGAAGTTGTACTAATGTAGCAAGCACTTTACTAGTGGAGAAATTGAAGTTGCCTACTACCAAGCACCCAAGACCATACAAGTTGCAATGGCTTAATAAAAGTGGAGTTGTAAAGATTTTTGAAGACCAAATGCGCATCAAGCAATAATATGAAGAAATAGGTTCTTCATTGGGAAATTCTTTGGGAAGGGAAACCTTTAAGAGTAAAGAAAAAGGTGAGATGAGTTAACCTAAAAATTCCAATTCTCTTGACCAAAATGGGAAACACATGGTGAGAGAAAACAAGGAAGGTTCAAATGAAAGAAAAATGAGTGTTTATGCAAAAATGAGTGATGTGAAGGAAGCTATGCTTTTGAGGCAACACATGCTTGTACTTATGTACAAGGAGATTTTGCATATTTCTAATGAAATGACCAATGGTTTTCCTGGTGTTGTTATTGATCTTTTGTAGGTTTATGAAGATTTATTTCTAGAAGAAATTCCAAATAGTTTGCCACCTAAAAGAGGCATTGAGCACCAAATTGATTTTATACCCGGAGCAAGCATTCCAAATAGACCAGCATATAGATGTAATCCGAAGGAGACCAAGGAAATCCAAAAGCAAGTGAGTGACCTTATGGAGAAGGGTTATGTTCATGAAAGCATGAGTCCATGTGCCGTGCCCGTCTTATTAGTGCCTAAGAAAGATGGAATTTGGAGGATGTGTGTTAATTGTCGTGCCATCAAAAAAATCACGGTGAAGTATAGACATCCCATTCTTAGGTTAGATGACATGTTGGATGAATTGCATGGTTCATATTTGTTTTCAAAAATTGATTTGAAATCTGGTTATCATCAAATTAGAATGAGAGAAGGTGATGAATGGAAAACAACTTTTAAAACTAAACATGGTTTACATAAGTGATTAGTAATGCTTTTTGGTTTAACTAATGCACCAAGCACATTCATGAGATTGATGAATCATGTTTTAAGAGCATTCATAGGAAAATTTGTTGTTGTCTATTTTGATGATATCTTGGTTTATAGCAAAAATTTAGATGAGCATGTACAACATTTGACTTGTGTTTTTGATGTGCTTAGAGAAGAGAAGTTGTATGCTAATATAAAGAAATGTTGTTTTTGAACTAATGAAATTACTTTTCTTGGATATATTGTCAATGACAAGGGCATTCATGTTGATCAAGAAAAGGTAAAAGTAATTAAAGAATGGCCAACACCCACAAGTGTAAGTGATTCAAGAAGCTTTCATAGTTTAGCTAGCTTTTATAGAAGGTTCATTAAAAAATTTTCTACCATAGCTGCACCTTTAACTGAATGCATCAAAAAGAATGTTGGTTTTAAGTGGGGAATTGAACAAGATGAGGCTTTTAACTTGCTAAAAGAAAAATTAAGTTCTGCACCCTTGTTATCTTTGACAAATTTTACTAAACCTTTTGAGATTGAGTGTAATGCAAGTGGCATAGGTATTGGAGGAATTTTGATGCAAGAAGGCAAGCCCGTAGTATTCTTTAGCGAAAAGCTAAGTGGAGCAAGTCTAAACTACCCTATATATGACAAGGAGTTCTATGCATTGGTGAGGGTTCTAAAGACATGGCTGCATTATCTTAGTTACAAAGAATTCATAATTCACACTGACCATGAGTCCTTGAAGTATCTCAAAGGACAAGGAAAACTCAACAAGAGACATGCAAAATGGGCGGAATTCATTGAATCCTTTCCGTACATCATTAAATACAAGCAAGGGAAAGAAAATGTGGTGGTCGATGCATTGTCAAGAAGGTATGCCTTGATCTTTAAACTTGATGCAAAATTATTAGGATTTGAATACATCAAAGATCTTTATTCTAATGATCCTGATTTTGCTAATGTTTATGGGGCATGTGAGAAAGGGGGTTTTGATAAGTTCTATAAGTTTGATGGTTTTCTTTTTTGGGAAAACAAATTATGTGTGCCACAAAGTTCTTTGAGAGAGTTACTTGTGAGAGAGGCATATAGCAGAGGTTTGATGGGGCATTTTAGGATTAATAAAACTTTGGATGTGTTGGGTGACCATTTCTTTTGGCCATACATGAAAAGGGATGTTGAGAGAATTTGTGAGAATGCATTACTTGTAAACAAGCCAAATCCAAAGCAATGCCTCATGGTTTGTATACACCTCTTACCATACCAAATGAACCTTAGGTAGACATTTTTATGGATTTTGTTTTAGGATTACCTAGGTCCAAGGGAGAGAGAGATTCCATTTTTGTTGTTGTGGACAAGTTTAGCAAAATGGCACATTTCATTCCATGTCATAAGACGGATGATGCAACCCATATTGCCAATCTATTCTTCAAGGAGATTGTAAGGCTACATGGAGTGCCAAGGACCATTATGAGTGATAGGGATGTCAAATTCCTAAGTCACTTTTGGAAGACTCTTTGGGGAAAGATGGGGACAAAGCTTTTGTATTCTACAACTTGTCATCCACAAACGGATGGACAAACGGAGGTGGTCAATAGGAAACTTTCAACACTTTTGAGGGCTGTAATCTAAAGAAATCTGAAGAATTAGGAAGAATGTTTGCCACATGTGGAATTTGCTTACAATAGGAGTGTGCATGGTTCAACAAATTGCTCACCATTTGAAGTTGTGTATGGATTCAACCCATTGACTCCATTAGATTTGCTACCATTGCCATTGGACAAAGCTAATCTAGAGGGGAAATAAAAAGCTGAGTTCATCAAGACTTTGCATGAGAAGGTGCGTGCACACATTGAGAAGAAGACACTCCAATATGAAAAGCAACACAACAAAGGGAGGAAGCAAGTCATTTTTGAGCCTAGAGAGTGGGTGTGGGTGCACTTAAGGAAGGAAAGATTTCCTAACCAAAGGAAATCAAAGCTTATGCCAAGAGGAGATGGTCCTTTTAAAGTGCTTCAACGCATCAACAATAATGCCTACAAGCTAGAACTTCCAAGTGAGTATGGCAATGTTAGTGCTACTTTCAATGTTAGTGACTTGTCTTTGTTTGATGTAGGTGATAAAGATGATGGAGCTGATTTGAGGAAAAATCCTTTTGAAGAAAGGGGGAATGACGTGAATCCAAGTTCAAAGCCTAAAGAGATCCAAGATCCATTAATAGTACAAGAAGGCCCAATCACAAGGTCCAAATCCAAGAAGCTTCAAGAAGCCATATTGGGTTTAATTAAGGACATTTGGAAAGCCTAAGAATTTCAACCCAATAAGGCATCCATGGAGGCTAAGGAATAATATTTAACTTGTTTTTGTGTTAATAACAATTAGGGTTACATGTAGCCACCATATACAAGTTAATGGGGTAATTAATACTAAGTAATGGCTATTAATATGGGTAGTGGTTATTAAGAGCCACCATATACAAGTTAATGGGGTAATTAATACCAAGTAATGGCTATTAATGTGGGTAGTGGTTATTAAGGCCATTTAAGAGTAAAAGTAATCCTATGTGTGTGAGTCTATTTTAGTAGTATGTGCATGGACTTGTACTCTATATAAAAAAGTCCTTTTCTTTCTTTTAGAGCATGATTAGATTTGATATATGAATTATAACTTTGTTTGAGTTTTATTGTGAGGAATTTTATCTTTAATTTCTTGCATGAACTTTGTGACTTATCAAGCTTTATTCTAGCTTGTGGTGTCAAAATCTAAATCTTTGTTTTCTTGTTATTTATCAAACTTTCTTGTTTGTGGTATAAGAGGAAATTCAAAGTCTATCTTAGTATCTTTATCCTTATTGGTAAAGGGGTTAAGTAGCATCGATCTTCTTACTTCAATCTTTGAACGATTCGAATTTGTGGATTAAATTAGTAATTTCTAGTTTTCTTCTAATTCAACTTATCATAGTATTCTTGCTATTGGGGAGTTAATTGATGAAACCTACAATTCCCATCAAACCTGTTCAACACTAACTATAGTTAAAGTCAGATGTGATAGAGAGCCTATCACTCCTTCCACTCTTTTTGGCTTTACTCTCTACTATTTTCTCGTGCTGCTATAGCTTTTCTTAAATAGGGACCTTTAGGGCCTCTATATATTGGAGTCCCTTCTTTTGATAGGGGTAGAACATAATTTTTAGGAAAATTTTAAAGAGAATTATAGCCTTTTCTCCTTTTTCTTTAAAAGGAATTCTAAGTTGTATCTTTGTAAACAAATTATATTTCTGTTTTAAAATCCCTTTGCTATCCTGGATATAAAACTTTTGTATTTCTCCTTTACTTGGACAAATAAAGTATCTTTGTAAGTTTTTCTTCTGCTCTTTAAATTTTTATTTTAAAGATTTATGTATTTTGAATATGCAAGTAGTAGAACGTATGCTCTGTGCTTGCCTAAGAAATTAGGATCATGTACATTAGAAACTCTGTGAAATATTTATTGCATTTAGTTCAGTAACCTCTATGTCTAGCTTGTGACTAGAGTGTGAGATCGGTACAATGATTTCATAATCATCATTGCATTCATAACATTGAACAGTCAAACCCTTTGATCCTTGGTTAACTATGGTATAGGGTGAGTCTGCTCTCACTTGGGTGGAAATAAAAAGCTACTCAAAGATCAATATTGTGAGATTTAGAATCACTTCATTATGCACATCGTTGAATGAAGTCAATCCTGATAGATTATTGAAATTTAAACTTTCTATTCGATTTCTCATTCAGTTTACAATTTATTCAAATTGAAGGACATGATCTAAAAATATAATGATTATATTAATAATATATAACTTTCTATTATATTCCATACAATCATAATATTTATTATGGTATTTAAATGAATATTAAATTCTTTATTATCTACTTTAAATAATGTTTGTCTTAAATTTCTTAAACTATTCATATAAGACCAATCAAATAAACAAAGATATTGAACATTATTTTCAATAACACAAGGCATGAGATAACCAAATAATATATAATTTTTTTTATTTTTTAAAGTAAATATGGACTATATTGGGAATATTATATAGTTTTAAGGATTAAAAAATTAAAAAGAAACCTTGTGTAGATGGTGAGGTTTAGCGCGCATCCAAGATTTTAGTAACTGTGACACTGTTTGAGCTCAGGGCTCTAGAGAACACACTATTATATCACAAAGACATAGTGTGGAGATGAGAAGTTGCCACCCAATGTAATAATTAGGACAAATCAAAAGTGGTGGTACTCGATTCTCTAAAAGAAAGCTAGAACCACAACTAGGAAATTCTGAGAATGGAATACTAATTTCTTTTAGTCTTATATTCATTTAGAATTAGTTTATTAATTATTACTTTATTCTCTAATTACATGCAATTTCATTTTAAACCCTAATTACCATTCATCTAGCCCAAGGCAACTAGTCATGAAATGGCATTTAAAAGTTGCATTCATATAACGGGATGTCCCTAAATTGGTCTAGACTATGTTAATTTTAATTAGGTTAGTTAAGTCTATATTTATTTACAAGTGAAATGGAACTAAAGGTGGGCCTACATTATAACTAAAGTAGTAAACTAAGTCTACTTTTTTAATTCTAAAGAAATGGGCCTAAGTTTATTAATTTTTATGGAAATTAATTGGACTGGGTTTGAATAATGGGCATAGTTCTAATTAATTTTAATTTAAGTGAAAAATGGGTGTAAGTCTATTTATTTTAAGAAAAAGAAAAGATGATTTAATGGACTGGACCATATCTAAATTAATTTTAATAGCTAAAAGGTGGGCTTAAGTCTAAATTAACTTAATTGGCTTAAATTGATTTTAAAGTTAATTAAATTTAAATCCAATTAAAAGCCTATTTTAAATGGGTTAATCCTAAATGTACGCATGGGGCCTAAAATGCATAAAATTAAACAAACAAACCCAAAAACATAAAAAAAGCTGAAACAATCAAATAAAAAGATCAAACAAGCAATTAAATTATTTCTTTTAAAAAACCTAATTTGATTTCAAGCAACCTAATATTAATCTACAGCCACTATTGATTTTAATTTAGGTTTTACCAAATGATCCTAATTACTAATTGATTTTAATTTAGAAAAGTAAATAAAGGATTTCACTATTCCCACTATTGCGACTTTTACAATTCCTATGTATGTAAATTAAAATTAATTAATCACATGCCCAAATAAACCAAATAAATAAAAATACGAGATAATAAAAAGCAACCCTAAAATATACGTGATTTATACAAGATTTAATCCATGACATTCCATGAATCTTCACTGGGTTTTCCTTGCTTTAATCACATCTCTACCAAATTTCCACCACAATCAAAGAAACAAACACATAATCAATAAAAAAAAGGTTAGAAATTAATATAAAAAAATCAAAATCAAAAGAAAAAAAAAGAAAAGAAGAAATGATGAAGTGTGATGCAGTATTGATTTGCTCCTCAGAGTCTGATTGATTCACTATTTGAATAGGTTTGCAGATTGATTTTTGTTTGTTAGGCTTATTTTTTTTCAAAAACTCTATGCTCTTTTTTTTGTTTTTGAGTAATTTTTATCAGTAACCTCTTTTTTTTTTTAAAGCAGCATCTCCCCTTTTTTAATCCCAAAAATCCCTTCTTTTTAAGGAGTCTCAGCTCCTGATAATTTTTATTTTCAAAATTTTTGATCCAAAACTGATCCTATATAAAATACACAAAAGAAACATGTAAAGATTTTCTTAAAAAATAAAATAAAAACTCTGCATCGGAATAGTACAATTTCAGTTGGAATTGTGGAATTCCATAATTCCAATCAGTAATTTTAAATTTTTTAACATTTAATTATAAAAAGACCCCTAAAAGAATTTAAACTCTTTCAATTAAGTCCTTAAAAAGATTCAATTAAGCCCTAAGATCCAAAAATCAATATCCACAGACCTATTTATAACAAATTTCCATCATTGGAGTCCTCTGTCGAATCCACACTTGACTATCCCGAAATTAGGTGCTTAAAATTACCCCCTTTTATCGCTATTTGCTTGACAAATTATGGCAAAGCAAATAAGCACACAATTTCTAAATAAAATGCCAGAACACTTACCTGTGTGCCATGACCATTCATAATACTATGCAGTGTTGAATGCGATTTAAGGAAGACTAGAATTCATGTGGAATTTCTAGCTATGATGTTATCACTATGTCCAGTGAATAGCGATTGACACTATGTTCAGTGCATTTGAGAAACAGACTATAGTTCCGGTGGAAAATATGGCATGATGCTATCATTGTGTTCAGTGAATAGCAATTGACACTGTGTTTAGTGCATTTTGAAAACAAGCTATAGTTCTGATGGAATATATAGCGGTGATGCTATCACTGTGTTCAATGAATAGTGATTAACATTGTGTTCAGTGCATTTTGGAAACATACTATAGTTCTGATGGAACATATAGTGGTGATGCTATCACTATGTTTAGTGAACAGCGATTGACATTGTGTTCAATGTATTTTGAAAATAGGCTATAGTTCTAGTAGAACATATAGTGGTGATGCTATCACTATGTTCAGTGAATAATAGTTGACACTGTGTTTAGTGTATTTTGAAAATAGGCTATAGTTCTGGTGGAACATATAACAGTGATGCTATCACTATGTTTAGTGAATAGTGATTGACACTGCATTCAGTGTATTTTGAAAATAGGCTATAGTTTCGGTGGAACATATAGTGGTGATGCTATCACTGTGTTCAGTGAATAGTGGTTGACATTGCATTCAGTGTATTTTGAAAACATGCTATAGTTCCTATGGAACATATAGCGGTAATGCTATCATTTTGTTCAGTGAATAGCAATTGACACTGTATTTACTGCCTTTTGCTATATTCCTTGTGGGATATTTAGCATGTGACACTATATTCCTTGTGGGACATTTAGTGATTGTTATTTTCATTATATTCCCTGTGGGATGTCTAGTGATTGTGATTTTCACTATATTCCCTGTGGGACGTCTAGTGATTATGATTTTCACTAGATTCCTTAAGGGACGTTTAGCGAAAATATGCTATACCTACTATGTAGTGTCTAGCTAATTGTACTATAGTTCCTATGGAACGTCTAGTAACTATGATTGAAAGTTTTGCTATATTTCTTATGGAATGTTTAGCAAAAGTATGCTATAACTACTGTGTAGTGTCTAACTAAACTGATGAAGAAAAGTGCTATAACTACTATGTAGTGTCTAGCGAATTGTGTTTTGAAAGCGATTAGCTGCAATCCATAATTGCTTGCAGTTAGCTATAACCCTTTCATTGCTTAGTGTATTTTAAAAACATGCTATATTTCTTATAGAACATTTAGTGGTAATATTATCACTGTGTTCAGTGAATAGCAATTGACACTGTGTTTAGTGCATTTTGCTATATTCCCTGTGAGACATTTAGCAGGTGACACTATATTCCTTGTGGGACATTTTGTGATTGTGATTTTCACTATATTTCCTATAGGATTTCTAGTGATTACAACTTTCACTATATTCCCTATGGGACGTCCAGTGATTGTGATTTTCATTATATTCCTTAAGCAACATTTAGCGAAAATATGCTATAACTACTGTGTAGTGTCTAACTAATTGTACTATAGTTCCTATGGAACGTCTAGTAACTGTGATTGAAAGTTTTGCTATATTTCTTGTGGAACATTTAGCGAAAATATATTATAACTATTATGTAGTGTCTAGCTAAAGTGATTAAAGAAAAGTGCTATAACTACTATGTAGTGTTTAGCGAATTGTGTTTTAAAAGTGATCAACTGCAATCCATAGTTGCTTGTAGTTAGCTATAAACCTTTCATTGCTCACTAATGATGCTACAGCCTATAACTACTCATGATTTAGCTGCAACCCTTTCATTGCTCACCAATTCATTCTGATCAAACTGTAACCCTTTCATTGCTTGCCCTTGCTATTGTAATCCATAATTGCTTATAATTTTTATCTTTGGCTATTTGATTCAAATGCTTGAATTTCTTTATGCTAACTGATTGGAATTTATGTTGATTCCTTTAAATTTCTACTCTGATTGCTTGGATCAATTATCTTTGTTCAAGTTAATTTTAATTAACTTAATAGCGCTAGTGCTGATTCCACATATTGGGTTTATCTTCTTCTAGACTTGCTATTTCTGAAGACTTGTTAAAGTTAGTTTTAACATGATAATTGTACAAAAAAGTAGATTATATTTTTGAAAATTTATGAGAAAATTCACCACTTTATCATGAGATAGTGTGTACCCAATGAATCTCACCACTTTTGATTTTCATGACTATCATTTATTTGCCATTTGCAAAGGTTGGAGGTATCATTAACCATCTTATGCTAAGAGCATATTTTTACCAAGTGAAGAGCTTACTTCCATACTAATTTCAAAGAGAATTTGCTAATAAAAAACCATGGAATTTAAGCATAAAAAGATCAAATTCTGAGTATTAAAATAGTCTTTGAGTTATTTTTGTGCTTTTCTTCCTTATTTGAGTATCCCCACGCCTTTCTGATATTACTTAGCATGGACATTGTTGGAAAGGTCCTTGGATACTCATACTCTTATAGAGCATTGGAGTGAATAAAGCAACTTTTGACATAGTCCTCTTTTAGTATTCCCCTGCCTTTCTTATATTACCCAACGTGAATACCATAAAAGGTTCACATTAATACACTTACTCATTTCTGAGCATTGGAGTACATTATGCTTGCTCTTATTTTGATTCTCCTTTTAGTATTCCCCTGCCTTTCTTGTATTACTTAGTATGGATACCATCAAGGGATTTTGTACCCGTACTCATTTTTGAGCATTGGAGTAGATTATATGCACATTTATCATTCAAAAGATTGAAATGATACTAAAAAATTCAAGCAATTTATACTGCAAGTCCACAAATGTTGTTTTTGCATATTCTTCCCCTCGTTTGGGTGTAAAGCAAGCATTAGATTGATTAGAGTTTATAAACTCTCAACATAAAGTTGTTAACTAATCATTTGAATTCTGCGAGGCTAATTAAAAAAAGCCATTATGATCAAAGGTCATAAGATAGGCCTTTCGCATATGATCTCGTGATGTGAGATAGGCTTTTTGCACATGATCTCATGATGTGGATGAAGTTACTTTCAATTTATGGATTTTATTATTGAGATTGTACCTTATTATAGAATCTAAGGAAATAAAGTTCTGTTACTTCCCTTTATTAATCTTTAGGGTGTTTCGCACGCAGGGTGATACTCTGATGAACGATTAAGATTTGCTCTCTTTCCCATTCTTATTAATGTATTGGTTCCTTTTCCACTTCTTCATTCTCTTTTGTTTTTCCCTACACAAAATACCATAAGTTAGTATGGTCTATTTGCAAGTGAAGGGATTTTGTTAAAATGCAATGTTATTCTTTTGCATTCTTCCCTTTTGATTAGGATGATGATGTTTTTTTATCACAAAGCTCATGATACTCCACCATTGAGGTCATGGCCTAGGGTTGTCTTTTTGTCATTCTCATTGATGCTATGATAAAGGGCTTCGTTCCTCTTATTGACATCTCCTGTAAAATAGTACAAATTCTATCAGAATTACATAATTTCGATTGATAATTTCTAATTTTTAACATTTAATTACCAAAAAAAACCCTAAAAGAATTAAAAAAAATTCAATTAGGTCCCTAAAGAAAACATTACAATTAAGTCCTTAAAAAGTTACAATTAAGCCCTGAGATCCAAAAATCAATATTCATATACCTATTTATAACAAATTTTCATCATTAGAGTCCTCTTTTGCATCCATACTCAACTATCTCAAAATTGGGTGCTTACACCATGCTGAAACAAAAGTAAAATTTTGGTGACCAAAGTAATACAAATTAAAGTTAAATTACTGTTTTGAAAAAATAACTAAAGTTAAGTGACTAAAAGGGATAATAACTCGTTCTATTGAACTTTGACAAGATGTTTTTTGGATTTTGGTGAGATATAAATTTTTAGTCCAATGCCACCCTTTATGGAAAAGAAAAACCACTTCTTTTTTAATTGAAATGTTTGATACACTTCCTCAACTTTCTAGACAATATTTGAGCAAGGAATTCTAACTACACCATGAAAGTTTTGGTAAGGAATTAGTCTTCTCTCATTGTAAATAGAAACCGCAATGGATTAGTGGTGGTGATTTTTTGTTTCGTTAAGATTAAAGACAAGTTTCTAATTCCAAATAGGGTTGAGATTGTTACTATTTTCCAAACAATTAATTAGGTTAGTTGTATAACTTCTTTTTGTTAAATTGATCTCTCGCAGCTTTGTAAATCCTTTTTTGTAGCTTGAACCTAAGGTAGTTTTAAAGAAAACCCTGCTAGTGATTTTCAACAGAGAAATTGCATCAATTTTTATGTTAATAAAATGTTACAAGATTTTTAAAAATTAATCTAATGCTCATTTATTGTTTATTGGATTTAAAGATGGAAAACTGAAGTGAATAGGGTAAACTCCATCTTTGCTCACACTTTGTGATTGATCCAAATTTATTGAAAATGGTGAAAAATAAAAACCAAAACCTAAATTTATTAACACCCCTAACTTACCAAGCTAAACTCATAAAATTAATGATCAAACTAAACACTAAGAAGAAGAGATCAAGTGATGACATCTCATAAGTCAAAGAGCCACCTATGCTAAAGAGCACCTTATCGGCAAGGAATTTGTTTGTCAGGAAGGATATACTAAGTCATATTATGAGCTAGGTAACAAAGGGCAAGAGAGAGGGAAAGTAATGAGAATGAGAGCCAAATGGGGAGAGAAGAGAGATGTAGCAATGGTTAATAAGGGCACTATAGAGGTTTTTAATGAGGTGAATCTTAAGTGAATAAGAGGAAGCATTACATAAGTGGCTAGAGAGAAATATGAATTAATTGAGAAAGGTAGTGTTAAAGAGAAGTAAAGGAGGAAGAAGTTATTATACCTTTTTTTTAACAACTAGTAGTAGAGATGGTTAATTTCCAACTCCATAAAAGAGGATGGAGGGGGGTGGGGTTCAAACCCTCTCATTCTCAAAATGATATCCACACCTTTTACCACTTGAACTACTTATAGGAGACCTCCTACTTTCACCTTTTACTACTGGGACTACTTATAGGGTTTCATTTTATGTTAAGTTTGTATTTGTATTCAGACTAATTAATAAACTACATATGAAATATTGCCTCTGGTATATGAATTTGATTCCTTGCAATTTGGTTAGATTCAAGTACACAAGGATTTTGATATAGTACATAAGGACTTTATTCTTGCAATATAGTTCAGCGGGTTAATTATATAGATTGTCATTGAACTTTGTACTTAATTACAATTTGGTTACAAAATTTCAATTTCTATCTTTTTGGTTACCAAAGTTTTAATTAGATTTTGCATATAGTCTTTATAGAAATTTTTTGATCATAAACAAATAAGTATTACCATTTTAGTCCAAAATTTAAAATAAATAAGTCCATATTTTTATTCATATACAAAATTAATGAAAAAATTGAAAATTATCTTAGAGAAACCTCTAGATTATAGTTATAAACTATTCAAATATTATATAATATATAAGTATTTTATTATTAATAGGATTTTTTGATTCATAAACAATCCAGTATTACCATTTTAGTTCAAAATTTAAAAATAACATATAAATAAGTCTTTTTTTATTCATATAAAAAATTAATGAAAAAGCTGAAAATTATCTTGGAGAAACCTTTGAATTATTGTTATAAATTATTCAAATATAATATAACATATAAGTATTTTATTATTAATATATAGTTATTATATGTACAAAATTTAAAATAGTATTAAATAAAAATAAAAAAGTTATATTTATAAATTAGAGAAAAGGACCAAATTTAGTCCAAAGTTGAGGGTCCAATTTGATAATTTTTCCTATAAATTATTTAAATATAACATTATATACAAATATTTTATTCATTTATAGTTCATTAGATAAAAATTAAAAACAAAGATAAATATTAACATCTTCTTTACTCTCTAATCGAATAATAATTTTATATTAATATATATCAGTTTTTTTTTTAGTTTTTTCCTTTAACTTCTATATGAATATAGAAAAATATAGACTTATTTGTATGTTATCTTCAAATTTTAGACCGAAATGGTAATAATGTATTGCTTATGAATTAAAATTTTTTGATAATACTATATTTCTTACAAATTAAAGTTTTGTAG
The DNA here is from genome assembly GCA_947683625.1 of Mallotus nudiflorus. Classification (NCBI taxonomy): domain Eukaryota; kingdom Viridiplantae; phylum Streptophyta; class Magnoliopsida; order Malpighiales; family Euphorbiaceae; genus Mallotus; species Mallotus nudiflorus. Next base: position 1,550,867 of record CANTUR010000067.1, read on the forward strand.
TCAAATTATTATCAAGTATATATTTTAGTAATTGCGTATTTAATTTACCTATTCTTCGACTTAAGTTTTATGTGTTTGGCTTTATATTTGATTAAGTGGTTGCATTGAAGTGCATAATGTTTATAATCTTGAACATTAGTAGATCTTTGAAGATTTTAAAAAATGTTTATATTATCAAACCTAAAACTTGTCTTCAATCATATTAGTGAGTCCTAAAAAATGTTAACCTTAAAATTTATGGTACACCTAAGCAACGAAGCTATGTCGTTGTTGCATATTTACAAATTTTCATTGTTGTCTTGAAGAAAGTGTGATCATGCTAGTTAGAGTTTCATTTTTTAGGGACATTTTGCTCGCTTGAAGGGTAGTAATGGGTTGTTAATTGTGCATAGGAGATAGGCATCCTTTAAGAAGTGAAGCAAAACCTTGACAATTTGAGGACAAAGGAAGTAGCTTATCGATTGTGGATTGAAGAGAAGTAAGAGCTATGGATGTATTGTAATTCCTGAAGCCCTACACATTGTGAAAACTAAAATGATTTACTAAACTCCTCCTACCAAGCAAGGTTTTTTGTCTACTTGAGAGTCTTACTACTACTACTATACATTTTATTATGTCTTCCAATCAGCTACTGATAAATCATAGTTCAATTATATAAAATGGAGCTGTAAGATTTGTGCTCAATATATCATAGTTAAAAAATAAGTAAACTCCCAAGAGCAGGATTTAGTGAAACTTGAAAATATGCATATACAAAAGTTGGAAATCAACATCCAAACATTCAAAATGCAAAAAGTAGCTTATATGAATAGTTTCTATTAAACCTCAAACTTGACAACCCTAGCAGTGCAGTAGAATCTTCCAGTTGAGAAGCATGAAAGAAGAATGTTTCATCCATGATCAAATTGCCAGACTGGTTATACAATTAGGTGTCAATTACAAGAGAAGCATTATAAGGGATAACTACAAGTGAACTTGCTAGATTAATGGATTGAAATTGCATTGGCACAACCTTTATTTGTTGTTCCTTATCAAAAAGCACAATTGCTTTGTAAATAATGCAAGGGCAGGCATGAATACAACCATAAACTTTATAATTCCTTTTCCCAAGATAGTGATGTGCACTTTAGCCCTAACTACCATACCAAAGACAACATAGTTCATAACCACGTGGACAACAATACAAGGATTCTCTACTTCAATAGAGTTATTGACTTTGCCATATCTATAATGTTGTGTATGGCTCATATATAGTAGTAAGTGGATAGATGCTTGAATGTAGCAACCAAGTTTGAGCAAGGAGCAAAGCGAAGTGACAACATCAGTCTTTGGGGGGGTTTCTCGGTTTATTTATGGGGTTACGATTATATGGGTTAGGGTTATAGGGCATTAATGCCCCCACATTATGGTATAGGGGTAATTTTATAATATTAGTACCATATCTCTATTATTTATACATTATGTATCCTGTAATTGGTAGTTTTAATAAAAAAAAAAGCTCCAGTAGCTCCCAAGGACATACACACATTATTGAATCTCGTTAAATCTTTTTGTCTATTTTTCTTCTTTATTCTTTTTACTCTTATTTACTATGTATTTTACAATAATTGGTATTAAAGCTATGTTACAATGGCTCTAAATTCTAGCATAAATTTTAAAGTGGGGAAGTTTAATAGAACTAGTAATTTTAGATTATGTCAAACATAAGTAAAAGATTTTTGGCACAACAAAGGATTCTAAAGGCGCTGCGAGCAAAGAATCTAGAAGGCATGGATGATCTTGATTTGGATAAGTTACAACAAAGGGCAATGAGAACCATAAGATTGTGTTTGGCAGATGAGATTATGTACTAAGTTATGGACATTAAATCTTTAAGAGAGGTATGGTAGAAATTGGAGAATCGGTATATGTCCAAATCACTCACGGATAAATTGTATCTTAAGCAAAGACTACACGAGCTGAAGATACAAAAGGGTTCCAATTTGGTAGAGCACATTAATATATTTAATCAAATAATTACATATTTGGTTAGGGTTAATGTGAAGATTGAGGACGAGGTCAAAGGAATTATACTGCTATGTTCTTTATCACCACCCTATGAACATTTAATGACTACCTTTACATAAAATGGCCATTAGCTTAGAGGAGATTATTGCAGCATTATTAGCTCTTAACTAATGAAAATAAAATGTGAGTGATGATTCTTAGGGTGAAGGTTTATATGTGAAGGGAAATCCAAAATTTGGTAGGAAACATAGTAGAGAAGGTTTCGCAAGGTAGAAGTCTAGGTCAAAATCCAAAGCAGAAAAGCAATTCAATGTTTTAAGTGTAAAGAGTATGGACAGATGAAGAAGGATTGTCATAATAAAAGGGCACAAAATGATGACAAGAAGAATGAAAGCTCATCAAAGTTTGTGAATGTGGTATAGAATGAAAAGCCAGACTTCGGTGATGGGGATATGTTGTTAGTTTCGTCAAATCAGTTCACGGATGCATGTATTCTTAATTCAACATGCTCTTATCACATGACACCTAACAAGGAGTGGTTCACCTAATATAGGTCAGGTTCTTTTGGCTATGTTTATTTAGGTGATGATAAACCTTGTGCAATTACTGGTATAAGAACAATTAAAATTAAGATGCATGATGGTGTTGTTAGAATGTTATATGATGTTATGTATATACTAGACCTACGCAAGAATCTAATTTCCCTAAGCATGTTACACACTAATGGTTTTCAATATAAATCTAATAAAGATAGGAAAATCATTAGAGTAACTAAAGGTGTATTGATTATGATGAAAGGGAAATAAACTATAAGGAATATTTATAAACTTTCAAGGAATACTTTTATAGGTGGAGTTACATCAGTTAAGTCAGATGATGATAGTACAAAATTGTGGCACATGCATCTCATCTTATTAAGCATAGGATGACTGATTTGCATAAAATAAATATGTTAAAGGGTGTTAAAAGCTATAAATTAGAATTTTGTGTGCTTGAAAAATAGTCTAGAGTCAGATTCATGACTAGTTAAAATACAACTGGGGGAATTCTTGATTATGTGCATTATGATGTGTGGGGGCCTACTAGAGAATTGTATTGGGTGGGTCTTAATATTTTATCACTTTTGCTGATAATTTTTTTAGGAAGGTCTAGGTGTATTGTTTGAAACAAAAATTTGAGGCCTTTGCTAAGTTCAAGCAGTAGAAAGCAGAGGTGGAAAACCAAATGGAGAAGAATTAAATATTTGAGATATAATAATGGTATAGAATATACAAATTCACAATTTTAAAAATTTTATAAGGAACATGGTAATCAGAGGCATTTTTTAGTACATAAGACACCATCACAAAATGGTATAGCAGAGAGGATGACTAGATTTATTATTGAAAGGGCGAGATGTTTGAGATTGAATGCAGGGCTTCCTAAGAGTTTCTGGATAAAAGCTATGAGTATGGCATGCTACCTTATCAATAGATCACCACAAGCATCATTGGGAGGAAAGGTTGCAGAAGAGGTATGGACAAGTAATCCAGTTGATGTTGGAAATTTAAAGATTTTTGGTTTTCCTACTTATGTGCATATATCTAGTAATGAGAGGTCTAAACTTCATCCAAAGTCCAAAAAGTGTACTTTCATAGGCATTATGGAAGGTGTAAAAGGATACAAGTTTTGGGATCCAATGTCAAAGAAGATGGTGATCAGTAGGGATGCAATATTTGATGAGTAGTTTATATTACAGCAGAAAGACAAAAGTGATGTGCTAGCAGGTAATGGAAATAGTTCTAGTTCAAAGGTAGTGCAAGTGAACTTAGAACCATAGGTCCTACAGGCTCCACTTCAAACAAAGAATAGTACTACAACCTAGTTAGAGATAGAGAGACACATACCATAAAGCCTTTAAGTAGGTTTGGATATAAATATTTGGCTTCTTTCGCTCTCCTTATTAGTAGTGGAGATTGATAAACTTTTGAGGAGGCTAAATTTAATGAGGAAAAAGATAGATGGATGGGTGTTTTAGTAGAGGAGGTGGAGTCTTTGCATAAAAATCATACATGAGAGATTACTAAACTACCTGAGGGAAACAAGGCTATAGGGAGCTAATGGGTGTACAAAAGGAAACAAGCAATATTAGAAAAAGAAGGGGAAAAGTTCAAGGCTCGATTTAGTGGCAAAAGGGTACTCACAGAAAAAGGGAATTGATTATGAATAGATTTTTTCCTATATGGTTAGACATACTTCTTTCAGGGCAGTGTTAGCTTTGGTAGCCAGCTAGGATATGTACTTAGAGTATATGGATGCGAAGACATCATTTCTTCATGGTGATATAGAGAAGCAGATTTACATGAAGTAGCCTAAAGTGTTCGCCCAACCTAGACAAGAACATCTAGTATGTAAATTGAAAAGATCATTATATGGATTGAAGTAGTCTCCAAGGCAATCGTACAAGTGATTTGACTCTTACATAATTTAAATTAGCTACAAGCGTTGTGAGTATGATTATTATGTTTATGTTAAAAGCCCTAATGATGGTTCTTTTATTATTCTATTATTGTATGTTGATGTTATGCTAATTATTGTTAAGAATTTGTATAATGCTATTGAGTTGAAAGCATTATTAAGGAAATAATTTGACGTGAAGAATTTAGATGCTGTAAGGAAAGTCCTTAGGATGGAGATTCATAGGGATAGGGGCTCTAGAAACTGTGGTTATCTTAATAGAGATATTTTGAGAAAGTGTTGGACAGATTTGGGATGAGCAATGCTAAGCCAGTAAGTACTCTATTAGCAAATTACTTCAAGCTTTCTTTAGTTCAGTGCCCAAAGTCAAATAGAGAAATTGAAGACATGGCAAAGGTACCCTATGCCAATGCAATTAGTTGCTTGATGTTTGCAACGGTTTACACCAAACCTAACTTGGTTCATGTTGTTAGTTAAGTTATCAAGTTTATGTCAAACCTGGTAGGTAGCATTAAGAAGCAATCAAATGGATATTTAGGTATCTAAGGGGTAGATCAAGTTATGACATCATATTTGGTAGTCAGCAGGGTGATCCTTCAGTTATGGGGTATGTGGATTTAGATTATGCTGATGATATGGATGATAGGATGTCTATAATAGGGTATGTGTTTACTCTTGTAAGTGGACCTGTTTATTGGAAATCTATAATTTCATCTCTAGCGGCATTATCTATAATTGAAGTAAAGTATATGGCAATAGGCTTACAGGGCTAGTGAAAGATCTAGGTATTGAGGAAGGTGGAGTTCAATTGCATTGTAATAGTCAGAATGCCATTTATTTAGTAAAGAATCAAGTGTATCATGCTTGGACTAAGCATATTGATGTGAGCTTTCACAAGATCAGGGAGTTGATTTCATTTAGTCAGATATTGCTATGAAAGATTCATACTTATGAGAATGTAGTTGATATATTGACCATGTCAGTTACTAGTGACAAGTTCAAGCATTATATGGACTTGTTGAATGTTGCTAGTTGTTAAGCAAGCATGTTTACCCTAACCCATTGGTATGTGAGAAACTTTGGGATTTATCTCCTAAAGGGCTTGATATTCGCCAAGGTAGAGATTGTTGTGTATAGTTCATATGTAGTAGAAAATGGACAAATGCTTAAGCGTAGCGACAAAGTATAAGCAAGGAGTGGAGTGACAACATTTGTCCTTTGGGGGGTTTCTCAATTTATTTATGGGGTTGCAATTAGATGGGTTGGGGTGCAGGGGCAATGCCCTTGTGTTATCGTACAGGGGTGATTTTGTAATATTAGCATTATATCTCTATTATTTATACATGATGTATCATGTCACCCTAGTTGGTAATTCTAATAAGAAAAAAAACACTCCTGTCACTTGCTCTTGGGAACATAGGCATATTGTCGAACCTTATTAAATTCAAGAACAACTACAAATTATGTGTAATAACTAAAAAAAAGGAAGAAGAAAAAGAGAAAAAAATAATATATAAAATAAAATATTATTATAAAAAAAGGTGTAAGAAAATTAGTGTAATTGGGTTGAAGAGAAGAAGGTAAAGAATGGTGGAAATTGTTTTATAGTTGATTTGTTATGGTTTTGTAATTAATTGACAATTATTAATGTATGTTTTTTTGAGTTGCTAAGTTGATTTAAGTTGATAGATTGATATGAGTTGATATTAGTTGGTTTTGAATGCTAAGAATAAGACATCGAGAGAGGAGAGCTGTAGTTATTGCAAATATTTGTTTTAGTCCTTAAACTTTTTCTCTTCTCCATTGACTGTCTGAAAAAACTTTGTTTGACCTAAAATTTTAACCACATGCATTTCTCAATATCCTCTACAAGCTGGTGGTGTTTGTTTCTATAGACAAGTTATAAAAAAATTTAGTTTTTATTTCAAAAATTATGTCCAAAATTGTTAGAGTTGGAACCTGCACCTTATCATTAATTAACAAAAATCACCACTAGCTGCTTGTTTCCCATTATCCCAGGAGTCTGTAGATGCTAGCCTTGCATCCGATCTCAACCGGTAGAATATTTTGTGAATTTTTCAGTAATTTTCCTTTTAAATTTTGATATATGTATTCTTTGAGTATTTTGGGGGGGGGGGGGTATTTGAGACTATATATGTGTTCTATTAATTGTTGTAAACATATTAGTATATTTGGTTTGGTCGGATGTTGTGTTTCCAATGAGAAATCTGGCGGGTCCCACTCGAATTTCCAATGATGAATAGTAACTAACCGAAAATTTTTGAAATTATTTTTACTAAATAATATTAATTATGGTATAAATTTCTATAACTGGACTTAGGCCTAATTCCTTACAAATTGTGAGATAAAATTTCTGGACTGATTATGGTGGAAATTATTTATTTCCATATAAATTAATTTACTTCGTCATAAATATTCTTAAGCCTAAAAAATTAATCATTTATATTGTTCATAAGAGTATTTTGATAATTCCTTGATTTTTATAATTTTCTAAGATTTTTAAGAGTTTATTTAAAACTATTTATTAAATAAATAAATATTTATTTAGAAAGTTCGAGAGCATGAGGTGCAGAGCATAGTCGCCCGAGGACGCATCGACCAACACACTCCACTTATAAGTTAATTTTATAAAATTTATGTTGAAGTTATTTATAAATGAGAATTTTTATACGATAAATGTAACAATATGTTAAATATATAAATTTAATTGTGATATGTATTTTACTTGCATGCATAATTATTTATTTTATTATTGTTAAGGATTTTCGAAAAGGATTTACCTTGGTTTCATTTTATTTTATTTTATATATGAAATAAATATGTTTTGACAAAAATGGTAGAACGTGCTACTTAGTAAGGGTCACCGGGACCACATGCACATTGGTTTAGATCTTGAGTCTGAGAAATATATGGATTGGCTCGGTTAAGCTTGTTTTCTCAAACAGTGTTATGGTTTAGGCTTGGTTGAGCTTATTCTCTTGGGCAGAATGTGAAAGGTTTTCCACTGAAGGTTTTATTTTATTATAAAATATTATTTTTACATGAACTAATTTATATTGAAGAGATTTATATATGTTGGAAAGGTATTTTAATAAAAGTAATTTTAGTAAAACTAATAATTTTTGAATATTTATTTATTTAATGGAATTAAAGGTTTTAAATAGCGATATTAAAATCAACATAAATTTTATAAGATTAATTCACTCAGTGAGGTTTGATTCCCCTTAATTTTATTTTTCCAGGACCTCATTGTCAATCTGATAATTATCACCATCAACGTCGGGTTTATTCTTCCCTGACTATCTTATTTAGGTCTATTTGATATATGTATTGTGTATGTAAATTCTAGTTATTATAGTAGTTAGTTCACTTGTATAACTTATAATTGTGATTTAATATTTTTAAGTATTACCTTTTGGATAATAGTTGATTATTGGAGTTATTGTGAAGTAGTATTGAATGAAAAATTATATTGGGAGTGTTATTTGCATCTTTTAGGTTTGGTTTTGTCCTGGTACAAAAGAAACTATATTAGATTTTCTTTAAAATGTTAAAGTTAGTTAATTTAAATGTGAAAAATTTATAAGGCTTACTACAAGTTACAGAAGCTTCACATTTTTCCATTCTCTAGTGTCGGTCACGTGCCCTTTAGGTTTAGGTCGTGACAGTATGGATCATTGCAAATAACACACATTATAACAGAATCAAAAAATGTCACAAAGGAAACTCTACTTGGCATAATCTCATTACTATAGAAGGTTATAAGAGATACTGTAAAGAGCATGATCTAATAAATGCAAGTTATTATGCAAACTGTCCAATATAAAAATTTCTTTAAATATAGAAATTCAAAAGAGCAAAATTGCTACTTGAATTCTCTACCAAAAGGCCACCCATCTCCCTTTTCTATCCCTACACATTCTACCAAACCAAAAAAAAAAAAAAAACTAACCTCAAGAGAACTTCTAAGAAACCAAATAGACTCTTACCTAGTGGAGCATTACTATACAATGGACATATGAATTTCCAACTAAAAATCAAAACTCTCATAACCTACAATTACTAAGTTGTTCAAACATAAAGAATAAGGAAAAATATTGTAGGCTACACAACATAATAGGCTTTTCAAATCAATACAATCACTAATTTTAGAAACTTGTACATTATTAGCACATTGCATATCTATGAAAAAAACTTAGATTCAATACAACATATATTGAAAGGTACAATACATTATTCAATAAAATTAATTAATTTCCTTAAATATGACTTAAGAATCTTTGTACAACTCCTCTTTTGATCCTTTAGGTATTATTGTAATATTGTAATAACATACTGTTATACCATATGGTAATGTCCCTTATGAATTTAACCAAAGGCCTTGGAACATATTAGAGCTCAATCCAGCCAAATTCTCTTTGTTCATTTTTTGATGCAAATGTTCCTTAGGGGAGAAGGGAGAGGGATGGCCCCCAATTGCATTCCAAAGTAGCTATATCACTCACTCATTAACACTCAAACATATTTTCTTAACTGTAGCCATATTGAGAAAATATACTCATTCCAATTTTGTGTATTCTATTTGAAAATTAACAAATAAGGCACATATAGCTCCAAAAGGCAAAAAAAAAAAGGCTTAACTTAGGGGAGTAACTTTCAAGATGACAACAGGCAGAGTGGGGCACGTATAAAGAAGTTCTTACACAAAAGCTTACCCGAGAAAAATAGAACTAAAAGAGGGAAGGTAAGGCTATTGGCAAATGCTAATGAAAAAAATGGATAAGTTGGCCAACCTTCATTGTTCATAAACATACACAAGAAAATTTTTAGCTCCAAAAAAATACACACATAATGTTTCAACAAACAAACAAAGCACCATAGGATCAAAATTGAGACTCCAAATTAAACAAGATAAAATATCATACCTTATATAAACAACTTGTCCCGAATGGGCAGTTCCCCTTTTCAAAATCAAAATGCTCGCAAACTATAGAGCAACCTCACCACCTTATAATATATGCTACAAAATCTTACACTATATTAAGAATAATAATAGAAATACTCAAATAATATCAAGGAATATGGGAATAATTTGCCTTCACATAATATTTATTACATAAGTAATCAGTAGCAACTTTTTACTCACTATTATCCTGTTAGGTTTCCATGATGCAAAATGCAATGAAAGTTAAAAAATTTAACCATGAAAAATCCATTATAGGATCCATGTAATTTGATTAACTGATTTAATTAAGTTTCCAAAATCTTACCACAAATAAAAAGGGCAAGATTGTTTAAAAGAAGAGAAGGGCTTCACACCGGTGACCCCTAGCTTGAGCTTTTTGTATAGGTTTAATCTGATCAAGGTGCCGTCAATAAAACCATGCCCTCTACCGGTATCCATACAAATAAAGTGACTAAAACAATATTGGTGTGCTAGCACCTTTATAAAAAAATGACTATTTTATTTTATTCTCTCTATGAGTTTTATTTTCTCAAAAGAAGTGGAGGAAGGAGGACAAGAATACTAGCTTAAAAAAACCCTAGAGAATGAGTTGTATTTATAGACATCCATTCTAGGGTTTCACTTACCACTTACTTACCAAAACAGTTTTAGTAAGACTAAACTTCCTCTTTTATTTTGATTCTAATTCCAAATTAGAATTATTCTTCATTTATTTAGATAACTCTTACCTTAATAAATTAGGATATATATATATATATATATATATATATATACATTCTTTCAGAGAGATTATTACTAGATTAATTAACTTAAGTATGCTTTGGGTTTATTATTAGTGTGTGACCTTGTAGGTTCATACAACATTGGTAGTGGACCTAAAATTCCCTTTTAGCCCACAAGTCATAGGTGGCCTCTAGCAAGACATTATGATTACCCAAGTTATGTGAAGGTTGATCATCCAATATAACCTAATCCACAACATGTATTATAGTCCTTTTTGTCACTTGATATATAGATTAAACATAAGGGATGGATCTTTATATTATTCAATCATATTATTAAAGTAGACTAATACTGGTAATTTTTTATTTGATATTGATAACTCTTTATCAACTCATTCTAGCACGGTCATACATTTCTCTTTAGTTTAACTTATTAAGGGGATATAGATATTTTATCAAAATAACTGAGGGACAAATTCCATTTTAATCACTCACATTCCTCACATAACTCATTCTATATCCAATCACAACCTATTTTACCATTTGGTTAAAGATGATGTAGGGATGTGTTAAAACATATAACTCATAATGTTGGAAATGATAGGTGATTTCATGTCATAGGACTCAAATAATACTACTATGATAAGAATTACTTGTGACAATTATCCATATAGTATTCTCATAATGGGTCAATCCAGTACATCATTTCTCTAAATATATACCTACAAGTTTGACTCAATATCTGATGTACATTATTAGTAAAACATAATCATCAGTCAACCTCATATTAGCCTTTATTTCTTATTGTTCTCATAATAATGATTGACCAAGGATAATTTAGAATATAATTTAAGTATCACCTAAGAGTTTCACTATCAAGTCACATACTTAATGATCTTAGGTAGAATTAACTATTCAAGGATAAAATTAGAATTAGCCAGTATTAATTAAAATGCCTCATTATTAATAAAATGGAAATATGACAAAGTCAAAATATGGCCATTACATAATTGGCCTAAGGCATATCACTAACATATCCAACAAAATACAATTACCATAATCTTTAGAGGGAGAAAAAGAAAAGGATTGATAAGGAGAGAGAAACGCAAACAATAGCTTCGACATAGTTGGGAACCACCAATCATATAAAAGTTTCTATTACTCATACTTTCCCAAATTAGGTATCACAAAAAGACCAATAGTTACAATAATTCTATAAATATTTAACCAAACTATGTTGTTGAGAACTTGATTTTAACATGTCCAGGTGAAGCATTAGTACTGTAGACGGCAGGGTTTAGCGTGTGTCTAAGATTTTAGCAACCGCAACACTGTTTGAGCTTAGGGCTCTAGAGAACACACTAACCACTATCAAAAAGAGATGGCGTGGAGATGAGGAGTCGCCACCCAGGGTAATAAGTGGGACAAATCGAAAAGGTGGTACTCGATTCCCTAAAAGAAAGCTAGCACCACAACCAGGAGATTTTGGATACAGAATACCAACTTCTTTCAGTCTCGTGTTCATTTAGAATTACTTTATGAATTACTATATTATCCTCTATATACATGCAATTTCATATAAAACCTTATTCTAGCAATTAACTCCAAGGCAAACCAGTCATGAAAATACAAGCAAATAATGCATTCAATAGAACTTATAATCCCTAAGTTAGTATAATATACATTAATTTTAATTCAATGAACTAAATCTACAAATTTTTAATAAGTGAGTCAAAAGACTAATTCCTTTTAATTTTAATTAAATTAACCTAGGTCTATTTATTTTAATTCTAAAAATGGGCCTAAATGTACAATTTATGGAGGTATTTAAATTAATAGGGCTAATTTTGCATATTTTAATTTTAAGGTGACCTTAAATCTATAAATTATGAAAAAGGCTTAAATTAAGTGGGTTAAGTCTAAATTAATTAAATTAAATTAAGTGGCCTATGTCTAATTTACTAAATGGGCCTAAGTTATCTCTAACCTAAAAATTTAATTAATTATGGGCCTAAAATGCATTTTAATTAATTAAACCTAAAAATATAAATTTAAATGGGTTAAAGCCTAATGTGGGCCTAAGGACCAAAACACACAAAAATAAATAAACAAGCCCAAAAACAAATAAAACATATTAAAACAATTAAATAAAAGATCAAACAACTAATTAAATTAATTCCTTCTAAAAAAACCCTAATTTTCATCAATATGTAATCCTAAATTAATCTACTTCTTCCATTAATTTTAATTAATTACCCAATTGAAACCCTAATTTTACTAACCAATTATTAAAATAAATAAGCAATCACACACATAATTCCATTATTCCCACTATTGGGGCTATTACAATAATCTATGAAAAATAATAATAAAAATAATTAATACAACCCCAAAACTAAAATAAAATAAAGAAATTAAATAAAAAAGACCTAAAAACTAAATCTACAAGGTCTTATTCATGGCGTTCCATGGACTTCTCATGAGTTTAGTCCTCCATAATCACCATAAAAAAGAACAAAAAATATGATTAGTGAATAAATTATAACAATAATAAAACAAAATTAAAAATTAATAAAATGAAAAAAAATAAATCAAATAAAAATAAAATAAGGGGAAGATTATGCTTATGGATGATTTTAATGGAGTGCTCCTCAGATTTTGTAAAATCATCGTTCTTTATAGGTTTTCGAATATTATTCTTCAAAAATTCTCCAAAAATCTTTATTTAAGCAAAAGAATTTGTAGGAAATAAGATTTTGTTCTCCCCTTCTTTCTTTTTCTCTTTTTTCTTTCTTTTTTTTCTTCTTTTCTTTTCCATTCCTTCCTCTTCTCTTTTCTTTTTCTGCCTTTCTTTTTTCTCTTTTTGCCTCCTCCTCTCTTTGTTTTTTTTTGCCTCCCCTCCTCCCCTCTTTTTAGAGCCAAAACACTCATTATATAAGGATACATCTTCAAATCCTAGTTATAAATTGATTCCTAAAAGACTTTTATTTCCTTAAAAAAATTATCAAAATAATTTTAGGAGAATTTCATATTAATTAGGACTCAATTTTTCCTGTAAATTTTGAGAACCTAGGCAGAAGAGGTCTAATTCTGACCAGAATTATGTAATTCCAACCAGAATTGTGTAATTATGATATGAATTAATGTAATTCCAACCACTTTTTTTTTTTAACTTTCAATTACAAAAAGGTGCTTGAAAAATTTTAAGTTTTGTAATTAGATTCTTAAAAAGTATTGCAATGAAAATATTAAATCCTTTCTTTAAAAAATGCAATCAGACCCCTGAAGTTTTAAAGTTCAAGAATTGAAGTTTATTCATGACATTTTCATCATTGGAGTCTTTTGTCGCATCCATAACTCATCATCCTGAAATTGGGTGTCTACAAGTACACAATGGATATATGAATTTTCAACTAAAAATTGAAACTCTTATAACCTACAGTTACCAAGTTGTTCAAGCATAAAGAACAAGGGAAAATATTTATAGCTTACACAACATAATAAGCTTTTCAAATCAACACAATCACTAATTTCAGAAACTCTTACATTATTAGCACATTGCATATCTATAATAGAAACTTGGATCAAATAAAACATATATTGCAATGTACAATATATTATTTGGTAACAATTAAATAATTGCCTTAAATATGACTTAAGAATCTCTATACAACTCCTCTTTTTATCATTTAGGTACTATATTAATCGTATACTATTATACCTTGTGGTAATGTCCTTTATGAATTTAACGAAAGGCCTAGAAACATGTCAGAGCTCATTCTAGGAAAATTCTCTTTATTCCTTTTTTTTTATGCAAATGTTCCTCAAGGGAGAGGGGAGAGGAATGGGAGTTAGAGAAGCCAGCCCAATTGCATACTAAAGCAGTTATATCACTCACTTATAGACACTTATACCTATTTTCTTAAGCCACATTGAGAAAATATACTTAATCTAATTTTGTTCTTTCTATTTGAAAATTATCAAATAAGGTATGTATAGCTCCCAAAATCAAAGAGAAGGCTTAACCTAGGGGAGCAACTTTTAGGACAATAGAAGGCAGAGTGGGGCAGGTATAAAGATTAAAGAAGTTCCTACATAAAAGCTTGTTGAGAAAAATATAACTAAAAGAGGCAAGGTAAGGCTATTGGCTAATGCTAAAGAAAAAATTAATAAATTGGTCAGCTTTCAGTGTTCAAAAACATACATAAGCAAATTTCCAAATCTGAAAAAATACACACATAATGTTTCAACAAACAGATAAAGAAAGCACCATAAGATGAAAATTGAGAATGCAAATTAAATAACACAAAAAAACCATACCATAAACAAATAGTTAGTACCAAATGGGCAATTCCTCTTTTCAAAATCAAAATGGTTGCAAACTACATAACTAAAAAAATAAAAGAAATTTTTTTTAAGAAAAAATCCAAATAAACAATTAAAAAGTTCCAAGTCTTTAACATGAATATGAAGCAACAAAAAAAGAAATTTAAATTGCCTAGTGTACCATGGTTTACCTTTTTAAAACTAGCACTTTCACTTTAGTGTCTTGGCCTGGAAAATCCATTTCCTGAATTTCAACTAGATTAAAATTGGGACACTTCAAAACTACAAGATGCTTCACCAACCACAGTTTTAATCTCTATTCTACTGAAATTCCTATATTTTGATAATCTTCTAAAGCAGCTTTAAATAGTTTGCTCCAACGCTTTTAAATCCAAAACATTTCTAGCAAAACATCTTTGAAAATTCAGACTAATCAAATTCATCCCTATCATATGCTTCGCTAAACAACTGAATAAAAATGACTAATTTTTTACTACATTTTTTATTTCATGACCATTAACATCCTCATTTTCCTTTATAGCATTAAATTTTGACAAATATAATACAACATCTATTAATGTATACTTATCATAGACTAACTCCTTTATAGTACAACCCATTACATCTTTAAGGGCTACATATGATAAAGGCAACTTTATTCTTTCAGTATCAGTAAAAGTTATTGAATCATTACCGAATAGCATTTCTAGCCAATTCACTCGAACAATAAGTTTGAATCCAACCAGACAAAAATCATAAACCATATATCTTACTCCAATAGTGCTCTCATTGACTTTAAGATGAACATCAAAATAGGCCTAACCATGATTCAGAACCAGACAGTTTTGGTTCCATGGTTTGTGGAATCAAACTAGAATAGTATCTTGGATAGTTCAAGGCCAGTTTCGTAATGAATTTCAGTTATGGACTTTTTAAACCTATTAAATTTAAGTTTTCTATGAATAAAGTTATCAATTAATTGAGGTTAATTTGAGTTAGTTAGCTACTTCTATAAGATAATGATTTCAAATAAAAACTTCTTAAAAGTTAATATTTCATGTATATTAATTATTATCTATCTCTAATCTTTGCATTAGGTAATTAGTACAATAAAAAAGTCCACATAAATAATTCAAAAATTCTAAGTCTTTAACATGAATGCAAAGCAACAAAAAAATAAAATTCAATTAGCTAGTGTACTATTTTACCTTTTCAGAACCATCACTTTCACTTTAGCATCTTAGCATGGAAAATCCATTTCCTAAACTTTAATTAAACTTAAATCAAGACACTTCAAAACTACAAGATGCTTTACCAACCATAGTTCTTCTCTCTCTTCTGTTGAAGTTCATATATTTCAATAATCTTATAAAGAAGCTTTATATAGTTTACTCTAATGCTTTTGAATCCAAAAAAATTTCTACCCAAATTTCCTTTGAAAAGTTAGATTTAACAAATCCATCCCTATCATATAAATAAATAAAATATCCTCTTAATATTTTAAAAAGAATGGCTTTTCTAAACAACTAAATAAAAATGACAAATATTTTTACCACATTTTATACTGCACCACCATTAATGTCCCCATTTTCATTTATAGTAAAATTTTGATAAATATAATACGACATCTATTATTGTATACTTACCATAGGCTAACTCCTTTCTAGTACAACCCATTAGATTTTCAAGGTCTACATATGATAAAGACAACTTTATTCTTTTAGTGTCAATAAAAATTATTAAATTATTACTGAATTGCATTTTTAGCCAATTCACTCGATAGTAAGTTTGAATCTGACCTAACACAAATTATAAAACATAAATCTTACTCCGACAATGCTCTCATTGACATTAAAATGAACATCAAAATAGGCCTGACAATGATTTAGAACTGGACGATTTTGGTTCCACGGTTAACTGCAATCGTACCTTGGATGGTTCAGGGCCAGTTCTGAAATGAATTTCAATTGTAGACTTTTTAAACCTATTATATTTAAGTTTTTTTATGAGAAAAGTTATCAATTAATTGAGGTTAATTTGAGTTAGTTAACTACTTCTATAAGATAATGATTTCAAATATAAATTTTTTAAAAGTTAATATTTCATGCATATTAATTATTATCTATTTCTAATCTTTACATTAGGTAATCGATAGACTAAAAAGGTTCACATAAACAATTCAAAAGTCCTAAGTCTTTAACATGAATGTGAAGCAATAAAGAAAGAACTCTCAATTCCCTAGTGTACCATGTTTTACCTTTTTAAAACCGTCACTTTCACTTTAGCGTCTTGGCATTAAAAATCCATCTCCTAAGCTTCAACTAAACTCAAATCGAGACACTTCAAAACTGCAAGATGCTTCACCAACCACAGTTCTTCTCTCCCTTCTGCCGAAGTTCATATATTTCAATAATCTTCTAAAGAAGCTTTAGACAATTTGCTCCAATGCTTTTAAATCCAAAAAAATTTCTACCAAAATTTCCTCTAAAAAGTCAAACTCAACAAATCCATCCATAAAATATCCTCTTAATACTTTAAAAAGAATGGCTTTCCTAAAAAATTGAATAAAAATAACAAATATTTTTACTACTTTTTATATTGCATAACCATTAATGTCCCCATTTGCATTTATAGCATTAAATTTTGACTAATATAATATGACATCTATTATTGTATATTATACATCTATTATTGTATACTTACCATAGACTAACTCCTTTCTATTACCCATTAGCTTTTTGAAAGTCCACATACGATAAAGGCGACTTTATTCTTTCAGTGTCAGTAAAAGTTAATGAATCATTACCAAATTGCATTTCCAACCAATTTGCTTGAAGAGTAGGCTATAATCCAACCATATATAAATTAGGAACCATATATCTTACTTTGATAGTGTTCTCATTAACTTAAAATTAACATTAAAATAGGCTTGGACATGGTTCAGAATCAAACAGTTATGGTTGTATGATTTATAGAATCGAACTATAATTGTACCTTGGATGGTGAAGGGTTAGTTCTGAACCAAATTTTGGTTGTGGACTTTTTAAACCTATTATAGTTAAGTATTCTATGGACAAATTTATCAATTAGTTGACGTTAATTTGAGTTAGTTAACTACTTCTACAAGATAATGATTTTAAATAAAATTTCTTGAAAATGAATATTTCGTGCATATTTATTATTATCAATCTCTAATCTTTTCATTAGGTAAACACTACAATAAAAAAAGTTCACAAAAATAATTAAAATGTCCCAAGACTTTAGCATGATTACAAAGGAACAAAGAAAGAAAATTTAATTGCCTAATGTACCATGTTTTACCTTTTTAGAACTAGCACATTCACTTTAATGTCCTACCTGAACTTTAACTAAACTCAAATTAAGACACTTTAAAATTGCAAGAAGCTTCACCAACTACATTTCTTCTCTCTTTTCTACCGAAGTTCCTATATTTTGATCATATTCTAAAGCAGCTTTAGACAGTTTGCTCCAATGCTTTTGAATCCAAAAAATTTCTACCAATATTTCCTTTGAAAAGTCAGACTTAACAAATCCATCCTAATCATATGATAGAATAAAACATCCTCTTAATTCTTTAAAAAGAATAGCTTCACTAAATAAAAATGACTAATATTTTTACTACATTTCATATTGCATGACTATTAACATCCCCATTTTCATTTATAGCATTAAATTTTGACAAATATATTACGACATCTATTAATGGGCACTTATTATAGGCTAACTCATTTCTATTAAAACCCATTAGATTTTCATGGTCTACATATGATAAAGGCAACTTATTCTTTCAGTATTAATAAAAGTTAATGAATCATTACCAAATTGCATTTCTTGCCAATTCGCTTGAACAACACGTTTGAATCCACCTAGATATAAATCATGAACCATATGTCTTACTTTCATAGTGTTCTCATTAACTTTAAAATGAACATTAAAACAAGCTTGGCCAAAGTTTAGAACCAGACGGTTCTAATTCCATAATTTATGGAACCGTACCTTAAACAGTTCAGGGCCGATTCCAAACTGAATTTTGATTGTGGTCTTTTTGAACCTATTATATTTAAGTATTCTATGGACAAAGTTATAAATTAATTAAGGTTAATTTGAGTTAGTTAATTACTTCTATAAGATAATTATTTCAAATATAAATTTCTTGAAAATGAATATTTGATGCATATTTATTATTATCTATCTTTAATCTTTTCATTAGGTAATTGGTACACTAAAAAAGTCCACATAAACAATTCAAATGTCCCAAGTCTTTAACATGAATGCAAAGCAATAGAGAAAGAAATTTCAATTCCCTAATGTACCATGTTTTACCTTTTTAGAACCAACACTTTCACTTTAGTGTCTTGGCCAGGAAAATCAATTTCCTGAACTTTAACTAGACCATACGTCAAAATTGCAAGATGCTTCACCAATAGTAGTTCTTCTCTCTCTTCAACCGAAGTTCCTATATTTTGATGATCTTCTAAAGCAGCTTTAAATAGTTTGCTCCAATGCTTTTGAATCCAAAAAAAAATTCTACCAAAATTTCCTTTAAAAAGTCATACTTAACAAATCCATCCCTTTCATATAAAGGAATAAAATATCCTCTTAATACTTTAAAAAGAATGGCTTTGCTAAACAACCGAATAAAAATGACAAATATTTTTAGTACATTTTATATTGCCCGACCATTAACATCCCTATTTTCATTTATAACATTAAATTTTAACAAACATAATATGACATCTATTAATGTATACTTATCATAGGCTAACTCCTTTCTAATACAACCCATTAAATTTTAAAGGTCTACACATGATAAAGTCAACTTTATTCTTTCAGTATTAAAAAAAATTAATGAATCATTATCGAATTACATTTATAGCCAATTCGCTTAAGCAGCAAGATTGAATCTAACTAGACACAAATCAGGAACCATATATCTTACTCTGACAGTGTTCTTATTAACTTTAAAATAAACATCAAAATAGGCTTGACCATGGTTCGAAACCGGATGGTTCTAGTTCCACTATTTATGGAACCAAATTGGAACCACACCTGACGGTTTAAGGCCAATTTTGAACCAAATTTTGGTTTTAGACTTTTTGAACTTATTATAGTTAAGTTTTCTATCGATAAAGTTATCAATTAATTGAGGTTAATTCGAGTTAGTTAACTATTTCTATAAGATAATGATTTCAAATATAAATTTCTTCAAAATGAATATTTCATGCATATTTATTATCATTTATCTCTAATCTTTTTATTAGTTAATCGTTACACTAAAAAAGTCCACAAAAATAATTTAAATGCCCTATGTCTTTAATGTAAATGTTGACCTTACCAATAATAAATCTTAATTTTGATCTTAAAAAACCTAATTTTGAGCATTTAATTTATTTATTCAAGTGTGTATAAGTTAGGACTCTATTCAAAGTTAAAATGAAGTATGATTATCTTAGGCTGATTGGACCATTGAGATTCAAGAAGGATTTTGACATCCTCAGAGCTTTATAATGAAAACGTATCTTCTTCACATTTGAAGTAGACATATTGACCTTTCTGAATTGGGCTTATTTATCAAAATCTGAATTCATTTATGTATGCAAATTTTAAGTTGAAATCCACATATACGTCTGCCATCTTAGATTGTACATCTCTTAGTATTTTGAATATATCTTGAGTCACAAAAGTCTAATTAAGGTGATTAAAAATGACATAGAAAGATAAGTCAAATATATATATAAATTTTATGAAGAAAGTATGGGCAAATTCAAATTCCTTCAAGAGAAAATCATGGCTTCAACTTGAATATAGCTGTTTGACAGTATTCTACATTTCAGATTGCATAGCTCTTAGTATTTTGGACATATCTTAAGCTAAAGAAGTCCAATTTGGATGATTCAAAATGTTATGGAAAGCTAATTCAAATATCTATAGTTTTTATGAAGAAATTGTGGATAAATTCAAACTTCTTATATAGTCAATCACGGTTTCAATCCATGAATAGCTGTCTGACATCACTTTCAATTATTCAAAATATAGACGTTGGACACATCATTTGTAGCTCCAATAGCTATATTTTTAAGTATAAATACCTCTAGAGCTTAATGGAAGTTAAGTAAATGTTTATCATTCATTCTTTCTTAAGCATTCATTGAGCTCTCAAATTCTCTTAAATAATTTTTTATTTGTATAACTGTAGACACCCGATTCGGTCAGCCTGTGTTAGGGGACGAATTAGGGGCGCTCAGTTTGATCAGCCTGTTGTCAAGCCCAATGATGAGAATGTGAAACTTGGACATGAGAATGAAGCCTGAATCTCTAGTGGAAAGTGGACTTGAAAACCCAAAATCGAGCCTAACTATCAAAATTTGGCCCAAGCCCGCTTGGCCTAGCACAGGCCCGAGACAAAGGGGCATCACCTCAGTGTAATTAGGTGATCACCTCTTTAGCAGCTGCCAATGAGGCAATCGCCTCATCACAGAGGCGATCGCCTTATCGATGAGGTGCCGCCTCTATGGCAGCCCACTTACAACTGTATTTAATGCAGCTACAATCATGACGACCAAGTGGTGCGGGCCCCACTCTCCAGACCTCTTTCTTGCATGAGGAAAAGATTTTTGAGGAAAGAAAAAAAGGCTAGAAGAGCTCATAATGGACTAGGAGGCTTAGGGGCATGAAAAAGCTAAGGAATAAAAGAGAAAAAAGAGAGAGAAAAGAAAGGAGAGGTTGGTGAGAAAGGAGAGAGGAGCTCTAAAAAAGAAAAACACATAGGGAAAAGGAAAGAAAAAAAAAAGGTCCTCAAGAAAGGGGAGGAAGGTTAAAGCAAAGAGGTCCACTTTCTCTATAGGAGAAGAAGGGAAAAACTTGTGTCAAAGGTAGATACCACATCCTAGCAAGGATCTCAATCAAAACAGCTCTGAGGACCTCTCATTTTGGTATAAAATCTGCACTTAAACTTGACATATTCATCATTTTGTGTGTTCTTGCTTATGTGTAACTAAGTCCTTAGCACATTTTAGGTTTATCTCTAGTGTGTCTTTCTTGATATCTCACTTTATTAATGGACCTTTGATTCCTTTTACATGTAGTTGTAGTTTGATGATTATAGAGTGTGTATATGCATGTTTTGTTACTTAGAGTAGAAGTCTGTACGTCTTGGGAGTCAGAGTTGGGCCGATGATCAGGCGACGCCTCTTTACAGAGGCATCGCCTTATCTCAATGAGGCGATCGCCCCATTGATAGGCCTCTAAGAGGCCTCCTTTTGTGTATGTGTCTCACGTTCTTTTGGCAATGAGGCGAGTTCCCCTGTTGATGAGGCATCGCCTCATCAATGAGGCGATCACCTCATTGGCAGAGTTAACCTGCTTACTGCTTCATTTTTTATTCATGTTTGTCATAACATTAACTTTAATATGTTCCCTTTGACCTTAAATATGTCTGTACGATTGCATGATGATGCTCAATCTTGATTGTTCGATGGTTTCTTTAATTCATAATGTGAAACCCCTTCTTTATAGAGCCTTTTGTAAGTATCATTAAATGTGATTTATTTTCTTATTTTCTTGAAAGGAAGGACTAACCATGTGCTATTTACAAGAATTAGTTGATGATTTTTATCATTGAGTAGTCACTTTTGTTAGTTGTTCCCTTGTACATTGCAACTTTTATGTCATTTTATTGGTTTATTTTCGGTATATGTTTGGTTTACTTTCTGTATATTATTCGTTTATTTTGTCTAAAGCATTGTAATCCCTAATCCCTTTCCCCATTTGATTTTGAATGTATGGTTGTAAATTATTATTTATTTTACTTACTGCATTTTTTGAATGTTGGGACTTAAAGGCATGAAATTGGACTAATGTGCAAACTCGGACTTAATTATAAAATATGGCAATTTCATTACATGTGGTAAATGAGGAAATAATTAAATAATTAAATGGTAATAAAATGCAAAACACAAACGGAGGCCAATCGCAAGGTTGGGTGAGCATTCAAACGCTCATACCCAGTTTTCGAACCTGATCTCTAATGATGGCTTCTGGGAACCTTTATGGGATCCAGTTATTGTACAGTCTATCCCGGCTTTTATCCGGGTGGCGACTCCATCTCCAAATAGGCCCAATACCTATATCGTATTTCTTAATGGGCCTCGAGCCCATATAGTGCAGTAGTCGCCAAACACTTGGGTGTGCGTTAAACCCCGCCGCCTATAATGGCGACTCCACTAAGGATAGAGAAACTGATTCCAGTGTTTTGCATTTTATCATCTTTAATTATTTTCTTATTTCTTCCTGCATTTATGCATTCACTACACATTTTGCACACAATGAGCACTTCAATCCCTAATAAATTCGACAATAGTCAGTACTTCACTACCTACGTTTCACTCAAACCTGGTGGTGGAATATTTGATTATTGTCACTCACGACACGTACTAATCCATGTTGTTTGACCCTTAAGTGGGGAGACGTATATGGATGTATATCATTGTGGGAGCTGAAGTCTTTTTACCTAAGACTCAAGCCCATGTAATGACTTAGCAACTATCCTTAGGAATTTTCCCACATGCATGTGTATTATGCCATATAATGGACCCTTAAAATAAATCTCGAGCCCATCAATAAGCTGTCCAAAATAAAATGGGCCCTCGTGTCTAGCCAAAGCCCATTATAAATAAGCTAGTTAAACAAGGGCCTCTCATGCCTACTCATAACCCATTTAAAATTTAGAATTAAAAATGGCAGGAGGGTTCGATCTATAAGCATTTGGGGCACAATGGAAAGAAGAAGTAATAATAGAAACCCGGGCAATGATGAGAGAAATGATAGGGGGAGATTACTAAGCTTATCAGAGAAAGTTAGCCAACACAGCCACCTAATGCACTACCAATCGATCCAGTCGATCTTGATGAGGAAATACCGATTAGAGGAAGGGAAGAAGACGATGTGACGGTATTGGCCAATCCGGTGAATCAAAGAAATGTCATCCCAACCGAGGATGTGGGTCAGACCGAGTGGGCTAAGAATATGACCAAAGTGATGAACCAAATGCAAATGATGATGAAGGAGAAGGGTATGGTCGCCCCCCTAGATTACGATCTAAATTTGGAAAAAGGTGATGAACCGCTGCCTCGTAAGTTTAAATTCCCAGACATGAAGAAGTATAATGGTGTCGAGGATCCCCATTTGCATTTGAAGCAATATGTAACATACATGAAGGCCACTGAGCTAACTGAGAGCCAAATTGTTAAGTAGTTCCCTATTTCATTGGAAGGAACGCCGATTCGTTGGTATTACACCTTGGGATCGCATGTTCAGTTGGATTGGAAAGAATTGTGCACTGCTTTTGTCAAGTAATATGGTCTTAATGTTTAACTAGAGGTGTCCCTGAGAGATCTGCAAAATACCAAGTATAACTTTAATGAGCTTTTTGCTGATTACCTAACTCGTTGGAGGGGAAAATTGTCCTTGATGAGGCATAGGCCAGCTGAGTCCGACCAGTTGGTCCTGGTAATAGAAGGGTGTGTTCCCGCATTGTCTAGGAAATTGAGGGATCTGGGGATCAAGAATTTTGAAGAATTATACAAATTTAGGGTCCAGAAAGAATCAGATTTGGCTCAAGAGAAGAAATTCTTCGGAA
Source organism: Mallotus nudiflorus (assembly GCA_947683625.1). Classification (NCBI taxonomy): domain Eukaryota; kingdom Viridiplantae; phylum Streptophyta; class Magnoliopsida; order Malpighiales; family Euphorbiaceae; genus Mallotus; species Mallotus nudiflorus. The sequence continues at coordinate 1,575,024 of CANTUR010000067.1, forward strand.
GAGGTTCTAGGGGCAAAGAGGGGGCCAGCTCAAGCAGTAACGTTTAGATTCATGCTATTTGACCACTGAGTACTAATGTACAAGTTAGTATAGTTAGACAGCCCCAGATATTTTCTAATCTGGGACGTCCTATGTCCAAAGTCCTCGATAAGCTCATTGAGAAGAACTTGCTATGACCTTTGCCTTCGCAACAACCCTTACTTGGAGCCAACCCAAAGCTTTTCTATAAATTTCATCAGACCATCGAACATGACACAGACAGCTGCACCCGGTTAAAGCATGAAATCCAAGATTTGATAGACTCAGTCAAAATTATCGACCCAGAAAATAGAAAACCAAACACTCAAACCAACCCATTACCCAATTACCAAAATGTACCACCTCCTAACTCATCCATTCTAATGGTCAACTCTAGCCTAACAGAAGAATGAGTCCTAAACTCCTTCATTGATGTCTCTCCCAATTCCCAACAAGCCAAGCCTGAAAACTTAAGAACAAGCAAACAACCCATGGAGTTACAGGTACAAGTCTTGGACACATAGAGTTCTGATGATGAAAGCAGAGAACGAGATGACCTATGGGACAACGAGGGGTGTGAGCCAAATCAGTCTGTAGGAAAGGTCAAAGAAAAGAAAAAAGAAATCGAGGTTACCAAGACTGGGCCCAAAAAGGCAGAATGTGCAAAAAAGGGAAAGGAGGTAGAACAAAGCAGAGAGACCATTGCCAGTGTTTGGGAGTTACTCATGAATTCTAGGGATCACAGGGAAGCTTTGGTCTTGGCACTAGATTAGAGAAAGATTTCCACTAATTCCACTCCAGAACAGATGGTCCAGTCATTAACAAAAACTCCTTAAGGAATGATAACAGTTTCTAATGACGATCTACCTCTATAAGGGAGGGATCACCACAAAGCTCTGTTTATCAAAGTTGAAGTAAAAGGGAAGATGACCTGTTATGTGATGGTCGACAACGGTTCTGCCATCAATGTGTCCCCACTAAAGATTCTATCAAAACTAGGATTGACGGTAGCCGACCTAAAGCCTTTTGAGGTGGTTATCAAGGCTTATAATGACACCAAGAGATATGTGGAGGGAACTTTCAGGGCATTAGTCAGAACAGGACCTATAGAAGTCTAGGTTAACCTGCATGCAATTGATATCCCGATGACATTTGCCATTTTATTAAGGAGGCCATCGTTTCACCCCTTGGGTAGCGTTCCATCCACTGTTCATCAAAAGGTTAAGTTTCCATAAGAAGGAAGGGTTGTCACCATCTCAGCCGAAACTGAAGTCCCCATAGCCGCACTGAAGTCGCCATAGCCGCACTGAAGTTGATCCCTAAGGAGGTTTCCTTTAGCCCTAGTTTTGAAGTCTGTGTGATCTATGAAGATGAGATGGATGAAAGGATTCTAAGAATGATGCGCAATATGAAATTTCTACCCGGCATGGGATTAGGGAAAAATTAGAGTGAACCTTCAGGGTTTATGGGAAACAAAGTACATGTTTTGAAGCATGGGTTAGGGTTCATAGAGGTTGATGAATGTCTTGACCCAAAACAGGGGCCATGACCGGTGCTAAGGAATGGGAATTCTTTCAAATCTGGAACCCGTAGCAAGCCTTAAAATAAAATAAAGCATGCAATAATACTAATAACATAATTAAAATATTATGCAGTGGAAATAAAATCATAAATAATTAAATAATAATCCACCACGGTATTTAAATCAATAACTCAAGTCGTATATATAAATAAACTTTTAATACAAATCCAGTTCAAATATTTAAAGTATATAACTCATACCAATATAATACAACATCCTTTTTCAATTTTTACAACTATTTCAGTGTCTAGATCATAAAAATAAAACTCAAGTAAGCAGATTACATAATAAAGTCGGGGCAGAAGAAATTCGGCATACGGGTCTACTATTGAGGTCTGAAGACGATGACTCTCCTGAAAAATAGTCAACGGAGGGGAGTCAGACCTCACTGAGTGAATTACTATAATATATATACATGCATACTAAATGACAATGCACACAGTCAAAAGTATATATAATACGTATGTATATAAGCAAATACACACAGATGCAATAAAATCATTTTATATATTTTTACTGAAAATCACTGCTTATGAAGGATCAAATAGAACACTAGAAAATTACAACCTCAAAACAGTGTTAGACAACACTCTAGCCATACAGGCTCACTTATTCCAATTATATTCACTTGTTCCATTTGGACAGGAAACTGGCCCTGAGACACTAAGTCAACCGAGCTCCAGCAGTCTAACTGTCAGTGTGATTGGCCCCAAGACACTTGGTCAACCGAGCTCCAGCAATCACACTCCCAAATCATATCACACATCAGATAAATAAATCAATCCAATCAATATCCACAAATGGTTAGTAATATAGCCTAAATGCTATCAGCGTACCGGTACGTACTTGGTTCTAGCGCTGCCCACTAGGTAGCACGTTCTATTGATACCCTTCATTATTAAATAAAACATACATTCATAAAATAATGATGCATGAATTTAAATAAAATAGCAACATAAACCATATATATACGAGAAATATACCATAAGTAAACCAAGTATATTTCAAGTATATATACGTCAAATAAATCTGATTAAATTACAAAATAAACTAGAAATATATTCAAAAACATTTTAAACATAATTCATTAATAAAACATGCATATAGTTTAAAATACACCAAAAATAAACCAAAAGTAAACTAAAATAAAATCAAGTACTAATTAAACCATTATGCATATTTAATCAAAATAAAACATAGATTTCTAAAATCATGCACCCTAGAGCATATATATATATATATAAAATAGCAACTCACTATTTATTGCGCTCCTCGAGATGGGTCTTATGGGCCTGGTCCACTAGGCCTCGATCTCGGTGCAACTAAACAAACAAACGACAATAGAAATCAAAATAAATCTAACAGAAGTTCTAAAGACTCGATCTAGAATACTAGACACAGGATTAAATCAGAATTTGACTGGATATCATGTTTTACGAGAATTCTATCAAAAATTCGATAGAACCTCCCCTGTAAAATAGACATCTCTCTACTCAAAGAGTAGAGCCGGCCCTGTAAAGAAATACACTTCGAAAATAAACACATAATTCATAATCAAAATCCCTCGGTTGGACTCCAAACTACAATTCATCGACCGAGGTCCACAATTCACAAAATATTTACAAAATACCAAAAATACCCTTATATACTAAAAATACATTTTATAAATCCAAATTACATAATCAACCCTAAAACACAGTAAAAACCGATGAAAACTCATTTATTTAGAAAAATCGTATAATATACATATAATTTGAAAATAATTTATGAAAAATAGTTTTAATTAGTTAAAAATACAAAATAATTTGTAGGAATCATTTTTATACCCTAAATAACTATGAAAACCGATTTAATTACATTTTAGCCAATTTAGTGTAAAATTACCAAAATACCCATATATATATAAATTTGCTAAAATTACTCAAAAATTCACCAAAAATAATATAATTGCACAAAAATTAATTTTCTCAACATATATTTCAATAATATCAATAAATGTACTCAATTAGCCAATTAATTTCAATTAAACACATAATTAACCCTATTTTTTCAAAATTACATAAACTAAATAAATTCAAAATAAATACATAGAAATTCACAAAAATTACAAATAAATTCCTATAATTCATTTCAACACCTATAATTACCATAAAACATAATTTCATAATTTAATTAATTAATTTTTGAAAATTAGAAAATAATCAAAAATACCAAAAAATCAAAATAAATTCCAAAAATTCTATAAAAATTCTAGCATGAAGATTAAGCTACTAGGATCAAAGTTTGTGAAGGAAGTTTTCATGAATCAATCAAATTGAAGCTCAAAAAAATCAAGAACCCTAATAGGCCGAAATTGAAAAATCAAAACCTAGGAAAATCTAGACCTTTTTAAGTGAAACAAAGCTTGAAATCACACTCACCAAAGCTCAAGAAGAAGATAGAGACTGGAGGTGTCGAAAACGATGGTCGAAATCGCTATGATCGACGGTGAGAAGAGTTTCGGCAACTCTAACTTTTTCCAGCCAAACCACAATGGAATAGGGAGCTGCTAGCGGCAGGGATGGCTAAGGACGAAAGTGGCACACTGGGAGGCACACCAACGGGAAGAAAATGGTGTGACAGACAGTGGGATGGCGAGGACGGCGATCGGAGATGGTGAAGAGGAGTCGGGGGCATGAATGGTAAATAAACTAAAGTTTATATATATATATATATAACTTTAATAATTTATATTAAAATATATTAATATTATACTTAGAAAAATTACACACCACATGTATAAAATAAATAATATATATATACATATACACATATTAATTAATTAATCAAAATTAATCTATATAATATATATAAATATACATAATTAGAATAATTACTAAACCCTAATTTAATTTAAATACATATACATGCATGTATATGTATCTATTTAATACGACCCTTAAAAATAATGCATGAACTCTTGCAATTTCGTAAATCTATTTAAAATAAATAATATTAAATTATTTACGTGTCAATTTCCCCGAAAATAAAATTCCCAGGAAAATTTTACGTAAAGCACTTAAAATAATTAAGAATAATTAAAATAACTTAATAATTATCAAATATGAAAATAATCATAAATATATATAAAAATTATTAACACTGCATATCCCGATACAGTATAAAAATATTTAAAAAATCAGGATATTACAATGAAGCTAGGAAAGAGATGGGTATGTTGGACCGGTCTGAAGAAAAGGAGGAGGAAACTGGGGTTAGAAAGAAGACTCTGTGGGAAATATTTGTAAAGGAAGGCACCGGGCATTCATATAGCGGGACTCCGGAACCTCTCCTGGTGGCTGGGGAAGTTATCCCAGGATTCGAGATTTTTGCTGAATTTGTGAACAAAACTAAGGAAGTCACTATTGAAAAGGCCCCTACTGAGGAGTTGGTACTGGTTGAAGAGGAGTCTAAAGAGGATGAAGCTACTTCGGAGTAGAAAGGCGTTGATGATCAAAACAAAGACCTAGACTTTGAGACCTACATCCTCAATTCCATCATAGATACCTTTTATAATGACTGTGATGTTTCTCTTGCTTCTCTATTTGAGACTGACAACCTTTTCTTTTCAAAAGTGAATGCAATGAAATTTGAATTTGCTTATTTGTGTGATATGTTCCCTAATGGTTATTCTATTTGTGATCATCATTTCATGCATATGTTTGACATTAATTCCACATAAATCGAATCATTTAATTTAGGCACAGACGATAATCCTAAAAATATATTGTTTGCTTCTAGTTTAACTCATGGTGAGAGAGGAAAAATGGAAGAAGTTTCCAAACATGATCCCCTCAAGTACCTCCAACAGACCCCGTCTCTTACGGGAAAATTGGCTAAGTGGCTAGTTTTTCTCATAGAATTTGATATAGAGTATGTGGCCAAAAAAGACAGTAAAAGGAAGAGCAGTAGCAGATTTCTTGGTGCAAAGCCCGGTGAGGGATGCTTAAAAGTGGAAGTTGGAATTCCCCGATGAGTATTTAGGGGTGATAGAGATACAAGACTGGGAAATGTACTTTAACAGAGCTGTCAATAATAAGGGGGCTGGGATAGGAGTAATTGTGGTTATGCCAGAAGGGGAAATGATCCCGATGGCAAAAAGGCTCGAATTTTAGGTAACTAATAACCAAGCAGAATATGAAGCCTGCATCTTTGGCTTAGAAACATTGCGTAGCGCAGGGGCGGGAAATGTCACTGTCTATGGAGATTCCATGCTAGCTATAAAACAAGCCACCAAAGAATGGGAGATAAAAGAAGACAGATTATGGTTGTACTGGGAATACTTAACCACCATCCTGTGCTCCTTCACACAGTGTAAATTCATCCATTTGCTAAGGGAAGGAAACCAGGTAGCTAATGCCCTAGCCACATTGGCCTCCATATAGGAAAGTGGGAAACAACCAGAGGCTAGACCCTTAATTCTCACAAAGTCTTGAGCCCCCTATTACGAAGAGGTAAGAGTAACACCAGTTGATGCCATTGAGAAACCTTAGTTCTATGATTTACAAAGGTATCTAGAAACTGGACGATTTCTAGATGATGCTGATAAGAAAGAAAGGATATCCTTGCAAATATTGTCTCGACAGTTCATAAGCCACGGTGGGATGTTATACAAAAGAATGCCAGTCAGGGTACACCTCAGGTGCATCGACAAGGATGAAGGTCGAAAGCTTATAGAAGCAATTCATGAAGGGGTATGTGGACCACACATGAATGGGACTGTCTTGGCAAAGAAAATAGCCCACCAGGGGTACTTCTGGCTCACCATGGAAGCAGTTTGTGTTGGACTTATGAAGAAATGTCACAATTGCCAAACATATGGTGATGTTAGCCACCTACCGTCTATGGAACTTCAAGGAATGACTTCTTTTTGGCCGTTTACTATATGGGGAATTGACATCATAGGGGAGGTGAGGCCAAAATCAACTAATGGCCATCGGTACATCATTGTGGCCATTTACTACTTCTCCAAGTAGGTTGAGGCTGAATCTTATGCTACCATGGGGGCGAGGCTGGTGTCGAGGTTCATCAAAAAGAACATAATCTGTAGATATGGTCTGCCACACCATGTAGTTATAGATAATGGTGTTCAATTTTGAGCAGAGATGGCCACACTACTAAAGGACTATAAGATTGAGCACCATAGATCATCTCCATATAGGCCACAAGCAAATGGGGCGGTGGAAGCAGCAAATAAGAATGTAAAAAAGATCTTGCCCAAGACGCTGGAAAATTATCGAGATTAGGCTCATTACTTATAATTTGCATTATAGGGGTACCAAACCATTGCTAGAACTTCGATAGGGATTACTCCTTACTCCTTAGTTTACGGGTGTAAGGCCGTTTTGCCCGAAGAGTTCGAGATAAGGTCATTAAGAGTCCTTCTGAAGTCTAAACTCCCCGAGTATCAGTGGGTCGAAAGTCGGTTGGCTCAATTGACATTGCTGGATGAAAAGAGGATGAAGGCTATGTATCATTTTCAGCTATATCAGAAAAGAATAGCTCGTGCCTACAATAAGAAGATCAAGCCAGGCAAGATTCGAGAAGGGGATCTGGTGTTGAAACTTACAAGATTAGTCATGACCAATCCTCAAGGAAAGTTTAAGCCCAACTAGGAGGGACGGTATTTAGTAAAGAAGTTATTTTTGAAAGGCGCTGCCATTTTGTCTAACATGGAGGGAAACGAGTTCAAAGAACCCATCAACCTAGACAAGCTCAAGAAATACTTTCTATGAAAAGTCTCACTAGGGAGAAAACCTCAAAAGGAGGATGTCTAGGCAAAAGTTAGAGACCAAAAAGGAAAAAAAAAAAAAAAGTCTTGCTGGACTGAAAACCTCAAAAGAGGCAGTCCATGCAAAAGTTAAGGACATGTAAAAGGGGAAGGAGAGGCACAAAATGATTAGTTGGAAAACTTGCAAAGGCAAGCCAACTAATAACATGAGATGTACCAGAAGTAAAATGTATATACATTTTGCGCTTAAATGAAATGAAATGGATTGCTTTAATTATCGTTAAACATTGCATAAAGTGTCCATTACAAGCCGTTTAGCTAGTACAAAAGGGAAATTACTTCTAACAAAAGGGGGAATGATGACTTCATTCCATGAGTTAGTTTTGTTTTCTCTTCTTTTGTTGCCTACCCTGTGAACTTAACATTTGTAATTCTCTTGTCCTTTTATATTTAATAAATTCGTCTCTTTTTGTCTGTTGTAAGCAAACTCACGCTTTGTAATGATCATCGTTGGTCTGATCACCATCGTAGCTTAAATTTCTTTCGATGGCTCTTTGAGGCCAAGTTTCCACTAGGTGGTTGAGAAAATTCTGAGAAAGCGGCCCTAGCTCGAACTCGTGAACAGGCTCCATAATCAGTTGTTTATGACCGTATTGGTGACAGAAGCGGGCTGGATTGTAGAAAGTGGCAAAATGGAGACCGACAGTCGGGACACAATATGTATAAGATCGAAGGGTCACATGCTGTAACCCCCACCAGGGGCACATCCAGCAGATCAGTGTATTAGAGAATGTTGATAGCTAGCCACAAATGTCTATAGGGATGGGATGTAGTTTCCTTGTTCAATAATGCTTCGCTTGGTAACGCCTAATGTCTTGGGGAGGTTTGATCAAGCCCAGCTTTTCATAAAACCATATCTACGGGATTGCAAATTTTTAGGTACAGGCAGTATTGGCAGTTGGAAGTAGAGGAGGGGCAATGGGAAACTTACCTCTAGTAGGAAAGTGCTTCCTGAGAATGGCCGCGTCCTTGTAGTCATCCAACCCAATAATGGTTTCTACTAAGATGAGAGGGAAGGGGTTGAGCCCTGACTCCACTTGATCGAGGATGGAGAGGATCTTCATATCGCAATGCCCTGAGGGGGAAACCAGTAGAAATTGAGTATACAAACAGAGGGCTAACATGCGGGGCCAGTAAGTTTCCCCATTATCCACATTCATGATGACTTCGAGGAGGGACTCTAATTTGATTTCTGAGCCGGAGATATAGTGGAAGGAAGACCGGGGTGGAAGATTGAACATACGCACCATTTATTGCTAAATGGAGCAAGAATCCAGGTTTTTAAGAGCAGGGATTGCAAGTTGGCAAGTGAAATCTGTATGATGGCCAAGAATTACCTTGAATTCCTCTAGTAAGGGACATATTTTTATTATGTTGAGCTGAAAAATGTGTTTATGGGGATCCCAAAATTGAACCATGGCATGGAGAAAAGGGAAATTAATTCTCCTAGTGTGGAGTGATTTGAAGACCACAAGATGAAACGGCTCTAACCCGACCCAAGATTTGTTGTCCAGACCTTTCAAGATCGACTGTAGGGGCCTCAGACTTTGTTCCGTCATGTTTATGGCTTTTTAGAGGTGCCTAGAGAGAGAAATAAGAGGTTAGGGACAAAGGTAACTCAAGAATTAGGTCAAACTCAGGAATGGGGGTTTTTATAGGGGCAGGACTTCCTGTTGCTGAGGCGTTCACCTTATCGATGAGCTGATTGCCTTATCAATGAGCCACCGCCTCAGCAAGAAGAGGTGATCGCCTCTTCACCAGGGACTAATGAGGTGATCACCTCATCAGCAATATGAGCCATTTGTGCTTCTTCGAATTGCACAGTCTAAACAGGTGGGACAGTTATGTATGCAAATAGTGAAATCAACTCATATATGAAGAAATGGGAAAAGCAAAACAAGTAGATTTAATCAAGGAAAATGTTGAATTATGCAAGCATTCTGTTCATAAAAATCAAAAACCAAAATTTTTTGTTCACTATTCGAAGACTACATAAGTTTTAACCTTAGAACATCAAGCATCTGATCCCGTACCCTCAGGATCATCCTCTCCTCCCGCACCGCTGCCACTCCTGTCTTCGTCCTCGTCATCCTCATCAATCTGATGCTCGACAGTGGTAATCGTCACCCTGCTAGCCTCATCCTGATCCTATTCAGACAAATCACATGTTAGTAAACCATGCAAGCATACATACATGTAGAAAATAAATAGGTTCTTACCCTCCACTACTGGGTGACCCCCAGCATGTAGTCTCTCTGGGCCTCTATCATGCGATACATATATAGGCCCTACTCCAGCAGAATCTGCATTATTGAAATAAATGTTGGAACTAACATTTGGTTTGAGAATTATAGAGAAACCAGGTCAGGAAAAAAACATACGTGAGTAGCACCACTAGGGGTGCATGCATGGGTCAGGTCCTCATCCAAGGCCAAGAACTAGCGTGATAACTCTCCAGGGGGAACCCAACATTGAGCTAGAGGGTTAGGGACATGGATGAAGCTATTTGGGACAAACTCAGAACTAGGGGCATTAGTTGGCCTAGCTTCCTCGCTAGTCGTAGAAGTCTCCTCCCTGCCCGAACTGAGTCGACGCCTCAAGGGCTCTCTCTCACGCACTCGGGACCTAACTGGGGCCACGGGCCTAGCAAGCATAGCCTGAAGACAAAAATAGGAGGAACATGTTAAGAATGAAGTGAATTTACAAGAAAAGGGGGACCGACAAGGATTTACCTGAGAGGTAGAAGTGGCTTAGAAGGGGACCATCAGTAGAAGGTGGGTACGGATGAACTCCATATACCAGCTCTTCACACGAACTATGTAATCCACAGCTGGTGAGCCCACAATGGCCTGAACAATATCGTCCCCCTCCAGCTCATGGGCCCAAAGCATACTTTCAGGAGGAGACCTGGGGACCCGCCTTGATCTAACACCTGCCCTCTAATTCAGGACCCACTCCCCCAAGTACCAAGCTCGATACCCAGGGCCATAGAAGAGTACCCTCTTCTGAGATAAAGGCCTGGAGCAAGTCATCTCAATGGTCCAAGTGTCCTCGGACCCCCACAAGTCATTCTGGATCGGAAAAAAAAGGGGGAGATGTCAATATGTAAGTAAATTGAATGTGAATAATTTGCTAATAAGAAGGTTTATGGTTTGTAGGTACTGCATCCTGTGTTAGAGAGTTCAAGTGCTATCTGTGGATATCGGGTAATGCCCACAAGCAACTCTAGCTCTAAAGCCCAGACCTAAAAAATAAAATAGGAGAAGTTGAGAAGACTGATGTAAGTAATGGGGGTCAGAATAAGATAAAGGAAAAAGGGGATCATGATGTACCAGAACAGCATGCCAAAAGCCGTAAAACCTCCTAGCCCCTCGGACCACCTCACCCATGCTCCGGTACAAGTATGCCAGGGCGCAGCTACCCCAATCGAATGTGGGAATCTGGTTAAGATCCCGAAGGGCCAGTAGGAACATCAGATCGATGGAGCTAGCGGTGTCAGTGAAGAAGGTGGTACCGAGCAGGTAGAGGAAAAAAGCCCTCACCACCTGGTCAATCTCAAAGGGAGAGATCATTGCTGCGGCCCGATCCCAGGTGTAGAAGATCCTGATCGAGTCCAATTTAAGGGTATGAGTCTCCTTCATGTCAGGGGTCATCCCCAAAATTCACTCAATATATGCGGCCTTATCCAGAGATAGTTGATGTAGACTCGCATCAAAGGGAATAGGATCCCCAGTACAGGCAATCTCGGTGATAGTAGTAAATGATATCGGGTCTAAAGTAAGCTCACCGAATGGGAGGTGGAAGGTGTGGGTCGTATCAAACCTCTCCATCAAGGCATGCAGTGGTTAGTAATCTGTGCACCCCTGCTCGGATGGAAGTGAAAGTATGAAGTCCTCGAACCCCATCTCCTAAATCCAATCCCTCTGCTCGTCAATCAAGTCACTGAAGAAGACTCAAGCTCCATGAAAAATCCCAGGACCCTTGAACATTTGAGCCTCATGCTACAAACAATAGATAGGGAAGTGAAATTTATGCATGTTATGGTTTCAGAAAAGGAATTTAGAATGAATGGACTTTAGATAATGTGATTTGCCCTGTTGATGAAGTGATCGCCTCATCTAGAGGCGATCGCCTCATCATAGAGGCGATTACCTCATTGGAGAGGCGATCGGCTTTGTAAAAGGGCAATAGGTTATCGCCTCTTCACTGAAGCTTATCCTCTCATTGATGAGGCGATCGCCTTTGTAAGGTGAGACAGGCACAGTTCCCGATTTTTGGTGATCAAAACATGGATTTCTCATTTACTTAATAAATTAATGTCCTGAGTTGATAATTATGTTTTGATTAATCACTGACCCAACATAACTTTGCTGGATATTATAGGGTAATAACCTCTCCGGATGCAGATGAGCAAATGTGGGACCCTAGGTCTGCCAAAAGAGGAATCGAGTCTCCGCGGGCCAATCCCAAGCTCCTAGAAGCACTAACAAGAGGCGGGATGCAATCCCACCTAGGTACAAAAGGTGTTATCTCATTCTCCATTGACTATAAAAGGGAGGAAGATGCAAGAAGTACAAGAAGCGTAAGGAAAAAAAAGAGGAAAAGAAAAGGTGACAAAAAATAGAAGGAAGAAAGGACAAAAGAAAGAAGTTATTTTTATAGCAAGCAAAGGTGTAGGGTTTTCCCTTAAAAAAATGATGATGATGATGAAATGATATGATGGGTGGAAATTAGTGCCGCATACTAAGGAGGTGGAATTCAGTGTACGGATTTTTGAGATGAAGTCTCTAGAGAAAAGGGCCAGGAAAACCCAAATCGCAAAGGAAGAGCTGTTCGGGTTTGAATCCCCAAAGCTCAAAGGAAGGGTTATTCGGGTTTAAATCCCCGAAGCTTAAAGGAAGGGTTGTTCAGGTTTGAATCCTCGAAGCTCAAAGGACAAGACTGTTTGGGTTTGAATCCCTGAAGCTCAAAGAAAGGGCTATTCGGGTTTGAATCCCTGAAGCTCAAAGGATCGAGATAACTGTTCAGGTAGTATCCCCAAAGTTGAAAGCGAAGGATAACTAGGCTAGGAAAACTCAGAAGTCTATGTCCCCAGAGGAGTGATAATCAGACCAGGAAAATCTGAAAACCACATCCCCAGTGATGATCGGGCCAGGAAAACCCGAGAATCAAGTTTCAGTGTTGCAAAGACCGGGCCAGGAAAACCCGAGAATCAAATTCCAATGTTGTAAGGGTTAGGCCAAGAAAACCCAACGTTAATAGTTTTCAAATATCTCTATCAAATATTAATGAGTGGTTGATCGGGTCAGGAAAACTCGAGGATCACGGTCACGTTTTACAATTGAAAGATTCATCTCTCGGGTGAGACCCAAGAGTCAGGTATGTTTCTTATCTTATTGTTTATTTGTTGTTATGCATGTGATTTTTTGAGAAATTGTCATTGCATACATTCAATTTCTCTAAAAATCAGGGGGCAAACTGTAGACACCCGATTCGGTCGACCCGTGTTAGGGGATGAATTAAGGGTGCTCAGTTTGACTGGCCCATTGTCAAGCCCAATGATGAGAATGTGAAACTTGAACATGAGAATGAAGCATGAATCTCTAGTGGAAAGTGGACTTGAAAACCCAAAACCAAGCCCAACTATCAAAATTTGGCCCAAGCCTGCCTGGCCTAGTGCAGGCCCAGGCCAAAGGGGCATCACCTCAGTGTAATGAGGCGATCGCCTCTTTGGCAACTGCCAATGAGGTGAATGCCTCATCGATAAGGCACTACCTCTATGGCAGCCCACTTGCAGCTGCATTTAATGCAACTGCAATCATGACGGCCAAGTGATGCGGGCCCCACTATCCAGACCTCTTTCTTGCGTGAGGAAAAGATTTTTGGGGAAAGAAAAAAGGCTAGGAGAGCTCATGATGGGCTAGGAGGCTTAGGGGCATGAAAAAGCTAAGGAATAAAAAAGAAAAAGAGAGAGAAAAGAAGGGAGAGGTTGGTGAGAAAGGAGAGAGGAGCTCTAAAAAAGAAAAACACATAGGGAAAAGGAAAGAAAAAAAATGTCCTCAAGAAAGGGGATGAAGGTTGAAGCAAAGAGGTCCACTTTATCCATAGGAGAAGAAGGGAGAAACTTGTGTCAAAAGTAGATACCACATCCTAGTAAGGATCTCAATCAAAACAGCTTTAAGGGCCTCTCATTTTGGTATAAAATCTACATTTAAACTTGACATGTTCATCATTTTGTGTGCTCTTGCTTATGTGTAACTAAGTCCTTAGCACATTTTAGGTTTATCTCTAGTGTGTCTTGCTTGATATCTCACTTTATTGATGGACCTTTGATTCCTTTTGCACGTAGTTGTAGTTTGATGATTATAGAGTGTGTATATGCATGTTTTGTTACTTACAGTAGAAGTCTGTACGTCTTGGGAGTCAGAGCCCGACCGATGATTAGGCGATGCCTCTTCACAGAGGTGTCACCTTATCTCAATGAGGTGATCGCCCTATTGACAGGCCTCCAAGAGGCCCCCTTTTGTGTATGTGTCTCACATTCTTTTGGCAATGAGGCGGGTTCCCCTATTGATGAGGCGTCGCCTCATCAATGAGGCGACCGCCTCATTAGCAGAGTTAACTTGCTTTTTGCTTCATTTTTTATTCATGTTTGTCATAACGTCTGCTTTAATATGTTCCCTTTGACCTTAAATATGTCTGTACGATTGCATGATGATGCTCAATCTTGATTGTTCGATGGTTTCTTTAATTCATGATATGAAACCCCTTCTTTATATAGCCTTTTGTAAGTATCGTTATATGTGATTTCTTTTCATCTTTTCTTGAAATGAAGGACTAACCATGTGCTATTTTCAAGAATTACTTGATGATTTTTGTCATCGAGTAGTCACTTTTGTTAGTTGTTCCCTTGTAAATTGCATCTTTTATGTCATTTTATTGGTTTATTTTTGGTATATGTTTAGTTTACTTTATGTATATTATTCATTTATTTTGTCTAAAGTGTTGTAATCCCTAATCCCTTTCCCCATTCAATTTTGAATGTATGATTGTAAATTATTATTTATTTTACTTACTGCGTTTTTTGAATGTTGGGACTTAAAGGCATGAAATTGGACTAATGTGCAAACTTGGACTTAATTATAAAATCTGGCAATTATCTGAAGGAAATTTCATTACATGTGGTAAATGAGGAAATAATTAAATAATTAAATGGTAATAAAACACAAAACACAAAAGGAGGCCAACCCCAAGGTTGGGTGAGCATTCAAACGCTCATACCTAGTTTCCGAACCCGATCAATGATGACGGCTTCTGGGAACCTCATGGGATCCAATTGTTGCACAGTGTGTCCCGACTTTTATCCGAGTGGTGAATCCATCTCTGAATAGGCCCAAGACCAATATCATATTTCCTAGTGGGCCTCGAGCCCACACAGTGTTGTGGTCACCAAATACTTGGGCGTGTGCTAAACCCCGCTACCTACAATAACTCTTGTGAGAGTTGGGTGTGTGTTAGAAATAGAATTTCTCTTCATCTTAAATCTTGGGTTAGATTAGAAGGGAAGCAAGATTTATTTCTAAAGGAATTGGTTTAAGTGTTGTCCATTGAAACACTTGGGTTTTGATTTTTTGAGTGAGCCTTGAAAACTCATATTGTAAGGTTATAAGAATAAGACATAAAACTCTTATGTAATCCCAATCTTATGAATAAGATTGTGGGTGATTGAAAATCCTAACTTGGGGATAAGTTAGGTGGAGACGTAGGATTGTCATTGAATCCAAACTCCTCAAATCTTTGTGTTCTTCATTCTTTCTTCTCAACTTCCATTCAATTCTTGCAAAGAATTCTTTTAATTTCTGATTTTTATTTGATAGTACTATTCACCTCCCTTTAAGACTCTTTTCAATAAATGTGAAGCAATAAAAAAAGGAGTTTCAATTGCCTAGTGTACTAAGTTTTACCTTTTTAGAACCATCACTTCCACTTTAGCGTCTTAGCCTAGAAAGTTAATTTCTTGAACTTTAGCTAAACTCAAATAGAGACACTTTAAAATTGCAAGATGCTTCACCAATCACATTTCTTCTCTCTTTTCTATGAAGCTCTTATATTTGGACCATTTTCAAAAGCAACTTCAAATAGTTAGCTCTAACGCTTTTGAATCTAAAAAAACTCTATGAAAATTTCCTTTGAAAAGGTAGACTTAACAAATCCATTGCTACCATATGATTGCATAAAATATCCTCTTAAAACTTTAAAAAGAATGGCTTCTCTAAATAACTGAATAAAAATGATTAATATTCTTACTACATTTTGTATTGCACAACCATTAACATCCCCATTTTCAATTACATCATTAAATTTTAACAAATATAATACGACATCTATTAATGTATACTTATTATAGGCTAACTACTTTCTAGTACAACCCATTAGATTTTCAAGGTCTACATACGATAAAGGCAACTTCATTCTTTTAGTATTAGTAAAATTAAAAAAAAAAACCACTGAATTGTATTTTTAGCCAATTTACTCAAACAACAAGTTTGAACCCAACAAGATACAAATCATGAACCATATATCTTACCCCCATAGTGTTCTTATTGACTTTAAAATGAACATCAAAATAGGCCTGCCCATAGTTCAAAACCAGATGGTTCAAGTTCTATGGTTGGTGGAACTAGACTGGAACTGTACCTTGGATGGTTCAGGGCTAGTTCCGAGCTGAATTTCAATTGTGGACTTTTTGAACTTATTATATTGTAGTTTACTATGGACAAAATTATTAATTAATTGAGGTCAATTTGAGTTAGTTAACTACTTCTATATGTTAATGATTTCAAATATAAATTTCTTAAAAATTAATATTTCATGCATATTTATTATTATTTATCTCTAATCTTTTCATTAGGTAACTGGTACACTAAAAAAGACCACATTAACAATTCAAAAGTCCCAAGTCATTAACATGAATGCCAAGTAATAAAGAAAGAAATTTCAATTGCCCAGTGTACCATGATCTACCTTTTTAAAACCATCACTTTCGCTTTAGCGTCTTATCTTGGAAAATCTATATCTTGAACTTCAACTAAACTTAAATCTGGACACTTCAAAACTGCAACATGCTTCACCAATGGCAATTCTACTTTTTCTTCAACCAAAGTTCTTATATTTTGGTCATTTTTAAAGTAACTTTAGATAGTTTGCTCAAATGCTTTTGAATCCAAAAAAATTTTGCCAAAATTTTCTTTTGAAAAGTTTGACTTAACAAATCCATCACTATTATATGATCAAATAAAATATCATCTTAATACTTTAAAAATAATGGCTTCTCTAAACAACTGAATAAAAATGACTAATATTTGTCCTACATTTTGTATTGAATAACAATTAATGTTCCCATTTTTATTTATAGCATTAAATTTTGACAAATAAAATAAGACATCTATTAATGTATACTTTCATAGGCTAACTCCTTTCTAGTACAACCCATTAGATTTTCAAGGTCTACATAAGATAAAGGAAACATTATTCTTTCAATATCAGTAAAAGTTAAAAAAAAACTACTAAATTGCATTTCTGGTGAATTCGCTCAAACAACATGTTTAAATCTAATCAAATACAAATCATGGACCATATATCTTACACCGATAGTATTCTTATTGACTTTAAAATGAACACCAAAATAGGCATTGCCATGTTTTGAAACCAAATGGTTCTAGTTCCACGGTTTATGGAACTGGACTGGAACCATACTTTGGACGATTCATGTTCAGTTTTGAAAGGAATTTAGGTTTTGGAATTCTTAAATCTATTATATTTAAGCATTCTATAGAGAAAATTATTAATTAATTAAGGTTAATTTGATTTATTTAACTACTTCTGTAATATAATAATTTTAAATTCAAATTTCTTAAAAATTAATATTACATGCGTATTTATTATTATCTATCTCTAATTTTTTTTGTTAATTAATCGGTACACTAAAAAAGACCATATAAACAATTCCAAATTCTTAAGTCTTTTACATGAATGCCAAGCAACAAAGAAAGAAATTTCAATTGCCCAGTGTACCATGTTTTACCTTTTTAGAACCATCACTTTCGCTTTAGCGTCTTGGCCTAGAAAATCCATTTCATGAACTTTAGTTAGACTCAAATTGAGACACTTCAAAAGTGCAACATGCTTCACCAACCGCAATTCTACTCTCTTCAACCGAAGTTCCTATATTTCAATCATTTTCTAAAGTAGCTTTAGAAAGTTTGCTCTAACACTTTTGAATCCAAAAAATTTTCTACCAAAATTTCCTTTGAGAAGTTAGACTTAACAAATCCATCCCCATCATATGATCAAATAAAATATCCTTTTAATAATTTAAAAGAATGACTTCTCCAAAATATCCTCTTAAT
Organism: Mallotus nudiflorus; assembly: GCA_947683625.1. NCBI lineage: Eukaryota > Viridiplantae > Streptophyta > Magnoliopsida > Malpighiales > Euphorbiaceae > Mallotus > Mallotus nudiflorus. The sequence goes on from CANTUR010000067.1 coordinate 1,592,863, forward strand.
AAAAATGACTAATATTTTTACTACATTTTGTATTGCACGACCATTAACGTCCCCATTTTCATTTATAGAATTAGACTTTGAAAAATATAATATGACATCTATTAATGTATACTTATCATAGGCTAACTACTTTCTAGTAAAAGTTTAAAAAAACTACCGAATTGCATTTTTAGCCAATATGTGTGAACAATATGTTTGAATCCAACCAGATACAAATCATGAACCATATATCTTACCCCAAAAGTGTTCTCAATGACTTTATAATGAACATAAAAATAGTCCAAGCCACGGTTTGAAACTAGATGGCTCCGTTCCATGGTTTATGGAACTAGACTAGAACCATACCTTAGATGGTTCAGGGTCAGTTCCGAACCAAATTTCGGTTGTGGACTTTTTGAACCTATTAAATTTTAGTTTTTAATGGAAAAAATTATTAATTAAATGACGTTAATTTGAGTTAGTTAAGTACTTCAATAAGATAATGATTTCAATTATAAATTTCTTAAAAATTAATATTTCATACAGTTAAGTACTTCAATAAGATAATGATTTCAAATATAAATTTCTTAAAAATTAATATTTCATACATATATATTATTATCTATCTCTAATCATTTCATTAGGTAATTGGTACACAAAAAAGTCCACATAAACAATTCAAAAGTCCTAAGTCTTTAACATGAATGTAAAGCATCAAAGAAAGAAATTGCAATTGCCTAGTGTACTATGTTTTACCTTTTTTGAACCATCACTTTCGCTTTAGCATCTTGCCCTAGAAAATCCATTTCCTAAACTTTAACTATACTCAAATCGAGACACTTAAAAAGGGCATAATGCTTTACCAACCACAATTCTACTCTCTTTTCTACTGAAATTCCTATATTTCGATCATCTTCTAAAGCAACTTTAGACAGTTTGCTCTAACACTTTTGAATCCAAAAAAATTTCTGCCAAAATTTCTTTTGAAAAGTTAGATTTATCAAATCCATCCCTATCATATGATTGAATAAAATATCCTCTTAATACTTTAAAAGAATGGCTTCTCTAAACACTGAATAAAATTGACAAATATTTTTACTACATTTTGTGTTACATGACCATTAACGTCCCCATTTCATTTAGAGCATTAAATTTTGAAAAATGTAATACGAAAACTATTAATATATACTAATCATAGGCTAACTCCTTTCTAGCACAACCCATTAGATTTTCAAGGTCTACATACAATTAAGGCAACTTTTTTCTTTCAGTATCAGTAAAAGCTAAAAAATTACGAAATTGCATTTCTAGTCAATTCACTCAAACAACATGTTTGAATCCAACTAGATACAAATCATGAACCATATATCTTACTCCGACAGTGTTCTCATTGGCTATAAAATAAATAGCAAAACAGGATTGGCCACTACTTAAAGTCAAACGGTTTCAGCTCCACGGTTTATGGAACCAAACTAGAATCATATCTTTGACAATTCAAGGATGGTTCAAAACCAAATTTCAGTTGTAGACTTTTTGACCATGTTATATTTAAGTTTTCTATGGACAAAATTATTAATTAATTGAGGTTAATTTGAGTTAGTAACTACTTCTATAAGATAATGATTTCAAATTTAAATTTCTTAAAAATTAATAATTCATGCATATTTATTATTATGTATCTCTAATTCTTTCAATAGGTAATCAGTACACTAAAAAAGTCCACATTAACAATACAAAAGTCCTAAGAATTTAACATAAATGAGAAGTAATAAAGAAATAAATTTCAATTGCTTAGTGTAACATGTTTTACCTTTTTAGAAACATCACTTTCACTTTAGCGTCTTGGCCGAAAAAATCCATTTCCTAAACTTTATATATACTTATATTGAGAAAATTCAAAATAGCAAGATCCTTCACCAACCGCAGTTCTTCTCTCTCTTCTATCAAAGTTCCTATATATCAATCATCTTCTAAAGCAAGTTTAGACAGTTTGCTCCAATGCTTTTGAATCCAAAAAAATTCCACCAAAATTTCCTTTGAAAAGTTAGACTTAACAAATTTAACCCTATCATATTATCGAATAAAATATCCTCTTTATACTTTAAAAAGAATGGCTTCTCTAAACAACTAAATAAAAATTACTAATATTTTTACTATATTTTGTATTGCACAACCATTAACATCCCCATTTTCATTTATAGCATTAAATTTTGACAAATATAATACGACATATGTTAATGTATACTTGTCGTAGGCTAATTCCTTTCTAATAAAACCCATTAGATTTTCAAGGTCTACATATGATAAAGGCAACTTTATTCTTTCACTATCAATAAAAGTTAATGAATTATTACCGAATTGCAATTCTAGCCAATTCACTAGAATAACAGGTTTGAATCCAACTAAATACAAATAATGACCCAAATATCTTACTCTGACTGTGTTCTCATTGACTTTAAAATGAACATCAGAATAGGCCTGGCGATGGTTTAAAATTGGATGCTTCTGATTGCATGGTTTATGGAACCAGACTGGAACTGTACCTTAAATAGTTTAGGGCTAGTTCCGAACCAAAATTCAATTATGGAATTTTTGAACCTATTATATTTTAGTTTTCTATAGAAAAAATTATTAATTAATTGAGGTTAATTTGAGCTAGTTAAATACTTCAATATATAATGATTTCAAATATAAATTTCTTAAAAATTAATATTTCATGCATATTTTTTATTATCTATCTTCATTCTTTTCATTTAGTAATCGGTACAATAAAAAAGTCCATATAAAAAATTCAAAACTCCCAAGTCTTTAACATGAATACGAAGCAACAAAGAAAAAAAATTCAATTGCCTAATGTACCATGTTTTACCTTTTTAGAACCACCACTTTTGCTTTAGTGTCTTGGCGTGGAAAATCCATTTCTTGAACTTTAACTAGACTAAAGTTGGGACACTTCAGAAGTGCAAGATGCTTCACCAAGCACAATTCTACTCTCTCTTCCACTGAAGTTCCTATATTTTGATCATCTTTTAAAGCAGCTTTAGACAGTTTGCTCCAATGCTTTTAAATCCAAAAAAATTTCTGCCAAAGTTTCCTTTGAAAAGTTAGACTTAACAAATCCATCTCTATCATATGATCGAATAAAATATCTTCATAATACTTTAAAGAGAATGGCTTCTCTAAATAACTGAATGAAAATGACAAATATATTTACTACATTTTGTATTGCATGACTATTAACATCCCCATTTCATTTAGAGCATTAAATTTTGACCAATATAATACGACACCTATTAATGTATACTTATCATAGGCTAAGTCCATTATAGTACAACCATGATATTTTCAAGGTCTATATATGATTAAGGCAACTTTATTCTTTCAGTATCAATAAAAGTTAAAAAAAATTACCAAATTGCATTTTTAGCCAATTTACTTAAACAACAAGTTTGAATCCAACAAAATACAAATAATGAACCATATATCCTACTCTGACAGTGTTCTCATTGACTTTGAAAGAACATTAAAATAGGCCTGGCCAAGGTTTAAAATTGGATGATTCCAGCTCCTTAGTTTATGGAGATAGACTAAACTGTATCTTGGACGATTCAAATCAAGTTCCAAAGCAAATTTAAGTTATGGACTTTTTTAACTTGTTGTATTTAAGTTTTATATGTACAAAATTATTAATTAATTGAGGTTAATTTGAGTTAATTAACTACTTCTATAAGATAATGATTTTAAATTTAAATTTCTTAAAAATTAATAATTCATGCATATTTATTATTATGTTTCTCTAATCCTTTTAATAGGTAATCGGTACACTAAAAAATTCCATATAAATAGTTCAAAAGTCCCAAGTCTTTAACATGAATGCGAAGCAACAAAGAAATAAATTTCAATTCCCTAGTGTAGCATGTTTTACCTTTTTAAAACTATCACTTTCACTTTAGTGCCTTAGCCGGGAAAATCCATTTCCTTAACTTTACATGTACTCAAATTGAGACAATTCAAAATGGAAAGATTCTTCACCAAAGACAGCTCTTCTCTCTCTCTTCTAACGAAGCTCCTATATTTCGATCATCTTCTAATGTAGGTTTAGACAGTTTGCTCCAATGCTTTTGAATCCAAAAATAATTCTGCCAGAATGTCCTTTAAAAAGTTAAACTTAACAATCCATCCCTATCATATGGTCGAATAAAATATCCTCTTTATACTTTAAAAAGAATGGCTTCTCTAAACAATGAAATAAAAATGACTAATATTTTTACAACATTAACGTCCCCATTTTCATTTATAGCATTAAATTCTAAAAAATATAATATTACATGTATTAAGGTATTAATGTATACTTATCATAGGCTAATTCCTTTCTAATACAACCCATTAGATTTTCAAGGTCTACATACGATAAGGGCAACTTTATTGTTTCAATATCATTAAAAGTTAATGAATGAATCATTACCAAATTGCATTTGTGGCCAATTCAATAGAACAGCAAGCTTGAATCCAACCAGATCCAAATCATAAACCATATATCTTACTCCGACTGTGTTCTCATTGACTTTAAAATGAACATAAGAATAGGCTTGGCCACGATTCAAAATCGAATGGTTCTGGTTCCATGGTTTATGGAACTAGACAGGAATCATACCTTGGATGGTTTAGAGCTAGTTTCGAATTGGATTTTAGTTATGGACTTTTTGAACCTATTATATTTGAGTTTTCTATAGACAAAATATAAATTAATTAGGGTTAATTTGAATTAGTTAACTACTTTTATAAGATAATGATTTCAAACATAAATTTCCTAAAAATTAATATTTCATGCATATTTATTTTTATCTACCTCTAATCTTTTTATTATGTAATCGGTACACTAAAAAAGTGCACATAAACAACTCAAAAGTCCTAAGTCCTTAACATGAATGCGAAGCAATGAAGAAAAAAATTTCAATTGCCTAGTGTACTATGTTTTACCTTTTTAGAACCATCACTTTCACTTTAACATCTTGGCCTGGAAAATCCATTTCATGAACTTCAACTATACTCAAGTCGGGATACTTCAAAAGTGCAAGATGCTTCATCAACTGTAGTTCTACAGTCTCTTCTCCTGGAGTTCCTATATTCCGATTATCTTTTGGAGGAGCTTTAGTTAGTTTTCTCCAACGCATTTAAATCTAAAAAAATTTCTGCCAAAATTTCCTTTGAAAAGTTAGACTTAACAAATCCATCCCTATCATATGATCAAATAAAATATCCTTTTAATACTTTAAAAAGAATGGCTTCTTTAAATAATTGAATGAAAATGACTCATATTTTTATTACATTTTGTATTACACGAGCATTAACGTCCCCATTTCCATTTATAACATTAAATTTTGACAAATATAATATGACATCTATTAATGAATACTTATCATAAGCTAACTACTTTTTAGTACAACCCATTAGATTTTGAAGGTCTACATATAATAAAGGCAACTTTATTCTTTCAGTATCAGTAAAAGTTAAAAAAAATTACTGAATTGCTTTTCTAGCCAATTCACAACAACAATAAGTTTGAATCTAACTAGACACAAAACATGAACCATGTAAGTTGCTCCAATAGTGTTCTCATTGACTTTAAAATGAACATCAAAATAGGCTTGGTCACAGTTTAAAACCGAACAATTTCAATTCCATGGTTTATGGAACCGAACTAGAATCGTACCTTGGATGATTTAGGGCCAATTCCAAATCGAATTTTGGTTGTGGCCTTTTTTAACCTATTATATTTTAGTTTTCTATGGATAAAATTATCATTTAATGGAGGTTAATTTGAGTTAGTTAAATACTTATATAAGGTAATGATTTCAAAATTAAATTTCTTAAAAATTAATATTTCATGCATGTTTATTATTATCTATCACTAATATTTTCATTAGGTAATCAGTACACTAAAAAAGTCCACATAAATAATTCAAAAATTTGAAGTCTTTAACATAAATGCAAAGCAATAAAAAAAAAAAGAAATTGCAATTGCCTAGTGTAGCATGTTTTACCTTTTTAGAACCATTACTTTCACTTTTGCATCTTGGCCTAGAAAATTCATTTCCTGAACTTTAACTAGACTCAAATCGACACACTTCAAAATTACAAGATGCTTCACCAACCACAGTTCTTCTTTATCTTTTACTGAAGTTCCTATATTTCGATCATCTTCTAAAGCAGTTTTAAACAGTTTGCTCCAATGCTTTTGAATCCAAAAAATTTTCAACCAAAATTTCCTTTCAAATGTTAGACTTAAAAAATCCATCCCAATCATATGATTGAATAGAATATCCTTTAAATACTTGAAACTGAATGGCTTCTCTAAACAATTGAATAAAAATGACTAATATTTTTAAAAAATTTTGTATTAGGCGACCATTAACGTCCCCATTTTCATTTATAGCATTAAATTTTGACAAATATAATATGACACCTATTAATGTATACTTTTTGTAGACTAACTCCTCTCTAGTACAACCATTAGATTTTCAAGGTCTACATACGATAAAGGCAACTTTATTCTTTTAACATCAATAAAAGTTAAAAAATTACTAAATTGCATTTCTAGCCAATCCGCTCGAATAGTAGGTTTGAATCCAACTAGATACAAATCATGAACTATATATCTTACTTTGATAGTTTTCTCATTGACTTTAAAAAGAGCATTAAAATAAGCCTGGTCATAGCTCGAAATCGGATGGTTCCGCTTCTATAGTTTATGGAATTGAATTGGAACTGTACCTTAGAAAGTTCAGGGCCAATTTTGAACTGAATTTTAGTTATGGAATTTTTAAACTTATTATAGTTAAGTTTTCTATGGAAAAAATTATTAATTAATTAAGGTTAATTTGAGTTAGTTAACTACTTCTATATGGTAATGATGTCACGACCCGAACCTGAGGGCACGTGACCGGCACTAGGGAATGGGTAAGCATAAGGCCCCCGAAACCCGTAGTAAGCCTAAAGGAAAAGAAAATAAAACCATTCATATTTTAAACTTTACTTTAAAACATAACACATTATCAAACTGATTTTTCTCAGGATACACAATTTCAACTGCTTAAATAATAATGTGCTTCAACATCTCATATTATAAATTGAACTTAAATCTTATACATAAGCGTGGTTTACACAAATGAATTACATAATTATGTTTAAACCATACAAATCTTTAATACATATACTACTGCAGCAACCTAGATTAACACACAGTATAGCTTACAATAACCTACGTAAAATAGCCGATGAAGAAGAAACCCGGCGTGGAGGAAGTCTGAGGTCGAACTCCCAAGCTCCTGAGAAAAATAAATTGAGGGGAATCAGACCTCACTGAGTAAGTCAATAAAAAGAGTTGTATGGTTTGAAAACCTTTTTGAAAACTATATATATTTATAGTGAAAATAATTTATAATATATATATTTATAGCTTTTAAAAAAAATCTCGGTAGAACCCTAAACCCAACAATCTACATGGCCAACTGGGCCCACTTATTCCAACTAGACTACCGGTCCCCGAGAGCAAGGGCATCAACCGAGGCACCAAGCCGTAGTCATTCACTTAATCCAAATATATGGCACTGGCGGTCCCCGAGAGCTAAGGCATCTACCAAGGCACCCATCCCAATCCATTACTGACTTTCCAATCACTGGCGGTCCCCGAGAGCAAAGGCTTCTACCGAGGCACCCGTCCCAGTTTAACATTCATCAATCATACAGTTATCGGATCCATCTCTCAATCTCTACCATGTGCACATAGTCCTGGTGAAGCCCACCAGGTAGCCCGTTCTATCAAAATTTCTCAATCGATTTTAAATAAATAAAATGCATTTAAATCGTAAACAATAGCATTACATTAAATAAATCATATAATCAACATAATAGAAATACGAGTGCATGCATTCTTTAAATAAATACATGCACAGATCGTTCTATTGACTTACAGGATGAATGCGAAGGCTGACGACCACGCGTCTGCCTCGGTCTCACAACTTCTGCTCCGATATGCTCTAAAAGAAAAATAATGAATCGACTTTTTAAAACATGACTAAGGAATCGAAATCAGAAATCAACAAAATAATAAAATTCTAGACTGACTCGAGGAAAACCAGACGAGACTCGACAGACAGGATTTAACCTATCTAACGGTAGGAATTTTACGAGTATCACGTTTTATGAGAAAATCTACCAAAATTTCGGCAGAGTCTCCTCTGTAAAATGGACATCTCTCTACCAAAGGTAGAGCCAGACCTGCGTAGAAAATGCGCTTCTAATAGCCACAACCATTCACACTCGAGTCGGGCTCCCAAAACTATAATTTGCCTCGACCGAGATCACAACTCAATTATTCAAAAATAAACAATTAAATTTGAATTCCATCACCAACAATATAAATATAATTATTATCCAAATTAAACCTTGGTAATGTATTATAGGAATATATATATATATATATTGGGAATTCGATATATAAAATTTTACACTACTTAGATAGAAATATCAATTAATTTTTATAAAAATTGTTTAAACCCTTTAAATATTAATAAGGCTAATTAAAATATATATATTTTACCATATTTAGTGAAAAATTACATTTTTACCCCTAGAATATATAAATTACGTAATGTGCTATATATACTAAAAATTTTCCTTAAATTTCTTTAATCATGCCAAAAATTTATTTTCTTAAAATAAACCTCCCTAATATAATTAAATATTTAATCAACCAAAAATTTTCTCCCAAAAATTATTATTTAACCAAAAAAATCAAATTTGGCATAAACTCAAATATAATTATAAAAATAGTATAAAAATCTCAAAAATTATAATTTGAGTTCTAAAATTTATAATATTCACTAATAACCTCAATTATTAAAATTTCATAATTTTTTAACCATAATTTTCGAAATTAGCCTAATTATTAAATTTTGACATAAAGTATAGAAATTCCTAAAAATTGTATAATATTCTAAAAAAATTTATTTTCTTACCCTAAAATTTATATCAACTCATAATAACACCAAAATACCAAATATTATTTTTATTTATTATTTTTATAATTAATTCCCAAAAATTCCTAAAATATTATTAAAATATTCAAAAAATTCACCAAAAATCAAAATAAATTCCAAGAATTATACAAAAATTCCTAGAGGTATATTGAGCTACTAGGAATCACATTTATAAAGGGAGTTTGCATGAATCAATCTAAATCGAGCTAAAAAAAATTCAAAACCCTAGAGTTCACAAACTGAAAATCAACCAAAACTCAATCAATTCATGACCAAAGCTTAAACAAAGCTTAGAATGAGCCTCACCAGTGCAAGGGGAGGAGATTGGCACCGGAATGGAGGAAAATGGTGGCCGGATGAAGCTTGGGTGAGTTTGGAGCAAACTCTCGGCTTCTCTCTTCTAGCGGCTTCCGACGGCTCTGCAGGTGACCGGAGGCGAGGGAGAAGGAGGAGGAAGCAGCAGACGGCGGCCGGAGGTGGGGGAGGCGCAGTGATGGTGGTGGTCGAGGGCATCACGCGGATGGGGGAGAGGGAGGAGCTTCGGCTCTGTTTTTCTTTTCCTTCAACTATACATATACATATATATATATATATATATATATATATATATATATATATATATATATATATATATATATATATATATATATATATATATATATATATATATACATACACATATAATATAATAATTAAACCCTACATCTATATTTATAAATATACATATATACATATATTTATAAATATGCATATATACATATATTTATTTATATGCACATGTATACACACATATATATATTTATTTGTTTATAGACATACATGTAGCTAATGACTTTAATATAATTTAAAATAACATTAATAGCGATAATGAAAATAATAATAATAATCACAATAATAACAATCATGAAATAAATATAATATGATGGAAAAATAACTATTTATAGTATGATTTGATAAAAAAAATACCCCTATTTATTTAAGTAATATGTAGGGTATTACAAATGATTTCAAATATAAATTTCTTAAAAAATAATATTTCATGCATGTTTATTATTATCTATCTCTAATATTTTTATTAGGCAATCAATACACTAAAAAAGTCCATATAAATAATTCAAAAGTTTCAAGTCTTTAACATGAATGCAAATCAACAAAGAAAGAAATTTTAGTTGCCTAGTGTACAATGTTTTACCTTTTAGAACCATCTACTTTCACTTTAATGTCTTGGCCTGGAAAATTCATTTTGTGAACTTTAACCAAACTCAAATCGGACACTTAAAAATCATAAAATTCTTAACCAACTGCAATTCTTCTCTCTTTTCTACCAAAGTTCTTATATTTCCATCATCTTCTAAAGCAAGTTTAGACAGTTTACTTTAACTCTTTTGCATCCAAAGAAATTTCTACCAAAATTTCCTTTAAAAATTTAGACTTAACAAATCCATCCCTATCATATGATCAAATAAATTACCCTCTTAATACTTTAAAAAGAATGGCTTCTCTAAACAACTAAATAAAAATGACTAATAGTTTTACTACATTTTGTATTGCACGACCATTAATGTCCCCATTTTCATTTATACTATTAAATTTTAATAAATATAATACGACATTGACTAATGTATAATTATTGTAGGCTAACTCATTTCTAGTACAACCCATTAGATTTTCAAGCTTTACATATGATAAAGGCAACTTTATTCCTTCAATATCAATAAAAGTTAATGAATCATTACTGAATTGTTTTTTTAGCCAATTCGCTTGAACATGTTTGAATCCAACTACATACAAATCATGAACCATATATCTTACTCCAACAGTGTTCTCATTGACTTTAAAATGACCATCAAAATAGGCCTGGCCAAGATTCAAAATCAGACGATTCCAGTTCTACGGTTTATGGAACCATACTAGAACTGTACCTTAGATGGTTCTAGGCCAGTTCCAAACTGAATTTCAATTGTGGACTTTTTGAACCTATCATATTTAAGTTTTCTATGGATAAAATAATCAATTAATTTAGGTTAATTTGAGCTAGTTAACTACTTTATAAGATAAGGATTTCAAATATAAATTTCTTAAAAATTAATATTTCATGCATATTTATTATTATCTATCTCTAATCTTTTCATTAGGTAATCGGTATACTAAAATTTTCCACATAAACATTTTAAAAGTCCCAAGTCTTCAACATGAATGCGAATCAACAAAGAAACAAATTTCAATTGCCTAGTATATAATGTTTTACCTTTTTAAAACCATCACTTTCACTTTGGTGTTTTGGCTTGAGAAATCCATTTCCTAAACTTTAACTAGACTCAAATCGGGACACTTCAAAACTATAAGATGCTTCACCAACCACAGTTCTTCCCTCTCTTCTACTGAAGTTCCTATATTTCAATCATTTTCTAAAGCAGCTTTAGACAGTTTGCTCCAACACTTTTGAATCCAAAAAAATTACTGCCTAAATTTCCTTTGAATAGTTAGACTTAACATATCCATCCTTATCATATGATCAAATAAAATATCCTATTAATAATTTGAAAAGATTGGCTTCGTTAAACAATTAAATAAAAATGACTAATATTGTTACTACATTTTGTATTGCATGACCATTAATGTCCTCATTTTCATTTATAGCATTAAATTTTGACAAATATAACATGACATCTATTAATGTATACTTATCATAGGCTAACTCATTTCTAGTATAACCCATTAGATTTTATAGGTCTACATATGATAAAGGCAATTTTATTGTTTTAGTATCAGTAAAAGTTAATGAATCATTACTGAATTGCATTTCTAGCCAATTTGCTTAAACTGGTTTGAATCCAACTAGACACAAATCATGAACCATATATCTTACTCTGATAATGTTCTCATTAACTTTAAAATGATCATCAAAATAGGCATGACTATGGATTGGAACTGGACAGTTTTAGTTCCACAGTTTATGGAACCAAACTAGAACTATACGTTGGATGGTTCATGGATAGTTTTGAACTGAATTTCAGTTATGGACTATTTGAACCTATTATATTTAAGTTTTCTATGGACAAAGTTATCAATTAATTGAGGTTAATATGAGTTAGTTAACTACTTTTATAAGATAAGTATTTCAAATATAAATTTCTTGAAAATGAATATTTCATGCATATTTATTATTATTTATCTCTAATCTTTCCATCAGATAATCAGTACACTAAAAAGGTCCATAAAAAAATTCAAATGTCCTGACTCTTTAACATGAATGCGAAGCAACAAAGAAAAAAATTTGAAATGCCTAGTGTACCATGTTTTACCTTTTTAGAACTAGCACTTTCACTTTAGTGTCTTGGCCTGGGAAATCCATTTCCTGAACTTTAACTCAACTCAAATCGGGACACTTCAAAAATGCAAGATGCTTCCCTAATTGTAGCTGTTCTCTCTCTTCTACCGAAGTTCTTATATTTTGATAATCTCCTAAAGCATCTTTAGATAGTTTTCTCTAATGCTTTTGAATCCAAAAAAAATTCTGCCAAAATTTCCTTTTAAAAGTTAAGACTTTAAAAATTGATCTTTGTCATATGATCAAATAAAATATCCTCTTAATACTTTAATAAGAATGGCTTCTAAACAACTGAATAAAAATCACTAATATTTTTTATACATTTTATATTGCACAACCATTAACATCCCCATTTTCATTTATAACATTATTTTGACAAATATAATACGACAACTATTAATTTATAGTTATCATAGGCTAACTCCTTTCTAGTATAACCCATTGATTTTCACAGTCTACATACCATAAAGGCAACTTTATTCTTTCAACATCAGTAAAAGTTAATGAGTCATTACCAAATTGCATTTCTAGCCAATTCACTTGAATAACAAATTTTAATCTAACCAGATACAAATCATGACCCATATATCTTACTCCAACAGTGTTCTTATTGACTTTAAATTGAACATCAAAATAGGCCTAGCCATGGTTTGGAACCGAATGGTTCTTATTCCACGGTTTATGAACTAGAACCATATCTTGGATGGTTTAGGGCCAGTTCTGAAATGAATTTTGGTTGTGGACTTTTTTAACCTGTTATATTTAAGTTTTCCATGGACAGAGTTATCAATTAATTAAGGTTAATTTGAGTTAGTTAACTACATCTATAAGATAATGATTTCAAATATAAATTTCTTGAAAATGAATATTTCATGCATATTTATTATTATTTGTCTCTAATCTTTTCATGAGGTAATTGGTACACTAAAAAAGTCCATATAAATAATTCTAAAGTCTCTTATCTTTAACATGAATATGAAGCAACAAAGAAATAAATTTCAATTGTCTAGTGTATCGTGTTTTACCTTTTTAGAACCAGCACTTTCACTTTAGTGTCTTGGCCTGAAAAATCCATTTCCTAAACTTCAACTAGACTCAAATCAAGACACTTCAAAATTGCAAAATGCTTCACGAACAGCAGTTCTTCTCTCTTTTCTACTAAAGTTCATATATTTTAATGATCTTCTAAAGTAGCTTTAGACAGTTTGCTCTAACAATTTCGAATCCAAAAAATTTCTACCAAAATTTCCTTTGAAAAGTCAAACTTAACAAATCCATCCATATCATATGATTGAATAAAATATCCTCTTAATACATTAAAAAGAATGGCTTCATTAAATAATTAAATGAAAATGGCTAAAATTTTTCCTACATTTAGTATTTCATAACCATTAATGTCCCCAATTTCATTTATAGCATTAAATTTTTTACAAATATAATACAACATCAATTAATGTATACTCATCATAGGCTAACTTATTTCTAGTACAACCCATTAGGTTTTTAGGATTTACATACGATAAAGGCAACTTTCTTTTTTCAGTATTAGTAAAAGCTAATAAATCATTATCGAATTGCATTTCTAGCCAATTTACTTGAATGGTAGGTTTGAATCTAACCAAATACAAGTCATGAACCATATATTTTACTCAAACAGTGTTCTCATTGACTTTAAAATCAACATCAAAACAGGGCTGGCCACGGTTCAAAATCAAACGGTTTTGTTTCCACGATTTATGGAACTGGATAGGAATTGTACCTTGGATGGTTCAGGGCTGGGTCCAAACTGAATTTTGGTTGTGGAATTTTTTAACCTATTATATTTAGGTTTTCTATAGACAAAGTTATCTATTAATTGAGGTTAATTTGAGTTAATTAACTACTTCCATAACATCATAATTTCAAATTTAAATTTCTTGAAAATGAATATTTCATACATCTTTATTATTATTTATCTGTAATCTTTTCATTATGTAATCAGTTATTTTTAAAAATTAAATTAAATGATTGTGACTTAAAAAATAAAATCTAACCATTGATATATATATATACCCTATAGTTCTTCTGCCAAAGCTCAAAAGAATATAGTCAGTAGTGATTAAATCACTTTTGAAGACTTTGACAAATGTATAGATGATTTCAAACTCAAAGATTATAGTAAAGACCATGTCTATAAGACTCCCAGACTAAATCTGTTTAAGTTTGATTATGTATTTAAGACTAAAAAAAGAGATATCTAGTTGTCTAAATCCCAAGATCTTATAAAGTTATTCTCCATTACCTTTCTAGAAAAACATAAAGCAAAAGGTTTCTATTATATCCATGTATGTCTTGTTCAAGTAGGAATAAAGCCCTTTAACATAGAAGGTCTTAATGCCTCCATTCTTACTGCTTTGTGAGATATGAGATTTAGGAACTTCTAGGATTCTCTTCTAGGAACTGTAAAGTCCAGTCTTTATAAAGGTCCTATATCATTTGTCTATTATCTAAATTTTACTGTTTCTCTTAATGATGCAAACTTATTAAAGTCTCTAGTTTTACAGATCCAGACCCATAATTATCATATGGATGATGGATCCATTCCATTCGCATTAATTTTTAAAGTTCATTATAATGCTATAATGTTTGTTTTTGATACTAAGAGTCATTTTCATAGTAAAAAGGGTGAAACCTTACTTCTACAAACGACATGACTAAAGCAAATGTAGTTATCCCTAAACCTATCCAATGGAATTAGATAACTCTTCCCCAAGAGTGGATCCTTGAAGGAACCATTAAGCCAAAACCAAAGAAAGAAGAAGAAACATTTATTCCTAATACCCAAATAAAGTATGTAACCCAGTTCTAGGGTGGTAAAGTCAAACTCTGCTTTAACAAAACTTTTTTCGACAAAAATTTTTCTAGCTCTAGATTCTCTAATACATCATCATCAGAATCTCTTGATCTAGGAAGAGTATCCTAAATACCTCTATCATAAACCTTCTATATCATAAAGATCTGCAACCAAGCCATAATTTGTTAAAAACCATATGCTTGCCAAAAAATGACTAAGCAGATCTCCATCCAAACCTTCCTCTCATTATTAATCTACCATGTATTGCCCTAGCTACATATTCAACCTTATATCTACCTCCTTGTTCTCTCAGAAATGTAGACTATAGCAGCACTATACCTAGACTAGTCTATACTGAGCCTAGACAAAAAGATAAATCTCCTTCTCCTCTACTTCCCCAACTGCCTCAGCTATTACTAAAAATATAGCCCATGAATTAAATGTCCTAAATAAGGAATTCACTCCTAATAAAGATCTCTTACACAAATATTTTTATGCATTTCATAATTTAGAAAAAGGGTTTGGTTCTTTAAAAATTTTCTAAATAATAAAGAAGTCATTCAAAATTAGTTTTATGATTTTGTGCAACAAAATAAAGTCAAATATTATTTTTTGAATAGTTTTAAATTTATACTTCAGAAAATAAAATTTCTTATCCTTTTAAAGTTTTGAATCTTGTCACTTTAAGAAAAAAGGTAACGGTTTAGGAAACAGCCAATAGTCAAAATATAGAGTCTGAACATCCTCCTCTCATAATGATTAAGATTCCTATAGGAAATGAGACTGTTGATGCTAGTCCTTAAAAAAACCTTAAGATAGTGATTCTCAAAACTTGAAAATATAGTTTCTCAAAACAACTTTACCAATGCCCATCTCAATAGTATAGGTAAACAATTGACTAGGCTAGAGAACCAAGCTTAGAAGGTTATCGAACCCTTAAGATCTATAGGTACAATTGAGAAAAAACTAAAGTACCCTATGTTCAAACCATATCATATCTCTAATAATGCTCAAAAAGAAATTAGAAGTGGAAAAATTGAATTTTTGCATACTGTTAAAGAACATCTCAGTAGACTCGACCCTTTAAGTACCTCTACAGAACCCATAGTTCTGAATACACCACAATCTATTAATCGGAGTGTTAGTGTCCTTGATAAAGATATAGATTCCACCTCTAAAGATAATGCGTTCTAGGAATCATCTCCTAAAATAATTAAACTTCACTGGCCAATTGTTCCCTCTTCTCATTCTAGATATATCCAAACTAGGATACTAGAATTAGAACTTAATAGTCAACCTAATGCCCTAGTTCAACCTAACTTTAGTGCCAATTCCATTTATGAATAGAATATAGATGGCATGTCTGAATATCAAATCCTCAACTCTCTCCAACAAATGGCTATGGCATCTAATTCTTATAAAAAAGCCCAGACTAGGACCACTGATAAGTATATCATAGAAATTATCATTGCAGGTTTCTCTGGTCAGCTAAAAGGTTAGTGGGATTATCATCTCACAAAGTAACAATAGCTTAATATCTTGCATGATATCCAAACAGATGATGAAGGTCTTCCCATCTTAGACCAAATAGGAAACCCTATTCAGGATGTTTGTCTACCTTGATATTGACCATAGCACTACATTTTATAGGAGATTCCTCTCATCTGAAACATCAAAATGAAAATCTTCTTTCTAATCTTAGTTGTAAGAAAATGAGTGAATTCCAATGGTATAGATCAACCTTCCTCACTAGGGTTATGCTTAGAGAATATTCTAACCAATCTTTTTGGAAAAAAAAATTCCTTACAGGTTTACTAACCCTTTTAAGAGAAAGAGTTAGGAATACCCTCAGATAGTCTTCTGGTACCCATATCATTTCTTATAACCAACTTACTTATGGTGAGTTGATCAGTACCACCCAACGTGAAGGTCTTAAAATCTATTAAGATTTAAAACTCCAAAAACATTTAAAGTGGGAGTTAAGAAAGACCAAACAGGAACTAGGATCTTTTTATAAATAGTTTGACTATAGCCTCACCCAAAACCCATTTTGTAAAGGAGATTGTAGTAAAAAATCTTTGAAATCTTCATCTAGGAGATTCTCTAAGAAATATAGAAAATTCTCTAAAAGAAACAGTATTAAAGAGACCTACTACAAACCTTACAAAAAAGCCACGAGAAAAAATACAGTTGATAAAGCCAAAAAAAACCAGTATGAAAGATGTTACCTACTACAAATGTGGCAAAAAGGGACACATCTCTAAATACTATAGAGTTTCCTAAAAACTCCAAGAATTAAACTTAGAAGAAGGAACCTTGAATAAACTAGCAACCCTTCTTATAGAAACTTCTGAGTCTGAAACCAATTCTGATGAGTTCTTAGGAACAATCCATCCTTAGATAGATGAAATAACAACCACTTCCTCCTCTTCTTTTGATAATGACTCAAGTATCGAGGGTAAGTAACTCAACATGCTTACTAAAGAACAAACCCTGATTTTAGATGTTATCCAATATATAGACAACCTTGATATCAAGAAAAATATCTTGAACAACTTAGGCAAGCCTTAGAAAAGGAACCTAAACCTAAAGCTACTGAGTTACCTTCCACTAGTATAGATATGTATGACCTTACTACAATTCTGAACAGAAAGAAACTCAGTAAGAAACCTTTAGGAGATATCTAGGAACTTCAAGGAGAAATAAAGACCATAAAGACTGACATAAAGAAGTTGAAAGATAAACAACAAAAAGATTCTGAGTTAATCCAATTCCTTATCACCAAACTTATTAAATAGTCTAGTGATAGTGATGAAACTAAGGAATTAGAACCTCAATATTTAGCTAACCTTGATAAAGTCCTAGGAGATTTTCTCTATGCTCTAAACCAAATTTCTTCAAGAAAATATATTATAAAGATTTCTATTGTCTTTTATAAAGATTTTCAACTTGAAACTATATCACTATTTGATACAGGAGCTTATTTAAGTTGCATAAAAACTAATATGGTTCCTAACCATTTTCAAGAACAAACCAAAGAAAAGCTTTCCTCTACTAATAGTTCAAAAATTTATATAGACGGTAAAATAGAAGCCAGTGTTTTAAATAATGGATTTTTAATAAAGACCTCTTTTCTTCTAGTTTTTAATATGAGTTATACTGTGATTTTGGGGACACCATTTATTAATTTGAAAACTCCCTATTCAACCACTTATAAATCTATTGATTTCACAAATGATAACATTCATATATCTTTTCCATTTTTGGAAAAAATAAAAACCAAAACTCTTAACCTTGTTAAAGCTTATTCCATTTACAAAAATGAGATTAATGCTTTGAAACGAGGAAAAGAGACTGATTTGCATGATTTAAAATAAAATGTTCATTTTTAAAAAATTGAACAACAATTAAAGAAAGATATGGTAAAATCAAATATCTTTGAATTTCAAGATATTGTTATAAAAGAAGTATGTTATGATTTACCAAATGCTTTTTAGAAAAGAAAACAACAAATAGTTGATTTGCCTTATGAGCTAGGATTTAATGAGAAAAATATTCCAACCAAAGCTAGACTAATTCAGATGAATGGTAAATTGTAAGAACATTGTAAGGAAGAAATCTAGGATCTCGAATTCAAAGGATTAATCTTAAAATCCAGGTCTCCTTAGAGTTGTGCAACTTTCTATGTCAATAAACCTTCTGAAATAGAAAGAGGTACTCCTAGGCTAGTAATCAATTATAAACCTTTGAATAAACCTTTAAAATGGATTAGGTATCCTATTCCAAACAAAAAAGATCTTTTGCAAAAGCTTCATTCTACATTTGTATTTTTCAAATTTAACATAAAATCAAGATTTTGGCATATACAAATTAATAAAGAACATCATTATAAAATAGCTTTTACTGTCCCATTTAGTTAATATGAGTGCAATGTCATGCCATCCGAATTGAAAAATGCACCATTAGGGTTCCAAAGAATAATGAATGATATATTCAATCCTTATTCTCAATTTTGCATTGTTTATATTAACAATGTGCTTGTTTTTTCAAACTCCATTAAACAACATTTCAAGCATTTAAAGACCTTTCTTTATATAGTTAAAGTTATTAGTCTTGTTGTCTTTGCTAAGAAGATATCACTTTTCCAAACCAGAGTTAGATTCTTCGGACACTATATCCATTGTGGTACGATTATTCCCATAAAGAGATCTTTAGAATTTGGAAACAAGTTCTTGACAAAATTCTTGATAAAGTTCAGCTGCAAAGATTTTTAGGAAGCTTATATTATGTTTTAGACTTCTATCCTAATATCAATAGGATTGCTAAACCTCTATATAATAGGTTAAAGAAAAGTCCAGTTCCTTGGACTGATGAACACACCAAAGTTGTCAAATAGATAAAGTCTCATATCCTTGAAATACCTTGCCTTCATCTAGCAGATCCTAAGCTCCCTAAGATTGTAGAAACAGATGCTAATGATTTAGGATATGGTGGTATCTTAAAGCAGGTCTCAAATAGAAAGGAAGTTGTAGTTCAGTACACTTTGAGTCACTAGAATGACACACAAAAGAACTACTCCACAATAAAAAATGAAGTTCTTTCCATTGTCATATACATATCAAAATTTCATTAGATTTATTAAATCAAAAAATTTTACTTCGCTTTAATTGTGAATTTGCTAACAAAGTTTTACAAAAAGATGTTTAAAATATTGTATCAAAACAAATTTTTGCAAGATGGCAAGCTATTTTGGGTATCTTTGATTTTGATATAGAATTTATTAAAGGAGATACAAATTCTCTACCAAACTTTCTAACTAGAGAATTTTTAGAAAACATATAAAGATGGTTCAAAAAAAGAAAGAAAAAGTTAAAACTTCTATTCCCCCTCCTTTTTCTGCTACTAAGCCAATAAAGACATGGTTTGATATAGTAAAATAAAAAGAATCTGATATAGTTGACACAAATAAAGCTATTCAAATCCAACAATGGATTAAATCAATCTCAAAAACCCTTGAACTTCATAAAGCAATCTAGAATACCTTACAACCTCTAACCATTGAACATCCTGTCATTGACGGAAATAAAGGCATTTTAGGTAAAGCTCCTCAACTAATTTCTAAAGCTGAGAAAGGGGAACCTTCCTCCTATAAAACCCTTTTCACAAAATGATTTAACTCATGTGACTACCCAAAGTAGTTCATAGATTATTTTATCACAATCAAAACTTCCATCTTCTGATTTTCTAATAAAGAATTCTATCCATAATATTTCAACTATCGAAGATGGTTTTTTTCATAAAGATCCTTTTATCACAATGCAAAATCATTTTCCAAAAGATTGGTTTTTTAAACCTTAGGATCTTTTAAAACCCTAAGAATATTATCAAACAATTTTGGAATCCACTGATTCTGTTGAATTCAAACACTTTTATCATAAAGGTCACACCAAACCTTCTCATTCTACCTGTAAAATTATCAAAGTCCTCCATCCCTCTGACTAAGGACAAGAGCTCTTTAAACCAAAAGCCTTCCCTCTCAATTTTAATACTAAATTAGACTTTTGTCATTTATTCTCATATTAGGATTATGAACAAACATAATTTAATACCTTTTTAATCCAAACTTCTTACAATACCCATACATGGTTATTTTTCCTTAGTGATCATATTGATATCATAAAATTCCCTGCATGGTTCATTATACGGTGGAATAATTATGGACCAATACCTAATATCCTCCCCCCTGATATCCATCAGGGTTTTAACCTTTTCTCCTCTCACTATAAACCTTCCCCTCCAGAGTAAAATTTCACCCTTCTATGTCTTTATTGCACAAAATTCTTTGTACCTTAAGTGTCACAATGGTATCTTGACATCTATATAAATGAAGATATTATTGTTCTTGAAAGAAGATTCAAAGTAAAATGGTGGAACTCATATAAAATTCCATAAAAGATTTTTAAAGATGCAGTTATTGAATGTGTAATATCTCGTGTTTTTAAAATATTTTTACACTGTACCGGGATATGCAGTGTTAATAATTTCTGTATGTTATATGATATTTTTACGAGTTGATATGTATTTAAACTCTATTTTAATTACTGTGAATTATTTTCAATGTTTTACGTAGAATTTTCTCGGGACTTGCATTTTCGGGGAAATTTTTTACGTAAATAATTTATTATTAATTATTTTAAATATATTTTCGGACTTGCATGTACTCATACATATTTTTAAATTATTAAATAAAGCCTGTGTGTGTATATTTATTTAATTAGGGTTTATTATTACCCTAATATTATATTAAGTATTTATTTGTTTTATTGTTATTTAATTAATTTTATTTAGTATAAATTATTAAAATATTAAATTTTATGTGTGTGGTGTATATTTGATGTGTGTAATTTAATATTATTTTAATATATAGTATAAAGTATATATATATACATATATACATCAAAAATCAAAAGAATTGGAAAATTACCATTTTGCCCACCCGAGTCTTCTTCTTCCTCCCGATCCTTCTCCTCGTCGTCCGGTCACTGCTACTGCCGTTTCTTCACCGTGGGTGTGCCGTCCGGTGTGCCACCGCCTTCCCCAACCATTTTCGCCGCCTGAGGTAGTCGTTTCCGGTGCCTGGAAGTCGATTTTGGCCGGAGAAGCCGAAAATCGATCCACCGTCGATCACGTCGATTCCGGCCACCGTTTTCGACACCGATGGTCTCTTTCTTCTCCTTGAGCTTCGGTGAGTGTGATTCTAGCTTTGGTTTGAGCTAAAATGGTCTAGAATTGCTTAGGTTTCGATTTTGTCAATTTCGGCCTATTAGAGTTTTTGATTTTTTTGAGCTTTGAATTGATTGATTCATGAAAACTTCCTTCACAAATGTTGTTTCTAGTAGCTCAATATACATTTATGAATTTTTTTAGAATTTTTGGAGATTTTTTGGATTTTTGGGTATTTTTGAATATTTTAATATTATTTTCTAATTTTCGGAAATTAATTATTTAAATTATGAAATTGGAGTTTATGGTTAAATTAGGTGTTTAAATGAATTATAGGAATTTATTTGGAATTTTTATGAATTTCTAAGTATTTATTTTGAATTATTGAAGTTTATGTGATTTTGAGAAATTAGGGTTAATTGTGTTTTAAATTGAATTTAATTGGTTAATTGAGTTTAATTATTAATATTATTGATAAATATGTTGAGAAAATTAATTTTGGATAATTGTATGATTTTTGGTGAATTTTTGAAGTAATTTAAGTATATTTATATATATAGGGGTATTTTGGTAATTTTACCCTAAATTGTCTAAAAATATAATTTAATTGGTTTTATTAGTTATTTAGGGTATAAAAATGATTTCTACAAAATATTTGGTATTTTTAACTAATTAAAACTATTTTTCGTGAATTATTTTCAATTATATATATAATATACGGTTTTACTAATAAAATGAGTTTTATTCGGTTTTTACGGTGTTTAAAGGTTAATTATGTAATTTCTACCTTTGAGATGTATTACTATGTTGTGAGGATATTTTTGGTATACCTGGAATATGTTCTGTGTTTGTGGACCCCGATCGGTGGACTGTAGTTTGGAGTCCGACCGTGGGATTTTGATTGTGTTGAGCATATTTTTCGAAGTGTATTTCTTTGCAGGGTCGGCTCTACTCTTTTGAGTAGAGAGATGTCCGTTTTACAGGGGAGGTTCTGTCGGATTTTCGATAGAATTCTCGTAAAACGTGATGTCCAATCGAACCCTAATTTTCGATTCTGTGTTTAATACTCTAGATAGAATTCTAGGATTTCTGTTAGGGTTTATTCTGATGTCTATTATTTATTGCTTGTTTAGTTGCGCCGAGACCGAGGGCTAGTGGACCAGGCCCGTCGAACCTGTCTCGTGGAGTGCATTAGGTGAGTTACTATACTATATATATATGCTTAGGATGCATGATTTAGAAATGCATGTTTTATGTTGATTAAATATGCATAAATAATTTGATTATTTCCTAAGTTTATATTAAGTATATTTTTGGTTTATTTCTGGTATATAATAAATTATATACATGATTTGTTAATAAAATATATTTAAAATGTTTTTAAATATATTTTAGTTTAATTTATGATTCGACTGGATTTATTTGACGTATATATATTCGAAATATATCTGGTTTACTTTTGGTATATTTCTGGTATATATATGGATTATATTGTTATTTCATTTATGTTCATGCATCATTTATTTTTATGAATGAATCTTTTATATTATTATTAAACAAAGGATATCAATAGAACGTGCTACCTAGTGGGCAGCACTAGGACCGAGTACGTACCGGTACGCCTATAGTATTTAGGCTATAATACTAACTTATTTGTGGATATTGATTTGATATGATTATTGATATGTGTGAGATGTGGTTTGGGTATGATTGCTGGAGCTCGGTTGACCAAGTGTCTCGGGGCCAATCACACTGGCAGTCAGACTGCTGGAGCTCGGTTGACTTAATGTCTCGGGGCCAGTCTACTGTCTAAATGGATTAAGTGGATATATTTGGAATAAGTGAGCCTGTATGGCCAGAGTGTTGTTTAACACTATTTTCTGAGGTTGCGTTATTCTAGGGTTCTATGTGATCCTTCATAAAAGATGATTTTTAATGAAAATATATATAAAAATGATTTTTCTGCATCTGTGTGAAATTGTCTGTATATATATTAGATACACATATATTGTTGACTGTATGCATTATCACTTAGTGTGTATGTATATATATTATAGTAATTCACCCAGTGAGGTCTGACTCCCCTCCGTTGACTATTTTTCAGGAGAGTCAACTTCTTCAGACCTCAGTAGCAGGTCGATACGTCGGATTTCTTCCGCCCCGGCTTCTTTATGTAAATTGTCTACTTGAGTCTTATTTATTTTATCTAGACACTGTAGTAGTTGTGAATTAAAGTATTGGATTTCATGTACTTTATTTTAAAGAGATGTATTATATTGAAACTGGATTTGTATTAAAAAGATTATATATCTAAGGATGAGATTTGATTTAAATCCAGTTGATGTGAATAATATTATGATATTATGATTTTTATTTTCCACTGCATATTATATTGTTACTGTTATTATGGCATGATTTATTTTATTTTTAGGCTTGCTACGGGTTCCGGATTCGAAAGAATTCCCGTTCCCTAGCGCCGGTCATGGCCCCTGTTTTGGGTCGTGACAAAGTTGGTATCAGAGCGGAGTTCTATGTCAGGGCTTAGTTGTCTGTTGTGGCCCTAGTTTTAAAGTTGTGTTTTCTGTTGGACTACTACAGTGTATTAGGTTCGAGTACGTCTTGATAAGTATTCCTTGCTGTAGTTTTCAGCGTTATTCCTTCGTTGTCTATTTTGTCTGAATCTTTCCGTTTGTCTTTTCAGAATGAGGAGGCGAGCGCGTGTCGCTCCACCGATCGTTGAGGCCGAGGATGATGAGTCTTTTCAAGATGAGGTTTTACCTCCTGAGCAGCCAGTTAGACGTAGAGGTCATGGCAGAGGTAGACCTCGAGGAGTGGCAGGTCGCCGTAGGCAGAGAGAGTTACAGGATGAGGAGCCTGTTGAGCCTGAGTTTGATGTTCCTGTTCCTCCAGTTGTTCAGCCTGCCTATCAGCAGGGTATGTCTGACCCTGAGGCAGCTTTATTCTATGCCCGAGTTGGCAGGATTGCTTTTGATGGTACTTCTGATCCTTTAGATTTTCTGCATGCGATTGAGACTAGGACTCGGACTGCTCATACCGAGTACCAGCGGATCATGATCGTTGAGTTGTCTGTCGAGGGACCAGCCTTAGATTGGTTCATTCAGATGATCCAGCCTTATATGATGACGATGACATGGGCTCAATTTCGAGAGCGGTTCATGAGGAGATTCTGTCCAGAGCCTCTTCGTTTGAGTTATCATCTCCGTTTGACTAGTATTTCTCGTGGAGATTGATCTGTAGAGGAGTATACCTGAGAGTTTCTTCGTCTGGGTAGATATGCTGAGGATCTGATGCGAGATCAGTATTTCGCAGTCACTACATACGTTACTGGTTTGGGTTCAGCTTTTGCTGGTATGCCTACAGCAGGCCTTACTCTCGAGTCTGTGATTGAGCTAGCCAAGGAGATTGAGTTGAGATTAGTTAGGCAGGGAGCGATGCCTGATTATTACCATTTGGGAGTTCAGTTGAGTGGATCGCAAGCTACTCTATATTCGAGTTTTCATGTTGGATCGAGTAGTCAGCAGCGAGGTTCGACTCAGCAGAGTCAGAGACAGCAGCAGCGAGTGCATCGGAGCAGTAGACATGGCCGTGGAGGTTAGCGTAGATCGTTCAGATTTGGGTCAGGTGCTTTGAGCAGCAGCAGTGGTCGTAGTTCTAGATCAGCGGCCAGTGTTTGTCAGACTTATGGTAGAGTCCATCAGGGACCGTGTTATCTGACACCGCTGACATGTTTCAGATGCGGGCAGACAGGATATTTC
The DNA here is from genome assembly GCA_947683625.1 of Mallotus nudiflorus. Lineage (NCBI taxonomy): Eukaryota > Viridiplantae > Streptophyta > Magnoliopsida > Malpighiales > Euphorbiaceae > Mallotus > Mallotus nudiflorus. The sequence continues at coordinate 1,618,546 of CANTUR010000067.1, forward strand.
ACCAGATCGTGTCCTTATTCCGGGTATCAGCAACAGCAGATTCCATGATTCCCACAGCAGTCGATTGCTAGTGCAGCACCCGTGCCATTTCAGTTACCACCAGCCCAGCATCAGAGTTCCACTCAGTTTATTCCACAGCAGAGTCATGGTAGAGGTACTAGAGGAGGTGCCAGAGGTGTTGGCCAGGCTTCTACCAGTCAGCAGGGAGGTCGAGGTCAGGCCAGAGTTTTCCATCTGACTTAGCAGGATGCTCAGGCATCTAATGCAGTCGTGGCAGGTATTGTTTCTGTTTGTTACCTGGATGCTTGGGTTTTATTTGATCCGGGTGCCACGCATTCGTTTGTTTCTCCTATTTTTGCTTCTAAATCTTGTTGGCAAGCTTCGAGGATGGCTTTTCCTTTGTCTGTTGCCACTCCTCTGAGCGATTCCTTGGACACCGATATTGTTCTTTCTGGTTGTCTAGTTCTCATGGGAGATAGAGAATTACCTGCTGATTTGATATTGTTGGATGTGATGGAGTTTGATGTTATTCTAGGAATGGATTGGTTATCTCAGCACTATGCCATGGTAGATTGCAGGAATAAGGAGGTGACTTTCAGAATTCCTGGTGAAGTAGAATTTAAGTTTGTTGGTGATAGGAGTTCAGCACCTCAGAATCTTATTTCTGCTATTACAGCTAGGAAGTTGTTGAGGAAAGGTTGTCAAGGGTATTTGGCATTGGTCAAGGATACGTCAGTGGAGAAGTTGTCACTCACAGATGTTCCTATTGCTTGTGAGTTTCCTGATGTTTTTCCCGAGGAGTTGCCAGGTTTACCACCTCATAGAGAGATTGAGTTCTGTATAGATGTGGTTCCAGGTACTACTCCTATATCTATGCCACCCTATCGTATGGCTCCTGCAGAGTTGAGAGAGTTGAAGGAGCAGTTGCAAGAGTTGTTGGATAAAGGTTTTATCAGACCTAGTGTTTCTCCTTGGGGTGCACCAGTCCTGTTTGTGAAGAAGAAGGATGGTACCCTGAGACTGTGCATTGACTACAGAGAGTTGAATAAGGTGACAGTGAAGAACAAGTATCCTCTCCCGAGGATAGATGATTTGTTTGATCAACTACAAGGTGCACAATTCTTTTCTAAGGTTGACTTGAGGTTGGGTTATCATCAGCTGCGTATCAGTGAAGCTGATATTCCTAAGACAGCATTCTGCACTCGATATGGTCATTATGAGTTTCTGGTGATGTCTTTTGGTTTGACTAATGCACCAGCAGCTTTTATGGACCTGATGAATAGAGTATTCAGACCGTATGTGGATCAGTTTGTAGTAGTCTTCATTGATGATATACTAGTATATTCGAGGAGTATGGAAGAGCATGTATATCACTTGAGGATTGTACTACAGACACTGAGAGATCATCAGCTTTATGCTAAATTCTCGAAGTGTGATTTTTGGATGGAGAGTGTTTCTTTTCTTGGACACGTAGTGTCTAAAGAAGGTATTCAGGTTGATCCACAGAAGATTGAGGCAGTATCTGAGTGGCCTAGACCTACTTTTGTTACAGAGATTCGGAGTTTTCTGAGTTTAGCCGGGTATTATAGGCGGTTCGTGCAGGATTTTTCCAGAATAGCAGCCCCTATGACTCGCTTGACTCAGAAGAATGTTAGATTCGAGTGGTCAGAAGCTTGTGAGAATAGTTTTCAGTTATTGAAGGAGAAATTGACCACAGCACCAGTATTAGCTTTGCCTAATAGCGTGGATAAGTTCACAGTTTACTGTGATGCCTCTATAATTGGTCTTGGTTGTGTGTTGATGCAGAATGGAAGGGTGATAGCCTATACTTCAAGGCAGTTGAAGAAGCATGAGCAGAACTATCCTACACATGATCTAGAGATGGCTGCAGTGATCTTTGCTTTGAAGATTTGGAGACATTATTTGTACGGGGTGACTTGTGAGATATTTACTGATCACAAGAGCCTTAAGTACATTTTCCAGCAGCAAGATCTGAATCTGAGGCAGAGGAGATGGTTGGAATTGTTAAAGGATTATGATTGCGAGATTCTTTACCATCCAGGTAATTCTAATGTTGTAGCAGATGCCTTGAGTAGGAAGTCCTCAGGTAGTCTTGCTCACATCGGTGTTGAGAGGAGACCATTGATCCAGGAGTTGCATCTGTTGGTGGATCAAGGTCTGATGATGAAGATCAGCAGATCAGGTGGACTGTTAGCTCAGTTTAAAGTACGATATGTACTGAGGGATAGGATTAAAGCAGCTCAGAGCCGAGATCCTATTCTAGAAGAGCTTGTAAAGAATGTTAGAGCAGGGAAGTTCACTGATTTCACACTCGATGATGATGGTGTGTTGTGGATCAGTGGTAGATTGTGTGTTCCTGATGTGGATGATTTAAGAGAGGAGATTTTAGAGGAAGCACATTCTACAGCCTACAGCGTTCATCCGGGTGTTACTAAGATGTACCACAGTATCAGAGATCTATACTGGTGGGATGGATTGAAGAAGGATGTCGCTGATTATGTTGCTAAGTGCTTGACGTGTCAGCAAGTGAAAGCCGAACATCATAAGCCTTCTAGGAAGCTTCAGCCTCTTCCTATTCCCGAGTGGAAGTGGGAAAGGATAGCTATGGATTTTGTGGTCGGTTTACCTCGTTCGAAGGATGGATACGATTCCATCTGGGTGATTGTAGACAGGTTGACGAAGTCTGCACATTTCTTGCCTGTGAAAGCCACATATTCAGTTGCTAGATTGGCGAAGTTGTATGTGAAGCATATTGTGTGCCTTCATGGAGTACCTGTGTCCATTGTATCAGATAGAGGTTCGGTGTTTACTTCTCATTTTTAGCAGAAGTTGCAGGAAGCGATGGGCACTAGGTTGGATTTCAGTACTGCTTTTCATCCTCAGACAAATGGTCAGTCTGAGAGGACGATCCAGACACTAGAAGATATGTTGAGGATGTGTGTCCTGGATTTGGGAGGTAGCTGGGATAATCATTTATCGCTTGTTGAGTTTGCATATAATAACAGCTACCATAGCAGTATTAGTATGGCACCATATGAGGCGTTGTATGGAAGGAAGTGTAGATCCCCTCTGAGTTGGGATGAGATTGGTGAGAGAGCTTTGACTGGACCAGAGATGGTTCAAGATGCTGCAGAGAAAGTCGCCGTGATTAAGCGAAGATTAGAGACCGCAGTTAGCAGACAGAAGAGTTATGCGGGTCCTAGGCGTAGAGATGTGGAGTTTCAGGTTGGAGATTTCATTTTTTTGAAGGTATCTCCGATGAAGGGTGTGATGAGATTTGGCAGGAAGGGTAAGTTAGCATCGAGATACATTGGACCGTTTGAGATTCTAGAGAGAGTTGACACTGTTGCATATCGGTTGGATTTGCCTCCGAGTATGTCACAAGTACATCCAGTATTTCATATCTCGATGTTGAGGAAGTATATCTCAGATCCTTCACACATGTTGCAACCTGACAGTGTGGAAGTGAGTGAAGATTTGACGTTTGTGGAAGAACCTGTGGCGATCGTTGATTATCAAGTTCGACAGTTGCGATCGAAGCAGATTCCGATGGTCAAGGTTCTGTGGCGTAGCGACAGAGTCAAGGAGCATACGTGGGAGACTGAAGCTGAGATGCGAGCTTCTTACCCGTATCTCTTTCCTTCTTGATCTTGTTTTCTGGAATTCGGGGATGAATTCTTGTAAGGGGGGAAGACTGTAATATCCCGTGTTTTTAAAATATTTTTACACTGTACTGGGATATGCAGTGTTAATAATTTCTATATGTTATATGATATTTTTACGAGTTGATATGTATTTAAACTCTATTTTAATTACTGTGAATTATTTTCAGTGTTTTACGTAGAATTTTCCAGGGACTTGCATTTTCGGGGAAATTTTTTACGTAAATAATTTATTATTAATTATTTTAAATATATTTTCGAACTTGCATGTACTCATACATATTTTTAAATTATTAAATAAAGCCTGTGTGTGTATATTTATTTAATTAGGGTTTATTATTATCCTAATATTTTATTAAGTATTTATTTATTTTATTGTTATTTAATTAATTTTATTTAGTATAAATTATTAAAATATTAAATTTTATGTGTGTGGTGTATATTTGATGCGTGTAATTTAATATTATTTTAATATATAGTATAAAGTATATATATATACATATATACATCAAAAATCAAAAGAATTGGAAAATTACCATTTTGCCCCCCCGAGTCTTCTTTTTCCTCCCGATCCTTCTCCTCGCCGTCCGGTCGCTGCTACTGCCGTTTCTTCACCGTGGGTGTGCCATCCGGTGTGCCACCGCCTTCCCCAACCATTTCCGCCGCCTGAGGTAGCCGTTTCCGACGCCTGGAAGTCGATTTTGGCCAGAGAAGCCGAAAATCGATCCACCGTCGATCACGCCGATTCCGGCCACCATTTTCGACACCGCTGGTCTCTTTCTTCTCCTTGAGCTCCAGTGAGTGTGATTCTAGCTTTGGTTTGAGCTAAAATGGTCTAGAATTGCTTAGGTTTCGATTTTGTCAATTTCCGCCTATTAGGGTTTTTGATTTTTTTGAGCTTCGAATTGATTGATTCATGAAAACTTCCTTCACAAATGTTGTTTCTAGTAGCTCAATATACATGTATGAATTTTTTTAGAATTTTTGGAGATTTTTTGGATTTTTGGGTATTTTTGAATATTTTAATATTATTTTCTAATTTTCGGAAATTAATTATTTAAATTATAAAATTGGAGTTTATGGTTAAATTAGGTGTTTAAATGAATTATAGGAATTTATTTGGAATTTTTATGAATTTCTAAGTATTTATTTTGAATTATTGAAGTTTATGTGATTTTGAGAAATTAGGGTTAATTGTGTTTTAAATTGAATTTAATTGGTTAATTGAGTTTAATTATTAATATTATTGATAAATATGTTGAGAAAATTAATTTTGGATAATTGTATGATTTTTGGTGAATTTTTGAAGTAATTTAAGTATATTTATATATATATAGGGGTATTTTGGTAATTTTACCCTAAATTGTCTAAAAATGTAATTTAATTGGTTTTATTAGTTATTTAGGGTATAAAAATGATTTCTACAAAATATTTGGTATTTTTAACTAATTAAAACTATTTTTCGTGAATTATTTTCAATTATATATATAATATACGGTTTTACTAATAAAATGAGTTTTATTCGGTTTTTACGGTGTTTAAAGGTTAATTATGTAATTTCTACCTTTGAGATGTATTACTATGTTGTGAGGATATTTTTGGTATACCTGGAATATGTTCTGTGTTTGTGGACCCCGGTCGGTGGACTGTAGTTTGGAGTCCGACCGTGGGATTTTGATTGTGTTGAGCCTATTTTTTGAACTGTATTTCTTTGCAGGGTCGGCTCTACTCTTTTGAGTAGAGAGATGTCCGTTTTACAGGGGAGGTTCTGTCGGATTTTCGATAGAATTCTCGTAAAACGTGATGTCCAATCGAACCCTAATTTTCGATTCTGTGTTTAATACTCTAGATAGAATTCTAGGATTTCTGTTAGGGTTTATTCTGATGTCTATTATTTATTGCTTGTTTAGTTGCACCGAGACCGAGGGCTAGTGGACCAGGCCCGTCGGACCTGTCTCGTGGAGCGTATTAGGTGAGTTACTATACTATATATATATGCTTAGGATGCATGATTTAGAAATGCATGTTTTATGTTGATTAAATATGCATAAATAATTTGATTATTTCCTAAGTTTATATTAAGTATATTTTTGGTTTATTTCTGGTATATAATAAATTATATACATGATTTGTTAATAAAATATATTTAAAATGTTTTTAAATATATTTTAGTTTAATTTATGATTTGACTAGATTTATTTGACGTATATATATTCAAAATATATCTGGTTTACTTTTGGTATATTTCTGGTATATATATGGATTATATTGTTATTTCATTTATGTTCATGCATCATTTATTTTTGTGAATGAATCTTTTATATTATTATTAAACGAAGGATATCAATAGAACGTGCTACCTAGTGGGCAGCACTAGGACCGAGTACGTACCGATACGCCTATAGTATTTAGGCTATAATACTAACTTATTTGTGGATATTGATTTGATATGATTATTGATATATGTGAGATGTGGTTTAGGTGTGATTGCTGGAGCTCGGTTGACCAAGTGTCTCGGGGCCAATCACACTGGCAGTCAGACTGCTGGAGCTCGGTTGACTTAGTGTCTCGGGGCCAATCTACTGTCTAAATGGATTAAGTGGATATATTTAGAATAAGTGAGCCTGTATGGCCAGAGTGTTGTTTAACACTATTTTCTGAGGTTGCGTTATTCTAGGGTTCTATGTGATCCTTCATAAAAGATGATTTTTAATGAAAATATATATAAAAATGATTTTTCTGCATCTGTGTGAAATTGTCTGTATATATATTAGATACACATATACTATTGACTGTATGCATTATCACTTAGTGTGTATGTATATATATTATAGTAATTCACTCAGTGAGGTCTGACTCCCCTCCGTTGACTATTTTTCAGGAGAGTCAACTTCTTCAGACCTCAGTAGCAGGTCGATACGCCGGATTTCTTCCGCCTCGGCTTCTTTATGTAAATTGTCTACTTGAGTCTTATTTATTTTATCTAGACACTGCAGTAGTTGTGAATTAAAGTATTGGATTTCATGTACTTTATTTTAAAGAGATGTATTATATTGAAACTGGATTTGTATTAAAAAGATTATATATCTAAGGATGAGATTTGATTTAAATCCAGTTGATGTGAATAATATTATGATATTATGATTTTTATTTTCCACTGCATATTATATTGTTACTGTTATTATGGCATGATTTATTTTATTTTTAGGCTTGCTATGGGTTCCGGATTCGAAAGAATTCCCGTTCCCTAGCGCAGGTCATGGCCCCTGTTTTGGGTCGTGACAGAATGGCTAAAGAAGCATGGTTTTCTTAAATACTCTTGTGCTCAATCTCAAACACAGTCCAACTTCCTTGCTCAAAAGTCCCATGCAAGTGCTCTCCTTGCAGCAGCCAAGACTGAAGAAGAATACTTCAAAGTCATGCAGCAGCTACTTTACCCAAAATAATCCTCTTATGCTCCTTCCCAAACATCTCAAGACTCAGACCCCTTCATTGACTTGGGTAATGACAACGAAGATTACTGTTTTGGGATTTTTCCCTCTATAAAGCCCACAGGCTAGCAAACCTTATATTCTCTTGTAAATATTTTATCCATAGTTTTCTTATAGCTCGATGGGTTGAAAATCCTTTTGGACGACCTATACAAAAATTAGGGTATTATTAAAAAAAGTATTTTAACCATTTTTACTTTCCAAGTCATCCTCCAGATGATAATGCTTGGCATCTTCTCAAACAACAATCAGGAAAATTTGACTACTTTGTCAAATATTCTGCTCCACCAGCTGCCACTATCCCATTATCTTCTATCCTACCACAAGGTTAGAGTCCCTCTTTCCACTTTCAAGACCATGTGGGATTATCTCTTAATAAAAGAAAGGAAGCTGACAAATAACAAAGATAAAGTTGGCAAACAACATACTATTCCTCATCCACTAAAGCTTCAGGAATAATTGTACCTAACACTACTTATTTTGGAGCTTTGCTCTCCTACTCCCTTATGATTCTAGCTCCATTATTGAATACCCTCTATATAAAGATGTCTCGTCTTCCTTCTCAAGGCATTCAAAAATTTTTAGATACAGAAAATCACATAGAATATAGCTCTCTCCTTCTCTGTAAAACATATCCTAGTAAACAATATATAGTTTTTATTTTCCCTTTGCTATTTTGGATATAGAACTTTTGTATTTCCCCTTCACTTAGATTAATAAAGCTTCTTTATAGGTTCATCTTTTTCATCTTATTTCTTTAAAGATTTATCCATTTCCATTTGTACTCTAAGTAGTAGAATGTATGCTCTATGTTTGCCTAAGAAATTAGGATCCTCCAAACCAGAAACTCTATGAAATTCTTATTGCATCTTAGTCTGGTAACCTCTATGTCTAGCCTGTGACTAAAGCTTAAGGTCAGCACAATGATTTCATAATAATCTTTGCATTCATATTTGTGAAATGTACACCTTTTAATCCTCGACACTACTGGTATTAGAGCCGATCTCATTGGATAGAAATCTCTAATTCCTTATAGGTTTACCAACCCTTTGAGGAGAAAGAGCTAGGAATACCCTCAGACAGTCTTCTGGTACCCATATCATCCTTTATGACCAGCTTACTTATGATGAGTTGATTAGTACCACCCAATGTGAAGGTCTTAAAATCTATTAAGATTTTAAACTCCAAAAATATTTAAAATAGGAGTTAAGAAATGGTGCTGAGGATCAGAACAGAAAAAATATATGTTCCTAATACTCAGATAAAGCATATAACCCAATTCCAAGATGGTAGAGTCAAACTCTGCTTTGATAGAACTTTTTCTAACTCTAGATTCTTTGATACATCATCATCATAATCTTTTAATCTAGGAAGAGTATCCCAAATACGCTTTGTCATAAACCTTATATATCATAAAGATTCGTAACCAAGCCATAATCTATCAAGAACCATATACTTGCCAGAAAATGACCAAGCAGATCTCCATCCAAACCTTCCTCCCATTATTAATCTACCATATATTGCCCCAACCAGATATTCAACCTCATATCTACCTCCTTCTATCAAAAATGTAGACTATAGCACCACTGTACCTAGACTAGTCTATACTGAGCTTAGACAAGAAGATAAATCTCCTTCTCCTCCTGCTTCCCCAACTACCTCAGCTATTACTGAAAATATGGCCCATAAACTAAATGTCCTAAATAAAGACTTCACTCTTAATAAAGCTCTCTTGCACAAAGATTTTTATGCATCTCATAATTTACAAGTAGTTTATACACCAAGTCCTTTAGTCACAGGTAGTCCCAATCATAAGTACTAGAGAGGCTGTAAATTCGTTAGTTTAGCCAGTGAGTTTGTAGGTGTGTAACCCATTCTGTAGCCATTATTTTTACTATGTATCCAATTCTTGGAAAAACTGCTTCTTCTTCCTCTTCCTTTGCTTCCTCTTCTGCCAAAGCTCAAAGCTCAAAAGAATATAGTCAGTAGTGATGAAATCACTATTGAAGATTATTTCAAACTCAAACATATATATATATATATATATATATATATAATTTGAACCGGTCTTCCACTGGTTCAGGCCCAATTCCGGATTTGATCGGTTTCAGGCCAATTTTGATCAGGCCAATTTAAGGTCCTAGCAGGCCCTTGGACGGGCCTACATCAAAATACAAAACATCATATGCAGATAATTGGTAAAAACATTACACTATAGTAAACAATAATTAGTGAGTTGTGTGCCACTAACCAATGTATAAAATTCATCTATTCTAATATGTTAGAAGCCCTAACATTAAATTCAATATATTTAATACCGAACACATTAATGCAATTTTTTTCTTTCGCCATTATTTAAAAATCAAATTGCTTAAACAAAAAAAATAAAAAATAGAACAAAAACAAGCAACCAAAGTTATAAAACAATAAAATGATGAATCCCAATAAAAAAGACATCCACATGAGACAAAAATTAACAAGAATTAGAAAACTTCCTTGTTCTACTTTCCTTACCATTAGTATCTCTAAAGAATTTTTACCTGTACACATTTTTAAAGAAAAAAAACAAGAATTGTTTCAAGAATCAAGAAAATTTCCTTCTTATTTCAAGTAAAAATAACAGAATTTCCATTTACTCAACACAAAAAAAAATAAAGTAGTTTAAAAAATACTCCTCTATTCTTCATCAAAACCCCAAAGAAAAGAAAAATCTCTCACGAATCCCTTCTTTTTCCTTTTCCTTTCCTGTTCTTCTTCTTCTTCTTATTCTACACCCACTCAAGAATCAGATATAGCAAGACAAAAACACCCTTAGGATCTTAAAAAATGAAATTTATAATATATTGAAATACTTTTTTAAAAGTTCTTGTACGTTTTGTTAAAGGCTCCTTGGTGCCAAAAAAATTTTCAAAAATTTCGTAATATATTAAATATTTTAGCAAAAATATTAAAATTAAATAAAAATAATGACGTATCATCTTATAAAATGTCATAGGAATAAGATTCAATTTGACCCTCGAACTTTTTTAAAAAAGGTCAATTTGACCTAAATGACCTTTTTCAACAATTTAGTCCAAAACTTGCACTTAATGTGTCATTTAAACCCATTTTCTAACAAATAATGGAGCATGTAATTGTTGCTTTCCTAGCATATAGAGAACCATATGAAGATTGTAAACATAGTTACAGATGAATCTCCATTAATTTCTTTATTGAATTTGCACAAATATAGGACTTGGGTGTCAAAATTTTATTTCTTTCATTCTTTCTTTACCTCATAATTATCAGTTTCCAAATAATAAATTAATTTAGTTATCTCATTTCTACTTTTTAAATTTATCTCTCACAGCTTTCTAAATCTCCTCTTTATCAGCTTGAACCCAAGGTACTTTTAAAGAAAACCATGTTAGTTATTTTCAACAAAGAAATTGAGATGTTATAAGATTTCAAAAATTCAATTAATGTTCATTTCTTGTTTATTGGATTTAGGGATGGAAGATTAAATTGGAGAGGGCAAAGTCCATCTTCATTCATACCTAAGGATAGATCTAAATTTAGTGAAGATGGTGAAAACCAGAACCCAAATTTATTAACACCACCACCTTACCAAGCTAAACTCTTAAAATCAGTTATCAAGCCAAACACTAATAAGAAGACATTAATTGATGGCATCTCATAAGCCAAAGAACCACCAAGGCTAAAGAGCACCTTATTGGCAAGAAATTTATTTGTCATAAATGATATATTAAGTCATATTATGAATTCTATAATGAATTTATTAGAGACATGCTCTAATAGCTTATTAGATTAAAGTTTGAATAAGTCTTAGAGGTTTAAATGAGTCTTAGTATGTTGTTATATTTGTTTTATATTTCAAGTTGTCAACAAAATCTATATATTTTTTATAAAGTTACAATCTCATTTTTATAGATAGCCTATTCATTAATGAAATAAAATATGCCTTCTATGACTCATAAAAATGTCAACAAAATTAAAAAAGATGGCAACAAAGGGCAAGAGAGAGGGAAAGTGATGAAAAGGAAAGCCATGTGAGAGAGAAGAGAGATATAGTAGTGGTTGACGAGGGCACTAAAAAGGTTTTTGATGAGGTGAATCTTAAGGTGAAGGAGAGGAAGCCAAAGCTTAAATGGCTAAGAGAAATATGAAGGAATTGAGAAAGGAAATGTTAAAGAGAAGCATAAAAGGAAGAAGTAAGGTATATGAGAAGTAAGTTATATGTCTTGTTTTCATTTTATGTTAAGTGTGTATTTGTATTCAGTCTAATGAATAAATTACAAATGAAATATTTCATCTGATATATGAATTTAATTCCTTGAAATTTGGTTGGATTAAGTACATAAGGTTTTTGATATAGTACACAAGAACTTTGTTCTTACAATGTAGTTTGGCTTACGTTTATGTGTTTGGATTTATATGTGATTAAGTGGTCGCATTAAAGTGTGTAATGTTTCTAATCTTGAACTAGTGTATTTATTGAAAAGAGAAAGGTAGTACCTAATGTTTGTGTAATGGGCTGAGCTTGGTTACAAAATGCTTCGAAGTGTAATCGATGATGCAGATAACACTCCAGTTCCTCTAAATTTGGAAAATGTAAAGCACAAAAAAAAAATTCATATACTTTAAATGCTATGAAGCACTGACACTTCAAATAGGATGGAATATCCATATTAGACACTTTTCGGACACCAACATGGGCCCGACACATGTCTGACACGATTAGACACATGTCTTATTATTTTATTATTTTTAGTACACGGGAAGGACATGATTGGGACATGTAGAGGACATGGCGGGGCACTTTTTTAGGACACTTTTTAGCTCCATTTTTTGTATAATTTAATTTAATTAATAGTTTCAATTAATAATTTAATTAATTTATTAATAATTTAGCTATTAATAATTTAACTTGATTAATTTAATATTTAATTGGCTACTTTTTATGTTTGTCTTATATATGATAATAATAGATAATTAATTAAATGACTATATTAAATGTTTAAATTTCGTAGAGTTTCTATTTTATCACACTAACTTTATTTTTTTTAACAAATCATCTTTATAATATATATATATATATATATATATATATATATATATATATATATATATATATATATATATATATATATATATATATAACGTATCCCACCAGTGTCGTGCCCTTAAATTTAAAAAATTATTATGTCCGTATTATATCGTATATGTGTCCTGTGTCCATATCCATGCTTCTTACTTTAAACGTCTAGATCATTTTATTTCGACTTACATAATACTAATTAGAAGTTTTAATAGTGCTAAAAGATGTTAATGAGTTTTATTTTTATTAAGTTAATGTGTCTAAATAATTTTTTAGACCTAAATTTATTAAACTTCTAATTTCTAGATATGGAGGGTATAGTCACTTCATAAATTAAATTGCATCATCAGAAACAAGATGTGCCAATTGAAAATAATAATAAACAATAAAATGTACCGTTTACTTTTGGAAAATATTTTTTATTTTCCTTTTTAAAATTTTTTTTTTAAAATTTTTTATTTTCCAAAGTAAAAAATAGAAAATCACGTTTATTTGTTTTTTTTTTTCAGTTTTTCGTACTTTTGTAATTTTTATTTTTGAATGAAATATACTATAATAACTTTTTACCTAATATATTAAATATTGTTATTGTTATTTATATAATAATATTTAATATTAAATCTATTTATTTTATGAAAATTTTTTAAATCACATGCATCGAATGAATTTTAATAAATCAACTTATTTTAAAATTTTAATATATCCATTAGTAGAGTTTAAATAATAAATTAAATGTATAATAATTATAAAATACTTGTAAATTTATTAAAATAGTGTATTAATCAATAATGAAAAAGTGCATAAGCTTTTTCTTCAATTTTTCGTATTATATTTTTCTCTCCATTGCACCCACCCAATAATAATCACAAAAATCTAATAATTGGATTAAACAAAACAATTTTTACAATATTCCCACTGATCCCTTCTCTTGCTTCCTCTATTTGCTGACAAGTAATGCGTCCAACAATACAAAAACACACTCACAGACTCCGAAACGAAGACCCAGAAGAAGAAACTTCACATCTTTATTTCTCCACTGTTCTTTTGGCTTTTTTCATTGGAATCTATATGTTTTTTTAGATAAAGAGAGAAAATGGGAGTGTGTACAGTATGTTGGTATGTTCCCTCGTGAAATCCGTGCACTGTCTACTGTTTGGTTTTGCTTTGCATTGTTTTTGTTTCATTTTTGTTTGTTTAAATAAAGATAGGCCAAATGAAATCTCTACCTGCAAATGCAATCTTTGGAAGATCAGAAGCTGGGAATGAAGAAGAAACTTTGACGGCAGCAAAAAAAAAAAAAGAAAAAAAAAATTCAATTTATTTTTAAGAATCTGTTCAGAGAAATTAGCACCAGCTCTGGGTAATTTTATTTAAGAAAATAAAGGAAGATCACCCGATGTTGATTTTGAATCAATATCAATATATTGAACAGTATGATATGAACTCCTTCCTTGCAAAGAGTGAGCTCGAGATTAAAACACAGAGAGAGGGGAGAGAGGAAGAGGAACAAGTGAAATAGGTAAAGAAAAAGACATCTTATATTAAAGGCAAAATTCATTTTTAAGCATTCCATATTCTTTTTTTTCTTTACATTTGATATCTTATTTTATTATTTATATAATCATTAAATTTCAATTTGATAAGTTTTATAAATATATTTTTATATTATAAAAATTTAATATATTACATAAAGTTCAATATATATATAAATAATAATATAAAAATTCAATAGTCACATAAATAATAATATAAAAATTTAATATAATAAAATAAAAAAATAGAAATTTAATATAAAAAATCATTACAATTTAAGAGATCAAAAATAGTTTTTACCAATATTAAATGGAAAAGTGCTATACACTTAAGTAGGGGTCCACCTTTTTTTATTAAAAAAATTTTTTGACTGAATTATCCCCAACTTAAACGGAAGTTATCATTCGAATCCCATGCCCTTTTTTTAATTGGCCCGCTCCAGCGATGGAAATCGTTTCTATAAATGGAAAACAAGAAAAACACGCTAATTGTAAATGTAAAACATACTTCTAGTAGTTTTCCAATACCAGTTATAATTTGGAAAATTTTAAAAATTATCTCCTAATTTTTTAAATTAAGAAAACATAACAACTGAACAACAAATTTTATTTTCTAATTATTTTGAAAAAAATTTCTGGAAAATAGCCTTGTTTTCCATTTTCTTCGCACATTTTTTTCCTAATTCTTTTTTGTTTCTCATTTTCTTGGTCACCACGGATGAATTTGCAACTATCACATAAATAGCCCTCAATCTGAATATCAACCGGTCGGTAAGAATTATACATTATTGTACCAAAAGCAATTAGCAGGGTGAGGAGGGAAATCAAATTAAAACAAATTTTACATGCATATATAATAATCGTATCATCACCATATATATATATATGGATGAAGAGTTCTCTCTAACTCAGTACTTGTATCCCTTTTCAAACAAGCTCTGAGAAGCCAACCCACTAGCACCTCCTCCAGTGTACTTGCCAAGAGTTGCTTCAGAGTTGCTCTTGCACCTCGCCAAGAATGCTTCCTGAGCTTTCTCAACATTCTCTTTCTTTCCAGCCCATACTTTGAGTGTGCTTTGTTGCAGAGCTCGTCCAAAGGAGAAAGATAGTGTCCATGGCTTTAGCACTGGAAGCTTGTTCATTGCGTTAATATTCAGCGTTGCCTCCTCTTCGCTTTGTCCTCCAGACAAGAATACAATTCCTGGAACAGCTGGTGGAACTGTCCTGCGTAGTGCAGTCACTGTAAAACCCGCAATCACCTCCGGTGCTACCTATACAATCAACTAGTCAGTGTCATAAGATGGTGAAAGATAGCTTGAACATGGTCTCTCCTAAATCAAACTTCGAAAGGGTATATTTAGCAATATAATTCAATTACATCTGGTGATGAGGCTATATGTATGTGTATCAATACCTTTGGGCTGTCAGAACCAGGAGTAACCATGTTAGGCTTTAGAAGAGTGCCTTCAAGAAGAACATGATGATCGTTGAGTGCCTTATAGACTGC
The DNA here is from genome assembly GCA_947683625.1 of Mallotus nudiflorus. Taxonomy (NCBI): domain Eukaryota; kingdom Viridiplantae; phylum Streptophyta; class Magnoliopsida; order Malpighiales; family Euphorbiaceae; genus Mallotus; species Mallotus nudiflorus. Next base: position 1,633,857 of record CANTUR010000067.1, read on the forward strand.
TGCAAGAACAGTCTCGGTTACAGCAGCGCACTTCTTGATATCATGAGGACCATCAGTCAAGATCTCAGGCTCCACAATTGGCACCAGTCCATTCTCCTGACAAATGATGGCATAACGAGCCAAGCCCTGTGCATTCTGCTGGATCGCCAGTTCAGAAGGCTCAGTTGGACCAATCTTGAGAACTGCACGCCACTTAGCGAATCGAGCGCCAGCCTTGTAGTACTGCTGGCAACGAGCACCGAGGGAGTCGAAGCCTTGAGTTGTGGTTTCACCATTAGTCCCTGCTATTTCAACCGTACCCTTGTCAACTTTGATCCCAGGAACAACATTGTTCTCTTGAAGGACTTCAACGAATGGTTTCCCATCAGAAGTTTTCTGGTAGAGAGTTTCTTCGAAGAGGATGACACCTGAAAGGTGGGAGAGGGCATTGGGGGAGGTGAAGAGGAGCTCACGGAGAGCTTGGCGGTTGGATTCGACATTTTCAACGTTTATGCTGGCTAGACGCTTGCCGATAGTACCTGTGCTCTCATCTGCTGCCAAAATACCTTTCCCTGGAGTGGCAATGTACTTTGCAGTCTTGATCAACTCCTCTGAAGGAACAGTTTGTTTAATGAGAAGGGTACTGAAAACTGATGGAAGCTTGATACTGATATGAATCTAAACATAGATTTTATAGAAATTTAAATGACATTATTGGTTGGTTTCTTCTTCTACATTATCATGAAGTTAGCGTATGTTGCCTAAGTTCAGGTTATCAACTAGAAACCGAATGAAACATGCATTCATTACGAAAACTACTCATACGTACGTGCAATTCAACTTGGAACTGAACACACATTAGTCTATACTAATAGTCAAATGCTGCTAAGTTTTGAAGGTTCAATTCCTCGTACCACGGTCGACAGAGAGATAGATAAAGGCGAGAGATTACCTGCATATTTGCCAACAAAGGCCGACATGGCTAAAGCTTTTATTATGGATATTGGATAGAGAAGGATAGGTATATATAAGAGGACGAAAATGAGAAGACAAAAACCAAGCTCGAAAGCACCAATATATAAAAGATGAGCTCTCATGGGATATACCCAAGAATCCAACCATCAACGTGTAAGCAGATTAGCCCAACACAAATTATTATCCTTGGATAAAGCATCGAGTGATTGTTCTCTTAGCCAAGTGGCACTCTATCTGCCTGAGCCAACTACCACACATGAACCCTATAAACTATTGTGTGGAAAAACCCATCCATACCTCATCCACTTGCTCTCTCTTCCTCCAAATCAAGCGTTTCAACAAAACATGACAAAAATGGCCCAAAGGTGAGATGCTCTAGTGTAGGCCACTAATTGAAAGTTTAACCGTCCATATCAATGTCTCTTTCAATTCGCATCAATTTCTTCTCATTGGAGCATTTCTTGGTTTAATGCACCAACTATAAGGCCAAGAATAAAAGGAAGAAGAGAAGCATAATTACATGAGTAAGATTTGCATGCCACAATAATAGCACCAACAAACAAGAAATATTCAGACTCCCGCACAACCAAAGAAAAAATGAAGAATATAAATATAACATATTGAGCAAAATATCTGGACTTAAAGATATTTATCATGGAGAGGGTGCCAACATATTCAAGTTAATGCCTGTATCTACACCCCTCTAAGCCAAGCATACAAAGCCTACCCTTTATCTACGGATCCGCTATCGCACCCCTAATAGCTTGCAATCGAACCCTCTTGCGGAAGTATAACAAAATCAAGAAATGTATGATTAAACAGCCAATGAGTCTTGAGACATGAAAAGATTTGAAAGAGGAATGAAAATGAGATGGGGATGGTAAGATATAATGCAGTCAAAATTTGTTGAGAACTGATATTGCAGAATTCAGCAAATGTGAGGGCATAGCGAGTGCAGCTGATTTTCCCCCCAACTACTTGCGGATAATCACCAGCTCTTAGTTTGATCTTTTTTCTAGGGCCACCAATGGTTGGTCGTCGTCATCCGTACCAAAATATCTATCTCCAAATTCTCCCATACCAGGAATGACACGAAAATCTTCATTTAATCCAATTTCAATCTCAGACGTTACTATCTTTATTCTCGGGAATTTTCTGCAGACCACATGAACTCCTTGAGGTGCCTGGCAAAGTAAAAGGCATTTTTTACAAATAGAAAATAGCAAAAACTAAATAAATAAATTTTGGCCTTAAACATGTTGGGATAAAGAGACAGGAAAACCTATGGTAGCAACTTACAGATATAAGATTAAGAAATATAATGTTAGACTCTGGTACACCCTTTCTAATCAGTAAGGAGATAGCTTGAACAGCTGAGTTGCCTGAAAAAAATGAACAATAGTCAACTCGAATATATTGACAAAAACTTAAATGTTAGATTAGGCTATATCAGGTTTAAATATAAGCTCACAACTGTCTGCAAGCTAATATCTTGTGAGGTATATCAGTAGTATCTTAAGACATGAGTAACCCAATAAATAATGCAACATAATTTCCTCAGGAGGCAGAGTGCATGAAATACTAACTCCTGCTTATGGCCCAAAGTTATCAAAGATCAGATGAAGGCCATGCAATGGGGATATGAAAAGCTTCACCAGCAGGGCAAGTATAACACCTCCCATTGAACCAAATAATAATTGTTAGAGAGAAGGGAAGGGTGACAGATAGAAAAAGGAAACACATTTTCTGTCAGTACAACAAACCTGTCCCTAGAATGGGATCCAACAGCAACACATGTCTATTTGAGATGTCTTGTGGCAATTTTTCATAGATTAGCTGCCAAAACATTGCACACATAAAAAGGTCATAAATATAGAGTCCTATGACACATAAAGAGGCCCCATCTACCACCCCACAACAATGAAAAAAAAAAAAAAAAGACATCAGCAAGACAGTGAGAGAGGTATAAACCTGCTGGCCATTGTCACCTTCCCTATGAATAAGAATCTTCCCTATCTTGATACCTTTACAACATGCTCGCAAAGCATTCTCCATGCTCTCACCACTATAATGAGTTTGCGGCAGCATTAGCCAGTAGATTAAAATTACTTTTATAAAAACAGGAGGATAAAAAACATGCAAGACAATGACAAAATGGAATTTAACAAATCTTTCTGCTTCAGCAACACAATATTCAATCTGGTGTCCCATTTTTCTCCTCTGACCAAATCAGCCACAAATTTGTATGATAACCGCATTCAACTTGTCACTTAGCAGGAATCATTTTACGGAGAAAATTCAGACCAATTGAAAATTTTTAGACACAAAAGTAACAAGGCAGTTTGGAAATGTTCTTTTACACGGGATCTTTACTATACAGACAAGCTGCAGTTGCTACTTATTATGCAAGAAAATCAGATGAATTGACTAGTTTAGAGCCTTTGCCAGCATAATTTTATATCATGGACATACATTATAGAAAATGGAAGGCAAAAATGCATTCAAGTAAATCATCATGTTACGGTTTCAGGCAGTGTTCATGGGCAAACCAGCTGAATGGGCGATCTTTGAAGTGTGGGTAAACCAGCAGAACTAAGTGCTATTCAGAAGTGGGCAAACCAACATCTCGTGGATGAAAGAATGAGAGGATCAGAACAGGAAATGATGCTTAGTACAGTTCTTCTATTCTGTTTTGGCTTTCCGTTTTTTTTTTTTTTTGAAGAAAACAGTTCCTGTAAGTTATGTTTTCTTCTAGTTGTGTCTGAAATAGCAATTCTGGGATTCTCACAGTGTGCCCATAATTTTCTTCCATCAAATTGAAAAGATAGGTAGAAAGGGGAGGAAGTCAAGATAAAATCAACTGGCAGACTTGCAGAATGATTTCTCAGTTAACTATCCTCTAACTTGATCCATCTCTTGGGGGCATAACATTTAAACAAATGAAATATATAAAGAAACTACACTGTTTCAAGATTTGAGACCACATCAGTACCTTCTAATAACAGAGACACCACATAGCCTCTTACAAAAATCCACACCTGTGTACACTGACCCTGCATTTCACACCAAAAGAGGACATGTACCCAAAGAAAGATTTTAAGAAATTACAGCTACAAATTAACTGAAGAGAAGAAAATTCAACCAAATACAAAGCATGACTACAAGCATATAATATACTATACGAAACAATGAAAATTTTATATATCATGAAACGAAAAGTAAAATCTCAATAATTAAAATCTCTACAATCAAAATTTTGAACACATGTTAATCAAGGAAGTAAAAGAGTGCAACAAGTTCAGGAACTTTAAAAAAATATATATAGCTTTAACACAAAAAGAAAAATGAATTAATCATATGGTTGTCTGAATATGCCATGAAAGGACTCATGTTACATATTATAACAATCAATGATAGAAGTTATCACCTAGGTGACAACATGAGCAGCATCCAGTACAATTATCAAGAGGAAAGCATAAAGAAATTCAACTTTTGAGGAAAACATAAAAAACACAGGATAGTAAACATCAAATATTATTATGCCCTCATCTCACACACACACAAAAAATAATAATAATAATAAATAGCCAGGAAAATTAATCAGAACCAAATCCTGGACATTCCCATTCAATGCAGTATAAAATTAAAAAAGTGGCATTAGCCTACCAGTGGGTGTGGTCACCTGCTTTTCTGTAAATGGTAGGTGTCCTAAACCATGTTCCACAACCTGGTAAATAAACAAGAGCTGGAGTTTGAAAATGCCACAAAGATGTTCTATTATCAAATGAAAATACGAAAAATTAAATGTACCAAACGAATAAGCCGATCAGCATAAAAAACAAAGTCATGTTTAGTTGTTTGAGCATCACGTATAAGGGTATGCATACCACGTATCTGCATGATACAAATGACAGTTGTTGGATACAAATAAGCAACAGGTACTGGGTGTTGAACCAAACAAATCACTTCAATATTTTTCAATCACAACTAATAATGGAGCCATTAGAATAAAAATAAAATAGAAATCATGCTAGGAAGAATTAATAAAGAGGAAGCAAAACCTGAAAGGTTGAATGAATGACATATAAATTGGGATATATTTTACACAGATCATGCTGGCCAAGCTTTGTACGAATATGCTGTACAATCAAATCAACAGCGACATGATTATCTCCTCCACGGGGAATGATGATATCTGCATACTTCTTTGTTGGAAGTATGAAGTCGTCAAAAGCTGGCTTCACAAATTTTGAGTACTGCATAAAAGTAACAGTCAATTTCTGTCAAAGGCCAAGGTAGGACAAATAAGCAAAACTTTTCTTAAACAATAAAAGAAAATGTAGCCCAACCACTATGAACTGATTATGTCAAAAAGCATTCGGAAATGAGTACCATGTCAAGATGGACAGCATATCAAAGTTATCAAAACAGGACCAACCTGCCAGTTCAACTGGTTCGACCGTGAACCATAAGGAAAAAAAGTGCATAAGCAAGGGGCTCAGAAAACCCCCCCAATTCCTGTGACCTGTGGACCACAATGATCCATGGATCACATTCTAAATTGTTCTAAAATGTTTATTAAAATGTTTTTGGAACAGAATAAATGTTATATTTGTTATCTTATAAAATAAAATAATAAATATTTATATTGAAATGTAAAATTAATTCTTCATTTTTTTGCGTTTGAATTTTTTTATACTTATTATATTTGTCATTAAACTTATAATGTACAGTAGTTTTCTTATTATTATAGACTTCTAGTTGCTTTTTGAAAGTTTGTTTAATTATATATGATAAAAAGTTAAAATGCAAAATTAAAATTGATTTTGAACATAACATCTAATGATTTTTATATTTATTATTGCTTATTATTAAAAAGTTCAGGGGTTCAATGGTTGAACCAGTTAAATCATCAATTCTTTCCTTCAAAGGTCAAGTCATAGGTCAGTTTTTCTAACAATGCAACGTAATAAAAACAGACAGTAGATGCAATCCATGTTTCTTATTAATTTTACAAAGCTATCCCTAAGTTAAAGACAGATTTAAAAAAAAACACTGACTAAAATGCGAATACTTAAAGAAATTAGTGAGACTGATTAATTGATATTTTGACCATAATGCTCAAATTTACATGGAATAAAAAATATATATTTTTGGAATCAAAAAATGTATGAGAGAAAGCAAAAGAAGTGTGAAGAAAAAAATAACTCATCTCTTTAGATGACATTTGAACCTCACAATATTACAGTAAGAGATGTGGAATAAGTGGAAATTGATAAAATGTTCCTTTTTTTTTCCCTTTCCAATTTTGCTAAACCATACTCTATAAAGAGGCAAAAAGAAAACACTCCAGGAAAACAGCAGTGTCATGGACAGAAATCAAAGGACCAACAACATAATATCACAAAATAATTTAGAAAAGAACATTTTCATTACATAAAGATCTCAATAAGCTAAAATGAAAGTCTCCAACCTGATCAAGAACTGCACCAATATCTCTACCCTTCTCAGCTGTGTCACGCCTTATTCTTCTTGCCAGACGTACATCAGCATCTGCACTGAATATTGAACAATGTGAAGCAACAGCCCAACTCAGTAACAAAATGAAGCAGAAGTTATAGAACATGTTGTATTTCAATCATTTACCAGGAACATCAGAAAATTTATTGAAAGAATGACAGCAAAAAAAAAAAAAAAACAAAAAAAAAAATCTTAGCATAAAAAAACCAGTTATCGTGAACTACAAAATTTCTGAACAGATAATAATAGGAAAGTAAACAAAACCATTGACAAGAAAATCCTATGTAATAATGAGGTTCTATAATCCCTAAACTTATTTACATCCTGAGTAGAAAGACCCATAAGATTTGTAAGTAGAAAAATCTGATTCTCATAATAAAGAATTGGATTAAAATAAATCCTCAAATTTGCTTTTTCTTTGACATTATCAGATGACAGATGCCCTCTAGATAAAGTGTCATATCCAAATTTAACAGAATGATGGAAACCTGCATTCGTAATGATACATTATGCAAAAGTAAAACTTCGCTGCACTAGAAAGTGTTAAATCAAACAAACTCCAGGACCACATGAGCGAGTTATTCATTTTTAAAGTTAAGTTTAAAGATGATAAAGCACACAAATGCTACCAAAACAGAAAGTAACCTGTATCAACAAATATCTTCATGTTCATCAAATCTCGAACACGTTGGTCATGAAAAACAAGTATGCCTTCCAAAATTATAACATCTGAAGGATTAACCTGCAGAATGTAAACAGAAATCACAAGTTAAACAAGACATGGAATAGCAGAACATGATTTGAGCTTTATACAGTGGCCACCACGTTTAATGGAAGAAAATTGGATGACTGGTGTAAATCATGTGCACTGTCCAAACAAGTAACAGACAGAACCAAATAGCAAATATAGATTTTAAAGCACTTTTATTGATGATTAAAAAATATATAATTGTTTTTCCTACATTTTGATTTCCAATCTTAAGGTGTCTGCAAAATAATTTAAAATTAAAGGGACAATTGTCAATTGCATTAAATGCAGACCATAAGAAATCCATACCCTTCTTGCAGGAAATACGTCGCTTTTGTAACTCTTGAAGTCATAGTTTGGAATGTCTACTGCTTGCCCATGCCTCAAGTTCTCCATGACGCATAATAATTGTTCAGTGTCAAAAGCATCTAATGATAAAAAAAATATTGCACCTCAAAATATTGTAGAATTGAAAATCACTTATCAGATAAGGAAGCTATTGCCACTAACTCCTATAACCAGTATGTTTCTTTTCCTGTATATTTAATTATGATCCTAAGCTAATCCATATAGTACATAGCTTGGAGTATGATTTTAGACAAATTTACTCACCAGGATGGTCAAAGTTGTAATCTTGAACTTTTGTAAGTTCTTCTTCTGTCAGATTGTGATAAAAGGAATCCTGCAATGTTATAGATGTACATCAGTTCATCTGATGCAAGGGGACCATAGTGTCCATGAAACTTGAAAATGGAACACTATGATAAAAACCAGAGGAATGAAGAATAAGGAGTCGTAAGCACACTATCATGTGTCCCTAGTAACTTTGTTACAGTATCCAGCTTTGAAAAATTACTAACAATGCACTATCACATGGAGAACCCCAAGCATCCAGGAGGCTGAAAAAGAGATCAGGAGGATAGAGAACCCAACCCAGCATTTTGTGCTTATCTGGTCCTTATACCCCTCATTTCTTCATTCTAAACCCAAGGAATATAAAGTTACTAATGAAAGAATTCCTTCACCTTGTCAAAATTGATTTTTGGGATAGAAAATTATTACCTGGTTAACAAGTACTACACGCTGATCATGAAGTTGCTGAATAATCATATCACAAACTGTAGTCTTCCCAGAAGCTGCTCCTCCGGCAACTCCTGTAATGCACAACAATAAACATGAAATATCTCAAAATAAAAACTCAACTTAAAAAATACAAGTTATAGTGGACTCAAGAAAAAATAGAAGACCAGCAAACAAGTATAGAGCAAGTTCCATTAGCAATTGTGCTTTATTATTCTTTCTTTTCAAGATCCCAACCAATATACACCTATAAAACGTTACACTTCTGTCTCCATCTTATCTGCAATCAACCACTTTATCACATTCATACCAGTGAAGGAGCATCCATGAAAAATGACACTGAAAGATCCTAATAGCAGATGAATGATGATTTTCACAAGCTGTCATGTCTTTTTCTTGGCAAGGAACCAAGTATTTTATTGCAAAACTGCTCAAAGTAGTTACACCAAACTGTTATACCCAAAAAAGGGAGAAAAGAACGAAAGAATAAAGTCATCAGCCATTACATCAAATTCTGCAAAGAATTATGAACATTTGCAGACTTAGAAAAGAATCCCAAAATTATGTCATTTCTAGTTACACACATCTTAGATTGATGGCCATCAATCCTTCATGAAAAATATATGTTGGAAAATATAATATGAACAAGCAAAAAGAATATTTGTCAAACAATCATTTTAGATTAATGTCTGAACTTAGCAGTTCTAAAACTAGCAATCCATTCATAAGACCCATTTCATTTCCTGACTCTGAAATACTTAGCATTAAGAATGAAGTGAGCAGCTTATTCAAAGATTCTAATGGTTTGCTTCTTCAGCTTAAACTTAGAAGGATCAGGCATGACAAGAAACTAGAAAACTGACAACAAGAAGGCTCACCAATGACAAATGGTTGTTTATACATCCTTTCATTTGCAGCCGTTGGTTGCCCCATCTCTATATTTGTCGACCCTAAACCATTCATGTGAAATCCAGAAAAATGGGCACCAGAGGAGGCCTCTATCATATCCACGACTGATTTAGAATCCATAAGAAGAGACCCGCAAAAACCACAAATAGATAAAGTAACAAAGAGACCTACAAAAGTCACAAAAATTCATCAAGACACATATCCTACTTGATCAAATCAACAAAAACTTCCACACCATCTCCATTCCTTGCACCATACACATATATAAACACACAAACTTATATGGAAAACAAAGGAAAATAATTATAATTCATGTATAAAACAAAATCAAACAAAAACTGATCAATCAATCAGTGAAGCAATCATGGCATTTTCTGATATAAGTATGATCACAGCCAATTCAGTTCCGTGATGCTCAATGAAATGCCAAAACCAGTAGTAGTCATCCGAAACAAACATTCTTCAAAAGTTGTAAGTTTCGTGATACCAACTACTTCCAAATTCCCAGTACCCACAAAACAAAAACAAACATCACCATCCTATATTGCATTAATTCAGCTCCACCAAAATCAAAAACCAAACTGAAAAAATGGATATCATTCACAAGCTAATGTAAAAATCAAACAACAAATTAATCACCGAAAAGCCGCAGAAAGATCAATCAATCCGTAAGAAACAAAACAAGACGCCAATCACATTTATTATAAGTCAAGATTCCAGATTCAATAAACAGTGAATTAAAAATCACCCAAAAGAAAAAAAAAATAACAGAAGCATCAGAATTACTATAAAAGAAAAAAAAATGCTGATTCTGGAATATACCCACCAGCTGGTCTAAACTCGAATAAAAAAAAAAAACACAGAGATCAACGGAAGGAAGAGATGAGGAGGATTGAATTCAGTGAGTGTGTATAGATATTTACTTATTTATTTGCAATAATAATAATAATAAATTTTTAAGGAAAAAAAAAGGATTAATTAATGTGATTGCTGTAGAAGGAAAATTACGAGACAGAGGGTGAGAGAGGGCGGATTGATTTGGGCTTATATAGAGCGTGGGGAGTGGGAGGATGACATTGCACCGAAAAATTACAGTTGTGTATATATTGGCACTCGAGGTTTTAAATATAGATAAAGATTTATATTGCGATTCGCGACAACAACAGTAATAATACTATTATGGATTTTTTTGATATTATAAAGATATTTTTTTCTAATAGATGATTCTTCCTATATTATATTGAGAGTAAAGAAATTTTTAAAAAAATTATTACATCATAAGCCACGATGTCCCAAAATATTATGTTTATCACTTTCCTTTCAATATTTTCAGTTGAGCCATCCGAACCAAAATGTTATTTTATACAAAAATCATATCTTTTTTTTTTGCCAACCATATATCATCACCACAAATAATACACACTACCATTACCATGATTTGATTTCAAACCCACCACTATAATGGAATGGAAATACACCAATTAATAATAATAATTCTCTCAATAATATAACTATTATTATGTATTTTTATATTAATAAGCTTTTACTCGATAATAACAATTTTGAGAAATTTTATTTGATCTCTTTAATATAATGACCTCTTATAATGTATATAAGATAACATAATTCTATATGTCATGAACGTCAAACTTAAATAATTTTATGTAAATTAAAATTGTAAATTAGAAATATGTTCATAAATCTTTTATAAAAAAAAACCGAACGAAATCAAAATAAAGAGAAATTAAAAATAAAATAAAATTTTTAACAAAATATTTGTTTATAAGGAAATCATTCGTAATCAATTTTATTCATATATGGAAATATATTAAGTAATAATTATTATGAATTTATATATTTTATTTTATTATTTCGAAAAAATTATTATATTTTATAAATTTTAATAATATATGATAATATTTAAAATTTTAACTAATTTATTATTAATTTTGATTAGGAATAAAAAATTATTTACTAATAAAGGAGAATAAGTGTTTCCAATTGATGGAGGTATATATTTCCATTTTCATATAAAATTTTAATGAAGTAAATATTAGAATTTAGCATCACTTATTTTAATTCTAATTTTCATCTATATTTTTCATGAAACATCGGCTTATATTTTGATATTATACTTTAATTTTTTAAAATTACATACATCAAATAGTATCATGGTATATCTCCCATTTATAAATTAAGGGTTCATGTACAAGGTATAAATTTGAGTTTGCTTATAAAATAATAAAACAAAATGTATAATAAATACATGTATGAACAGAAGTCAAGCAATAAAAAAAACGATAAATATTTTAGAAATTTAAAATTTCTATATTTTAATAATGTGAAATTTAATAGAATGATTCTAAAAATGCATTAGTAAGAAAAAAATATAAAGGAAATGATAATGTAAATGCAATAAAAGTAATAAAAATACATAATTAGTCAAAATTGCCAAGAAAATTCAAATGATATACAGTGAATATATTTGAAAAAACTTAAAATACCACATGGAATCTCATGCTCTAAACTTTCATAAAGAAAAAATACATTAGACTAGATCTAGTTCCACTTGAATTTTTATGTGGAAATTTTAATTTCTTTGTTCCGTGTGTATATATAATAAAAATATATTATATATTTAATACATCATAAGTTAATTTATTAATTATATTTTTTAATAGTTTGTAGCCGAACCCACACAATTTAACCACATGAATTAACATAACTTTTTTTTATAAAATATTCTTTTTTGAAACGATATTTTTATAAAATATTATAAAATTGAAACTAAAATAGTTGAGTTCATACTTTTTAAAATTATCTAATCAATATATTATTTTATTTTACTAAAATTATTTAATTGATTTATTCAATTATTTTACGAAACATATATAACTTTCCAATTCATTCATATGTAGATTCACAATTAATTATTTATAAAAGCATTTAAAAAAATTGATGCCACACTTGTTGATTTCAGAAATAGATTTTTTTTTTATTCTTTATTTGGTTTAATTTTACTAAAAAATTTCATTTCATTTTCAATGAAAATTTATTTATCCATATAATTTTTATTAATCAACTATGTTTAATTTAATTAATATTTTATAAAATAATTTATTTAGATATTTAAATATTTTTTTAAATTTAATTTGATATTAAATAATTTTATAAAATTTTAAAAGTTAAAATCAGAAATAAATTTTATAAATATTTTAATATGCAAATAAATTATTTTATAAAATATATTTATACTAAATATTATTATATATTTACCCCTCATAAATAGTTTATGTAAACACTTAAATATAAATAGTAAAGTTGAAATTTTTATTCCCTCTTTTTGATTCAAATTATTTAAACTCTAACGATTAAAAAAAAAAAAAAGTTAGTATATATTTTTTTGAAAAAATACATCACTATCGGAGGGTGAGACTTTTAAGGTGTACGGTAGTTGCTAACAGCAGCCAAATATTAGATTAGATTGAGGAGAACACGTAAGCATCGAATCGGATGTGGGGTCCATCCATCTTTTTTTCTTCAAAAATGTCTAGTTGAACAACAGTGAGTAAATTTAGGGTATATCCTATTAACAAATTTTAGATGGCGTGCACCTTAGATTTGCATTGATTGATTTTAGATGGAATCACATTTCATTTTTGTCCAATTTTTTTTTTTTAATTTTTATATTCCGAGCTGGCAACAAATAGAGGACTTTCTAAAATTCAGCCAAATCTAATCATTTGTTTTTATATTTTTAAAAATTAATTAATATTTTTCATATTTAATTTTATTAACTATTTTTTCTTTTTATTAATTAAATATCTTTTCAGATTTAATATTTTTATTATAAATATGAGGAAATATTAAATTAGTAGAAAAAAATAGTTAATAAAATTAAATATAATAAGGTATTTAGTTAATTTATAGAAAATTGTAGAAATGGAATAGTAAATTAGAATAAAGTAAATTAGCTACAAATAAATACACCGAGGGATTCATCTTTTGGGTTTGGGTCCATTAGTAAAATCTTATCTATAAATATAGGGATCCACATTCACTAAAAAAAAACTCCGAACCTACAATAGCTAACAATAATCACTTCAAAATAAATACCTAACAATATGGCGTCAATCTAAAAAACAAAAATTAAATGGCAAAGATTGACATAGCTTACATATTTCAATTTTTTGGACCACTATATATATATATATATATATATATATATATATATATATTGCATACAAATTGATGTGGTGGGAAGACTAATCTAAAACCAAATCATAATTGAATTGATATTAAAACGCATGGCCTACTTTATCATCAAAACTACGATGCCATCACATAATGTCCAAATGCATATGAAAAAAAAATAAAAGAAAAATTATATTATTTGTATTTAAATTTTTTAATTTTGATAATTTAGTATTTTAATTTTCTTTATGACAAATAAGTATTTTAATTTGTAAATAATTTAAATTTCGGTGTATTTAATAAGTCATTTCAAATTGTGGATTAATTATTGTTATCATACTCTAGTTAATACTCGAATTTATTCTTGATTTATAATAAAATCAATTTAATTTAACTAAAAGAGATAAAAAAAAATATTAATTCTAGAAAACACATCATTTATACAATTAAGTTGTACAAATAATTTTCTTTACAATTAAATTTTATAAATTTTTCCATACCTCATATTCATAATTATATTTTAGTTAAGGACTATAAATCCTCTAAGTAAAGGAAAAAAGGATTATAATTTGCTAAAGAGGAAGAAAGCAAATTAGGAAAGATGTCTAATTGGGAAGATACTCAAATAGGAAGAGGATCCTCATATCCTAAAGGAATAAGAATTTCTAATCGTAGTAATCCTACAAGACCAATGAATCTTATTCCTCTCATATTTGAATCAATATTTCCTAATATGTACCTCTCATATCTCTCATTCTATTCATTTTATTCTATTAATTCACAATACTATTTATCTCTCTAAGCACATAATCTCTCTACAATCCTCTCTAATTTAGGCATCAAAATATTTGTGGGGATCCTCCTTATCACTCACTTTACTCTTGTTGATTGCTTGCTTATAGGATTCAAGGATTCTCAAAAACAAGTTATCAAGTAACATCATCTATGGGAATCCCTTAAATTAAAATCATCATCATCTATCGAGTTAAAAAACCTTCTAACAAACATCCATGGCATCTAGCCCACCTCCACAACCTTAAACCATAACCCCAGCTACTCAACTAAACCTGACAACCTCAATTCAACAAGTAAGGCCTTCATCCTATACTCTCCCTATTGATCCTCACACACCCCCCAACTAATGCTCAGAATTGGTGAAATCCAATAGGCACGACATTCCCCTACTATGCTCCTTTATTGCATGCAAGCAGACCTATACCTTCTATACCATTTCCAAGTTTACTAGAATTTCCTATTATAAGTACACCTAACCTAAATACCATTACCCAAGCACCCAACTTACCTCCATTATACAAAGAAGTTATAATCAATAATATCCAAGCTTAAATGAACTTAATGCAGTAACAACTGAATGCTTTAACTCAAAGCAACAATCCTAGAAAAGCAAACCCTGAGAAGATAAAAGTTATCCTTAATATGAAAGCTCCAAAAATATTGAATGAGCTCCTAAAATTTTGAATAAGCTTCAGAAACTCAATAGTAGAATAACAATATTAGGAAGATTCATCTCTTGCTTAATAAAAAAATGTTTACCACTTTTTAAGCTTTGAAGAACACAAAGAAATTTGAGTGGAGTGACAAGTGTGAAGTGGCATTTAACGAGATCAAGGAGTTCCTGTCCTCACCACCATTATTTAGCAAGTCAATTCTTGAAAAAACTTTATACTTATATCTTTCAATTAGCCATGAATTTATTACTTCAGTGTTGGTTTGAGAGGAAGAAAGCTAGTAAAGTCTAGTAAATTATGTCAGTAAAATGTTGAAAGGCTCAGAAGTCCAATATCCAAAATTAGATAAACTTGCCATAATGGTCGTTCATATGTCACAAAAACTTAGATAATACTTCCAGGCTCATTCAATCATTGTCAGAACAAATTTCATTAAGGAAAATAATTCAGAGACCTGAGGCTTCTGAATGACTGCTTCAATGGTTAGTACAATTAGGCAAATTTGACATCAGTTATGATCCTTAACAGCAAATCAAAGCTTAAACTTCTAGTAGACTTCATACAAAAGATGACAATGGAAGATATAATCACTCTACCATATTTAGAGTGAAAATTGTACATTGATACGACATCCGGAGTGCAGGGATCAAGAGTCAAAGTTGTGCTTATTGGACTAAGCAAGATAAAAATCAAGTATGTAGTTCAAATCAAGTATGTAGTTCAAATCAAGTATAATGCCACTAATAATGCAACCGAGTATGAAATTTTAATCATGGGACTCAAACTAATAATAAGAGTCAGAGTTGAGCATTTTAAAGTCTACTCTAATTCATAACTGGTGATTAACCAAGTCAAAGGCACATACCAAATCAAAGAGTTGAGCATGATCAAATATGTAGAAAAAGCAAAACAACTCCTAAAGAAGCTCAAGTAAAAAGGGAAACAATGGGAAATCCTGTAAATTCCAAAAGCAAAAATAAAGTTACAGACTCATTAGTAAAATTAGCAGTTGAAAGTAACTAAGTATTCAAAGAACTTGAGTTAACTGAAGAACTGATAAAGCTAAACATTAAATAGTTAGAAATTATGAGTGCACAAGAGATAGCCGAGTGGATGAAACTGATAATTCAATATCTAGAGCATGGTACTCTACCATAGGACAAACTCAAAGCTCGAATGTTGAAAATCAAAGCTGCGCATTACTCTATGTATAACAAGGAGCTCTATAAAAGATCTTTATCTTATCCATGGTTAAAGTGTGGCTTATTAGAGGAAGGTAACTACATACTGAGAGAAATTCATGACAGAATATGTAGAGCTCATAAAGCTCAAAGCTCACTAATCAGAAAAGCATTACTGCAAGGATACTACTTGCCTAGTATATCTAAACTATCTCCAATACTTGCCTACTATAGGCCTTAAAGCTTGTTTAATAATGCCACAAATGCCAACAATTTTCTCATGTCTCCAACACTCAACATCCAATTAGAAGCCCATGGCCTTTTACAATATCGAGGATGGACATCTTAGGTTTTTTCTAGTTTCAACATCATAGAAGAAACTCTTAATCATGGCAATAGATTATTTCACCAAATGGATTAAGGTAGAAACTGTCCCAACTATCACGAAAGCTCAGATACATCACTCTTTTTGAAAAGAGGTCATCTATAGATTTATCATACCCCACACCCTGATAACAAACTATGGGAAGCAATTTGATAATAAGAAGTTCAAGGGGCTTTTGCTCGAATATTAACACAAAGCTCAGATGTACTTTGGTAGCTCATCCTTAAATAAATGCATAAATATAAGTCACCAATAGAATTATCATACAGGGATTAAAAAAAAGCCTAGATGAGAATAAGGGAAACTAGGTAAAAAAGCTTAACAATGTCATTTAGAAAAATAAAACCATGCCCATAACTTTAATAAAAGAGATGCCCTTCAGACTGACATATGGAATAGACACAGTAATACTAGTTGAGATTAGTTCATCTAGTTACCGGGTAATAAAAGAGCTAGATCAATAAGCTAACACAATCAATGCTCAAATATGTTTAGATTTTCTTGAAGAAAGAAGAGAATAAGCATTTGTTGTGGCAGAACCTCAAAAGTAAAGAATTACAAGATATCATAACAAACATGTTTGGCCAAAGTAATTCAAAGTCAGCAACTTAGTGCTCAAACAAGCTGATATTATAAAGAAAGCTTGGGAATAGGAAAACTCGGACCAAAGTGGGAAGGTACCTACCAAGTTATAAAGAAAATAACCAAGGGAGCCTATAAAATAAAAAATATGCAAGGAAAAGAGTTGCCTCAATATTAGAACCTAAACAGTCTTAGAAAGTATTATCAATAAGTGATTGTACTCAGAACTCATTAGTTTCTAAAGAAACAAATTCATTTCATCTAAGATCTAATAGCTATATATGAATTTTAAACAAGGTCTTTAGAGGTCTCAGGTTCCTTCGGCTGCTTAAAAACAGCTGAAGTGGAAGCTTCATTTTTCTTCACTATCATCCTTAAAGACTTGTAAGCAATCTTGTCAACTTTTGAGAAGTCTAAGTCAGAGTATTGCTTAGATAAGATTCTTCGGCATTCAGACTAGAAGGCTTGGAAGAATTTCTTGGACATATCTTGGAAGCCCTTTTTATCCTACTGCTGGATATCTTTCTACTCTATCTTTATCTTTTCCATATATGTACACAACTTATCATAGAAGTCAATTGATGAACGGAATCCTCTAGGTCTCCGTTCTTCTGTCGTTTCTCCTCTACCTCTGAGATAGCTAAAGCTTATTTGTTTTAGAGCTTCTTAATAAGACTTTTAGCAATCTCTAATCACCAATCACAATCAAGAAATACAGCCTCCAGCTTGGCTTTTTTAACGTTGCACTCACTCTTCAGCTGAATCTTGTAATTTTTACACTCAAGTAGCACTTAGACAAACTAAAAAAAGAAATAACAATCAGGAAGCACATAAATGATACTCATGTTACTAAGTTCACATGGAAAAAATCTACTACCTCTAGCATATTATAAACCGCTAGATTCAATAAGTCACTCCACTCAACTAAGGTCAGCTTCTCCATATCCTCCTTTAGCCGAAGAGACTTGACATAATGATCATAAACATGGTTGTTGGAGATTGAAGGTGCCTTTACCTTTTCCTTATTCCACTTCCTCATATTTGGATAATCGAGGTCGCTTAGCATGGATACTATGCCCAGTATCCAATTCCTCGTACTCATCTTTAGAAGTTCAAACCCTCTTTTACTTAGAAACCCTTAGATCTGGCCAAACCGTCTACTCCACAACCTGGATGTCAATCATTTCTTCATCAACAACTGTAGTTGTAATAGTAGGCATTAGAGAGGGTACCTTAGTAATGTGGTCCTCAATCACCTTATTTGATATTCCCTCAAGAAAATCATCAATTATGGCCATCTACAATATAAAAAGAAAAAGAAGTCAGAAAAGTACCTCAAAGATCATCAATATTACCTTTATTAAAGTCAATATCCCTTTGTGAAAGATTGCTCGGATGCCTCACTTTGTGTCATTCCTTGAACCACAATCTCTTGACATCAAAAAAGTCTGAAACATGCTAGATTATAAAGAATTTGTGTCTTTAAGCCTTGATGATATCTAAGAGCTTCTAGAATATACTACAGCCTGATAGCACCAATAGAGTAAAGGTTATATAACTCCCTTTTCTTCTTTGATAGGCTATACATATATCTGAATAAGTCCAAGTCTAGCATTGTATTCTTTTTATACATAGTCTCTATAAAAGCTATAAGAATCCGATAGTTGTTGGGATGGAGTTGCCTAGGAGAAATGTTGAATTGGTTTAAAAAATCTTTGATAAAAGGATCTAGAAGAAATTTAAGCCCTCTCTTTAATTGATATATATAAGTTACCATCTTCTTTATATCCAACAAGGGGGAATGAGCCTTAAAACTTGGCTCTATTAAGAAAAGCTTATAATCGATTGGAATGTTAAATTTGATTCAACAACCTAACTTAGAAGTTAGCCTCGACTCAAACAAATAAGAACTCACTACTTCCTGAGGTGTCATGAGGTTAAAGGGAAAAAAAGAAAGAAATAAAAGAAGTGTGAGATAATCACCTTGAGAAAGGGAAAGCCTTCAGTAAAATGTCATCAGAAAATAGAAAAGAGAGCAACCACTGAAAGTGTAAGAGTAAAATAGTAAAGGAGTTAAAAGATGCAAATTAAGGAAGCGAGATACGCTTTTAAAGGAGGAGGAAGATTCTAGAATACCAATAAATACCCTTACATAATTCAAATGTATTCCTTTAAACCTCAAGGGTATTTTAGGGCAAAGCAAAGCCTATTTACTGAGCAGTTATGATTACGACAGCCAAAACATCTTCTCTTCTAACACATAAATAGATACGATAACTTTTCAATTCAAAATAAGAAAGAATACCAACAAACATGAAGTTAAAGAGCCAAAATATCTTGTTTCTAGCAGTCTCCAACCTCATTTTATAATACTGAGCATCTAAGTCGAGTAACTAAAAATGGCCCCCTCGAGTCATTTCATGTCACGACCCAAAACAAGGGCCATGACCGGTGCTAGGGAACGGGAATTCTTTCAAATCCGGAACCCGTAGCAAGCCTAAAAAAAATAAAACATACAATAGTAATAACAATATATAATGCAGCAGAAATAAAAATCATAAATATAATAATAACATATGCACCAACTGGATTTAAATCAAATCCTCATCATCACATATATATAAACTCCTTTAATACAAATCCAGTTCAAATATATAATACAACATCTCTTTAAATATTTAATGACTACTGCAGTGTCTAGATAAAATAAACCCAAGACTCAGATAAACAGTTTACACAAAGAAGCCGGGGCGGAAGAAATCCAGCGTACAGGCCTGCTACTGAGGTCTGAGGAAGATGACTCTCCTGAAAAATAGTCAACGGAGGGGAGTCAGACCTCACTGAGTGAATTACTATAAATATATACATGCACAATAAATGATAATGCATACAATCAACAGTATATATCTAATATGTATATATACAGACAAATACACACGGATGCTGTAAAATCATTTTATATATATTTTACTGAAAATCATCGTTTATGAAGGATCAAATAGAACCCTATGATATCGAAACCTCAAACAGTGTTAGACAACACTCAGCCATACAGGCTTACTTAATCCAAATATATCCACTTAATCCATTTATACAGTAGACTAGCCCCGAGACACTAAGTCAACCGAGCTCCAACAGTTTGACTGTCAGTGTGATTGGCCCCGAGACACTTGGTCAACCAAGCTCCAGCAATCACACTCCCAAATCCATTCTCACACATCAAATAATCAAATCCAATCAATGTCCACAAATGGTTAGTAATATAGCCTAAATGCTATAAGCGTACCGGTACGTACTCGGTCCTAGTGCTGCCCACTAGGTAGCACGTTCTATTGATATCCTTCATCAATAAATATAAAACATTCATTCACAAATAAATGATGCATGAATTTAAATAACATAACAATATAAACCATATATATACTGGAAATATACCAAAAGTAAACCAGGTATATTTCGAGTATATATACGTCAAATAAATCCAATCAAATTACAAATTAAGCTAGAAATATATTTAAAAACATTTTAAATATAATTTATTAATAAAACATGCATATAATTTAATATATACCAGAAATAAACCAAAAATAAACTAAAATAAACTCAAGTACTAATTAAACTATTATGCATATTTAATCAAGATAAAACATATATTTCTAAAATCATGCATCCTAGAGCATATATATATAAAATAGTAACTCACACTTAGTGCGCTCCACGAGATAGATCCGACGGGCCTGGTCCACTAGCCCTCGGTCTTGGCGCAACTAAACAAACAATAACGACAGAAATCAAAATAAACCTAACAGGAAATCCTAGAACTCGATCTAGAATATTAAACACAGAATTGAAATTAGGGTTTAATCGGACATCACGTTTTACGAGAATTCTACTAAAAATCCGGCAGAACCTCCCCTGTAAAATAGACATCTCTCTACTCAAAGAGTAGAGCCAGCCCTGCAAAGAAACACACTTCGAAAAACAAGCTCAACACACAACCAAAATCCCTCGGTCGGACTCCAAACTACAGTCTATCGATCGGGGTCCATAATCACAGAAAAATTTCAGAAATACCAAAAATACCCTTATAACATAGAAATTCATTTTATAAGTAAAAATTACTTAATTAACCTTTAAACACAGTAAAAGCCGATAAAAACTCATTTTATTAGAAAAATCGTATATTATATATATAATTGAAAATAATTCACGAAAAATAGTTTTAATTAGTTAAAAATACTAAATAATTTGTGGAAATCATTTTTATACCTTAAATAACTATTAAAACCAATTAAATTACATTTTTTAGTCAATTAAGGGTAAAATTACCAAAATGCCCTTATATATATAAATATACTAAAATTCATTCAAAAATTCACCAAAAATAGTATAATTATCCAAAATTAATTTTCTCAACATATTTAACAATAATATTAATAATTAAACTCAATTAACCAATTAATTTCAATTAAAAACACAATTAACCTAATTTTCCCAAAATTACATAAACATAAATAATTCAAATTAAATACATAGAAATTCATAAAAATTCCAAATAAATTTCTATAATTCATTTCAACATCTATAATTATCATAAAACACAATTTCATAATTTAATTAATTAATTTTCGAAAAATAGAAAATAATATTAAAATATTCAAAAATGCCTAAAAATCAAAATAATTCCCAAAAATTCTAAAAAAATTCACACATGTAGATTAAGCTACTAGGATCAACATTTGTTAAGGGACTTTTCATGAATCAAACAATTCTAAGTTCAAAAAAATCAAAAACCCTAAAATGGCCGAATTAAAAATTTAGTTCAAACCTCATCAACCACTTGATTTCAGGCCAAAAGGAGCTTAGAATAGGGACCATCGGAGCTCAAGGAGTCAATGAAGACCGGCGGTGGGCAAAATGGTGGTCGGAATAGTGGTCGACGGCGAAGAGCTCAACTTGTTGCCATCGCGAATTCCGGGCATTCCAGTGGGCTTCCGGCGGCCTGGTCACGTCAGAGAGGAAGAGGAAGGAAGGGGGAGGAGGTTGGCAGCAGCTGGTGGTGGCGAAAGGCGATCCGACGAGGTGGAACGGGAGGTGCAGTGAGGGTAGGCGTCAGGAGAGAAGAAGGAAGAGGGAGGGGCAATTCGGTAATTTGGCAAAAATTTTGATTTTTAACTATATATATGTATATATATATATATACTTTACACTATACATTAAAATAATATAAAATTACACACATTAAATATACACCACACACTTATAATTTAATATTTTAATAATTTAATACACCTAAAAATAATTAAATAATATTAGAACTAATTAATAAATAATAAAATATTAGGGTAATTAATTAAACCTTAAATAATTAAATAAATACACATATATATGTTATTTAGTATTTTAAAAATATGTATGAGTTCATGCAAGTCCGTAAATCCATTCAAAATAATTAATAATAAATTATTTACGTGAAAATTTCCCCGAAAATGCAAGTCCCGAGAAAATTTTACATAAAGCACTTAAAATAATAATAAACAATTAAAAATTCAATTTTAATTAAATAAAAGCTCATAAAATATCAATATCATATTTAAGAATTATTAACACTGCATATCCCGATACAGTGTAAAAATGTTTAAAAACACGGGATATTACATTTCATAACACTAAGGTTTTGAAACTCAATTTGTTTCATAAAACCAAGCATCATTAAAGACTCAGGTCATTTTATAACACTTAGATAGAATATTCGGGTCATTTCATAACACTAAGCATCAATAGTCTAATGATTGAGACTGGCCCCCTAAGGTCGTCCTTCAACAACAAGCATCAACTTTAACAAAACACTATCTCTGAGGTTTTTCTAATATAGTAAAAAAGATAATACATTACTCTACCTATCAACTATGAGATCATTTTATCAGCAATGGTTGCTGTTCAAAGCAATACTTCATTAGAATCTCGGACATAAATATCCAAACAAACTTTCGAGGGTGTTATAATCTCCTAAAGAGGAAGAAAGCCCAACTAGGAAGGATGCCTAATTAGGAACGTACTCAAATAGGAAGATGATCCTCATATCCAAAAGAGATAAGAACTTCTTATCATAGTAATCCTATAAGACCAAGGAATCCCATTCCTTTCATGTTTGAGTCAATATTTCCCTATATATACCTCTCACATCTCTCATTCTATTCATTTTATTCTATTAATTCATAACACTTTTTATCTCTCTAAGCACACAATCTCTCTCTACAACCCTCTCTAACTTAGGCATTGAAGTATTTATGGGGATCCTCCTTACTACTCACCTTGCTCTTATATATTGCTTACCTGCAGGATTCAAGGATTTTCAGAAATAAGTCATCACCCGTGAGTCCAATTAAGTTTAATAAATACTTGAAATTTAACATAAATTATAATATTAACAAAACAAATTGAGTTTATTCAAATATAAAAATTTTATTTTGTTTATATTATATTAATTAAATTATATATTTAAAAATAATTTAAAAATACTGAATTAATGCTATTTGTGATTATTAATGCAACTAATAATTTAAGAACAATATTGTAGAAAAATTCTAGCCACCATTATCTCTATTTTTTCTTATTTTTTTCTTAAAATGTTTTGTTTTTGGCCATCATCGATCATCTTTTAGATTAGCAGTAGTTCCTTACTATATCTTTTTATTTTCTTATTTTATTTTGTTTTCTTACATTTAATAAATATATATTTCTAATCTATTTATTTTATTTGATTTTTGTAAAATTTTGGATATTCCTTTATGGAGTTGTTTTTACCTTTTATGGGATTTGATTTCTTAACGGAATTTAAATATTTCTTTGTTGTGAAAATTTTGTTGATTTTTCTACAATGAGACTCATTTGAAGATCAAGGAATTGATTTACGGCTAATTAAAGTCATTAAGTGTAGTGTATAGATCATTGAGTTGCGAACTAAAAGAACTTTGTTTACCATTTGCATGATCAATCCCATAATTTTAGTTTTGATAAAAAAATTTGAAGTATTAATATTTCTCTTAAGAATGTATTAGGAGATAGAATCTCATACTTTAAGATCAAGATAGCTCTCTAAAATTGAAGGATTGTAAAACTCCTATAAAAAGCTTTTACATGGCAATTTATAAAGCACAAAAAGCTATATAGGTTTCTAGATAAATGAGGTTCAAAAGAGATCAACAAAAATCAATTTTTCAAGAAGTAGATTGCCCCTCATGAGTAGCCTTCAGACCATAAGGGTCCTCATAAGCTGAGCTTGGAGAAGGCAAGCAACCAAGCAAGCAAGCCTATACTACTCACGACCATCCCTCACGAGTGGGTCATGATTGTGAGGAGCACTCATATTGCCCTCTAACAGCTAGTTGAGCCTCCAATAGCTAGTTGAACCTCCAATGGCTATAATCTTCAATCCTCACGAGCTAGAGTCTCCCCTCATGACCGTGAGCGGCACTTCGACTATAAAAAGCTAAAATTCATTTAATGAAGGAGATATGAGCTTGAGGAAGCAACTAATGGTCTTCAACAACCATTTTCAATCCTCAATCAATATATATAAGTTTTGGAACTTTATTTAAAAAGTTAGCTAAGTTGGTTGAGCTTTCTTAATTCCTTAGAAACTCTTTAACATTCTTCTATTCTTAAAATTCTAATTGTAAATTAAGTGATTAGTTGTGTGCTAGGTTAGCTCTCTGTTTCATCTTCTTTCTTAGATTGAAAAAAGGGAAGTGAGGATTTAATATAGTGAATTAGGTTCAAGTGTAAGCCTCAAAATAACTAGAAATCATTATTGGGTTAGAGCTTAGCATAGAAAAATTTTTGGG
The DNA here is from genome assembly GCA_947683625.1 of Mallotus nudiflorus. Taxonomy (NCBI): domain Eukaryota; kingdom Viridiplantae; phylum Streptophyta; class Magnoliopsida; order Malpighiales; family Euphorbiaceae; genus Mallotus; species Mallotus nudiflorus. Next base: position 1,658,726 of record CANTUR010000067.1, read on the forward strand.
TGTTGTAAAGATTAAAGTTAATCCTCAAAACTCTCATAAACTCAATCTTCATTAATAAGATTGGTATGGGTGTTAAAAATCCTAACTTGGGGATAAATTAGGTGGAGACGTGGATTCGTTTATGAATCGAACTCCTTAAATTCTTGAATTCTTAAGCCCTTTTCTTGCTTTGCTATTTAAATCTTCTTTTAGCTCTTAATTAATCTTTGATCCTTTCTTAATTTTTTTATTTTCCCTATTCACCCCCCTCTAGGACTCTTTCCAAACTCTGTTAACGCGATTGAAGAATGACGATTAGAAATTTCATAATAGTGAGACTTTATTTTGGTATTTTTTTTATTGTATTCTTATTTTATATTATCTTTTTTTGTCAAGATGTATCTTTGATTTTCATGAATGAATGATTCATTTTTTCTCTAAAAAAAAATTAAAACAATATTATTTTTATTTAAAATTTTTATATTATTTTAATGATGTTTTAATTAAAGATTGGTGTTTGATCATTCCCTAAGTTTATTGGCTGACTATGCATAAATAAATTATATGTTATATATTAATCATTATAACAAAAAAAATAATCTTTCATTTGAGCATTAATGTTGCAACCCCTTTTGCTATAATCTATCATATAAAATAAATCTACGTAAATTAACATCAATTAACCTTATGTCATTACAAAAATATTTTTTTTTCGTGAGCTTATTCTTCTCGAGGACAACTTTTATTATCATTACAAACTACACATACAACAACAACTATAACAACATTGTGTGTGTGTGTATGTGTGTATATATATATATTTTTATAAACTTTCGATATCTTACTAATGTAAGAACAAAAAATGATTTTCATATACAAAACCATGTGTTAAATCCTTGGAAACCAATCTCTCTTTAAATTGCTCATTATTGGTATATATTAAAGACAATATATTTTAAGAGATTTATTTTCATAATAAAAAAATTGATAACCATATCTAAAATTTTAGCTTTCTCAATCACTAACAGTTGCAATGTTAAATTTTATAGTAATACTATATGTTGGATATTGCATAATCAAGGGTTAATCAACTTCATTTTAATAGGAACAAATTTAATTTTGAGTCACTAATATGTGTGTTTCAAGTGTATATAAGCTAGGTTCAAGTTAAAAGCAATTTCAAGCAAATAATTTAAATAGTACCTTGGTAGCGGTGCTCATGATTCCCATCATGATTGTGAGCATCCTTACGATCCCAATCTTAAAGAATTATTTAAGTTTAAAAATTATACTGTGATGCTTATGGTCTTAATCATGACTGTGATGATATTTGTGATAAGGGGATCATGATTGTGATCAAAAGGATTGTGATCTTAAGCCAAGTTACATGAATTAAAAAACCAAGCAATGACCCTTATAATCCAAGTCATGATTATGAGAAGCTAGATCATGAGTATTATTAAAGCTATCACAAGCCTAACCAAGCTAATAGAAGTTTCACACAATGATCCTTACAAGCTGGATCATAATCAATATATGTGTGATCACAATCGTGATTAAGGAATCACGAGCCTGACCATATGTAATCCAAGCAAAGATTAGGTTTAGTGACCCTTATAATCCCATGTCATGATTATGATAATGGTTATGATCTAGCTATCAAACATGCAATAGTCATAGAAGAGCCACAATGACTAGTTTTATTAAAAAACACAATCATGATGGGCTATGTCACGATCATGAAAGGTGAAATTTTTATAAATAGCTGAATGAGTATTTAATGAGTATAGTAAAGCTTGGGGATGAACTCGTAGCTCTTTAACAACTAGTTTTTAATCCTTAACTATAAATACTCATTACTAAAAATCACTTAAGAGGTTAGAAGGATGTTAAACATTTATTCTTAGCATTTATTGTGAAAAACTAAAGTTTTTTTTGTATAGTTTATTACATTATTTAGTATGGATTTATGTGCACTAGTATAGGATTTGCTTCTTCTCCTTATTAGGTTAAAAAGGGAAGTGAGAATCTATTCTAGAGGAATAAGTTAAATTATGGACCAAAAAACACTTGAATTTTAGGTTTGGTATGAGTCAAGCCAAGAAAAACTCCAATTTTGTAATAGGTTTGAGTTAAGCCTAAAAAACTCAAGTTTTAAACTCAATCTAGTAAATAGATTGGAGTTAGGATTGAAAATTCTAACTTAAGTGAAGTTAGGTGGAAATATAAACTCATTTGAGGAACCAAAATCTTTAAATCATTATGCCTTTCTTCTTGATCTCCTTTTTATTTTGTTAATTTTTCTTAACTTTTCTTAAAATCAAATTAGCCTTATTCAGCCTCTTTATGGTATTTTCAATTGATATTAAAGCTTGACTTTTTGGAACTTAATTACAAGAAGTTCATATTATAAGGAATGAAACCTTAAACTTTTATACTCTTAGACCCTACTTTGATGGTTAAACTTCTTCATGGTAGTGATTTTCTCCATTGGTGTTAGTGTATATATGCCTTAGTGTCATTCTTGTAACAAATAATAACATTATAAATTATCCCTATGACAATAAAATATTCATTTAAATAAAGAGTTTGTTTATCTGAATATTTACCCTTTAGCAATATGTTTAATAAATTTATTATTAAGAGTTGATAATATGAGTTATAAATTTATTTAGTACATACGCTATAAATTGTTTATAGTTGAATAATTGATATTTGGGTAATATTAATTAGACTATCACCTTTGTCTATTCTCCTTGATTAGTATGTGATGCTAATAGTTGGAGGTAGTGAGTCTCATGCTACTTGACATGAGATATCATAATAGAAATATGGATACTCATATGATGGGTAAATCAAACAATGATTTTAGATTTATTATTGCAAAGACACTCACTTATAATCAACAATCACAATATAGGTCATAATGGTTCATATAGTCCTTTAACCTGAGGTGACATGGTCATCCATATTTGAGTGGTTAGAGTTTGTTACCGCTTACATACTTGTGTTATTCATATATGGGTATATGGCTTGTGGTGGCTATAGTCAGTTGAATATAGGGTGAGTGTTCAACCAAGATGAGATTCATTACTTGAAGTGAATCAGGATAGATACTATGCTATCTAAGTTTATTCTCATTAATAAGTTCCTAGTCAGGACAAACATAACACAGACTAAAAGATTTTTGGTGCTAGAAAGTGTTTATAGTATTAGTTATGTTTTATTAAGAATCAATACCTAAGATGAGGTCATATGATGAAGCTATTAGAGTTTGATTAAACCTTGACTCTAGGCTATATTGGAATCTTATAGTGAAGGAATTTTAGCGCACGGTAATTATGACAATAAGGTTCGTGTGAATCAATATATGCATTTATATCTAATGAGGTAGTTGTGATATCGATGCTAGGGGTCACTTACAACTTATGAGAACTAAATATGCATAATTTGGATTTTTACATTTAGATTTGAAAGAGTTTCAAATAATATCAAATGTTGATAATTATATTCTCATTGCTAATTAGACATGAACCTAGTAAGTCACACTTAAAAAAGTTTTGCCAAATCACCATTTCTATTAATCTAATTATTGACTAAAGATTTTAATCAATTAATTAATATTGATGGAATTAGATTTATGTTTTAAGCAATAATTCTAGTATATCATGAAATCTAATTCTAATAAGAGTTTTATTATTAATTTATATTTAATTAATATGAGATATTAATTAAAATAGTAAATTAATAATTATATATGTTATTAATTCAATTATTAAATTTAATATGAGATATTAAATTATTAATAATTAAATTAATAATAATATATGTTATTAATTCAATTATTAGATTTAATATGAGATATTAAATTATTAATAATTTAATTAACAATTATTTGTAAATTGTTGACTTTGAATAAGTATAAGAATGGCTGTAAATATAATAAATGAGATGTATTTTCTACTCATACATTACTATGTCAAGGTGGTAAGCTAATGATGTTTTAATATCAAGGTGGCAAGCTAATGATGTAGTAAGTTACTTGCACAATTTGTTCACTAACCATGTCAAAGGTGTATACAAGGTGGCATGCAAAGTGTTATACTAATGATGTGGTATAAGTGATGTTTAATTTGTGTATGTTTATATCAACTCACTTTCTCTATATACATATCCTTAGAAGAGATCTAAGATAGAGAGATATACGTGAATGAGCAATTGCGTTAAGAAATTAATGTAAGTTGTTATTTTAAGAAAGTGTGTAGAGATTTTGGTAAGAAAATATACCAAAAGGAAAAGCAACATATATATAAAATAAACTCTAAGTTCTTGCAAGTGAACTAAATTAGTGCAAGTTTACAAGGGTCACTTAGAGAGGGTACTTGCTAATAAGTTTAATCAAGGCAAGAAGATGATTGACAAAGCTTTGGTGTTTCAAGCTAGAGGCCTAACACTTGGGAGGCTAAGCATTTGATTCAAGAGTTTAACTAAAGACATTTAAAGCTAAGGAGTTTATAATTATTTTCAAACTTAGAATTCCTAGGTTGTTGTTTACATATTATTTTGATATTTAACTATGTGTTTAAATACAAATTGGACCCTTGGGATTGGAATTCTTCATGTGATGAAGAGTTATGTTGAGTAAAATAATTAAAATTTATACTAAACACGCATGTTCCTAATGCCTAAGTAGCATAATTGATTCCTAAGAATTGGAAGTTCAAAATGAAACTATATTTTGATAGTGATCCAATTAGGTTGTGTGATGTCATTTTAGACGGTTGGGAAGCTCCTAAGGCAAAAGTAGATAATGTTTAGATTACCATTAATAAAATTCAATGGACACAAAAACAAAAAGATAAGAACCACATGAGCAAAAAGGCAATGACCATCATACTTGTAATGTCAATAGAAAAAGGAGGTAAAGTACAACACTACAAATCCGCCATGGAGATATGGGTAGGGGTGTGCAAAAATTGATTAACCAAAACACATTGATTGATTTAACTCAATTATATATAATTTGGTTTGGTTATAGTTATAGAAAAATATAAAAATTGGTTAATCGGTTCAGTTTTGGTTTTGAAGGTGAAATACCAAAAAAATTGAACCTAGCGAATATTTACGCATATATTATAAAATACTATATTAAATACATTAATAAAACAAATATGTTTGAATATTAAAATTATAAAGAAAAGCATTTTACTTATATTATTAATGAATAAATTTTTAAAAAACTAAATTAGTAAATAAAAATTTAGAAATTATTTTAAAAATAAAATTAATAAATCGATTAACCAAATCCAACCTAATTGGTTCAGTTCTGTTATGTTTTTGTACATATTTCTATTTGATTTTGATTTTCTATTTTGAATGTTTTATATTAATCAGTTTTGTCGATTCGATTTGATTTTGAACCAAAACTGATCGCTACTTACCCTTATATAGGAGACTCTTACCATTATGAAGGAAATATTCAAGCTAGAAGTAAGAAGGTTTAACTATATGTATATAAGTATGAACTATTCAAAATGAAGCCTCAAAAGTCCATCACTAAGATTACCAATTGACTAAATATTCTCCTTATAACACTCAAGAAGATTGGGAAGCACTACACAAGGGAGGAAGTGAATACAATCTTAAGAATCATATCTAAAAAGGATTAGGAACCTAGAGTCACCTCATTTAAGAAGCTCATGATTTGTCAAAGCTCTCCACCGACGTTCTAATTAGAAAGCTTCTTACACATGACCTCACCTTGAAGCAAAAAGAGGATGAGAAAAATTAAAAAGAAGAAAAGAAGAAGGGAATAGCTCTAAAGGCTATTCAAGAAGATAGTGAATAAGAGAGTCTTATGAACTTAAGTGAAAATGATAGTAAGATTGTTATGCTTACTGAAACTTTAAGAAGGAAGAATTTCTCAAGACAAATGGATAGAAAAAAGAATAAAGTAAGAAAGAATACGAAGTAACTTGCTACTAATGTAAGAAACAAGGACACATTAGAAGTGAGTGCCTCAAGTTGAAGTTTAAGAGCAAGATAGAAAAGTATAAAAATAAGGCATTTAGAGCTACTTGGGATGACTCCTCTGATTCAGAGAAGTAATAAAAAGTGGTCAACCTTTGCTTCATGGCACATGAGGACAATAATGATGTACCTTTTACTTCCCATTCTTCTTATGATGATTGTGATAACTTTGATAATGATTGTGATGATGATGATAGGAGCTCTATATTATGAGCAAACCTATACTTAAATGCAAAAATTTTCTTTCAAAGAAAAAGCTTTACAAAGAAGAGCTTTTAAATATGTCTAAAGAATTTAAGAGTTTGAAAAATGAATTTTCAAAAATTATTTTATTTAATGAACAACTTGTAAAAGATTTAAAAGCCTCTACCCCTTTAAAAAAATGAACTTGAGAAAGTTAAACATAAGAATGAAAAGTTTTCATAAGAAGTTTTATACTTAAAAACTTCAATTTCTAAATTTAAAAAGGTAAAGATACTTTAAATAATCTTTTGAATTCTTAAAGATTTCTTAGTAATACATATGGTTTGGGTACTCAAATGGAGCCTTTTCCTCATTATTAACTCATACTATATTTATTAAAGCTAAAAAGTCTTTTTCTCTAGCACCCAATGAAAGTAATAAGACCCAAGCCTCTAAATTTATGAAGTCTCAATCACCAAGATCCAATATTGAGTCTCAAAAGACTCATCCCTTTAAGGTTCATAGGTCTACGCTCAAGCAAAAAGACCTTAACATAAACATACTTTTATGTACATTAGAAGAAATACACCTAAGCATGTTTCTCAACAACATCATGTGCATTCTTGTGATTGTATGTTTCATATGCATCCTAAATCACAAAGACACTTAAGAAGAAAACATAACCTTTGCATGCAAAACCAAAAAGTAATAATAATTATGAGCAAAATGTGCAATATTCAAATGTTAGATACTCATATACATCAAAATCCAAGAGATTTACAAATGTAAGATACTTTTATTACATGACTCTATGATATACATGTAATGTATGGTACTATAGGAAATTGTATTTGTAATTATTGCCATTGGATTATTTTAAAACTAACCAACCTAGGCCACTTAAGGTTTGGATTCAAAAGAGTGGTTGAATTACATATGTATAGGTGTGCCTTAAGTCCACTAAAAGAAAGAGTAAATAGTACTTAGATAGTGGATGCTCTAGGCACATGATTGGCGACAAGGGTCAATTCACTTTACTTGAAGTTAAAGATAGAGGGTGTGCTATATTTGGTGACAATGCTAAAGGAAAATAATTGATATTGGAAAAATTGGTAACCCTCAATCCCTATTTAAATAATAAGTTCATATTTTGTGTTTATTTTTAGTACTATTTTATTAAATTTATTTATTATGGTGTGATTATTTAGTAAACTATAGTTAAAATAGGTTAATTTAGGATTTTAAGTATTAACTTTGCATTTCATATAAATTAAGGTATTTTTTATAGTAATTTATTTAGGTTTGCATCATGCATATAAAGTTAGGGTTAATTAAAGTTTTTATTTAGTATTAGGATAAGTTTTATGTAAATTTTAGATGCATTTTTCCATGTCTTGTAAGCTTTGGAGGCTAAAAGTTTGAATGGAATGCAATTTAAAGTGATTTAGAGCTTAATTTAACAAAGGAAAATGCCTAAAAAAGTGTAACGACCGTTACCATATCTTGCATGGCCATAACAAAGTGCCTACTATGAAGTTTTTTTTTTGAAAGAAGGGTAGAACGATCATTATCTTTTCTTGCACTATTGTTACACTTCTCCTGCTTAGGTTCAGATTGTAGCATGTTAGAGTATTTTAGGCATAACTTTTTATACAGAAATCAGATTAAGGTGATTCAAAGTGAAAGCTAAGAGAAAATTCTATAACTTTCATGAAGACATCTAGAGCTAATTCGACTATTTTCTTGGGCAAAATTTTTATTGAAGGTATATTAATGTTAAAAAGCTGCAAGAGTATCCTAATTTGATTAGGATTAAACTTCTGAAGACCTCATTTGCCTTAAACTCAAGCAAGGACGAATTATGACTATACATAAGGAGTCCTTAGACGTGGAAACATGTCATTCATTTATAGTATTATACAAATTCATCATATTTTTAGTTCATAGTTGTAAGGATTCAAGTAAAGGAGATTTTTTTCAACATTAAAAGGAGCTGTTCAAGTTGAAGAATAGAGAGATTGTAAACTCTTCTTCTTAATTCTTTATTTTTTATGATGATTGTTGGAATTTCTTTAAGTTGTATTCTTGTTTTCAAAACCATGTTAGGCTAGATTTTTATTATGTACTAGGAAGGATTTTAGTAGCTTTAGGGATGTATTGATTACTTTTTTTTGTTTAATCAAAGTCTTATTTCTTGCATATGGATTTTAAATTTGTGCTTAATGATATTTAATGTATGGGTAGGATCAAGTTATGTTGAGACTGAGAGGTGATGCATGCTTTGTGTTTAAGGTTTAATTTGAATATTCACAAAAGTTGTTAGGAGACCGAGAGGAGATTAATATTTAGGATATAGTTTAAAGTCTATTAAGTTCAATTGAGTTGATAGACCTTTTGAATACCAAATGCTCTAATTGACCCTAAATTTGAACCATAACTTCTCCTCATCTTCTTCTAGACAACAGTAGCTTTTGTTTTATAAGAAATATTTTAGAATAATGTAGTTTTGACAAAAATAGTTGGCCATTCCACAAGAATTCTGCATTGTTTTGGCAAATTTCAGCTCCCAAGATTATTTCTAGCGTATTTCTCTCATCCCCATGAGTCTATAGCCACCAACCACACATCCAATCTCATCTGATTTAATTTTCTACAAATTTCTCAGTAATTTTTCTTTAATTTTTCGATCTGTGAATTCTAAGCATTTTATAGTGCATTTGAGGCTTTAGATATGTTCTAATAATTATTATAAACACATTGGTATATTCGGTTTGGTCGAGTGACGTGTTTCTAGTGAAAAATCTGACAGGTCCCACACGTAGACATAGTGAAAATGTGACCAATCTAGAAAAAATTGTGGAATTATTTTTATAAAATAAAATAAATTATGGTGATCAATGTCCACAATTGGAGTGAGTATTAATTCCTTACAAATAATCAGATAAAAATTCCAGATTGGTTTCGACGGAAATTATTTTATTTTCGTTAAATTAGTTTAATTTGCCAAAAATAATCATTGAGCCTCAAAATTAACTATTTTGGGTGTTCAATAGTCAATTTCATTGATTCCATCATTTTTAAAAATTTTCTAGAATTTTAGAGAGTTATTAGGATTTTATTATTAATTAGACATTAGGAATTAGGCGGACGAGAACATGTCAGTTTGCTCGCTCCACTTGTAAGTTAATATTTGGAAATGTCTATTAGGTTTATGTATAAGAACCTAGATTATTTAATTATAATTAAAAAGGGGAATTTAGTTAAAGAAATTGTATTTTAGCATTCACATTGATTTTGATATTTTAAATATGTTATTTATATTATGATTATTATTGATGCTTTATTACTATTAATTGTAATAATGATTTCTAATTATAAAGATATTGTGGGGAATAAAATAAAAATATTTCATTTTCAATTGTTATATTTCCTTGAAATTTTACTGTTTATCTATATATAAAAAGAATTTGGAAAAGATTGGTAGAACAGACTACCTGATGGGTGTCATTAGGACCGTGTGCATACAAGTAATGATTATAGAGTTGGGATCTTATTGAAAGTTATTATGAAGCTTGATTGATGCATAGATCTCGGGTGTATGGTATTGAAAGGCTCGATTGATACACAACTCTCAGGTATATTTTGATTGAACATTTACTCGGATCGGTGGCTCAGTAGATACCTAGCTCTGGGGAACCGCTAGTAAATATTGGAATAACATATTTGACTGTGACTAGTAGCTCAGTAGAAGCCTAACTCTCATGAACCAACAATCTTTGGATAAATAAGGGAGCTGAATGACTTTTATATTTGTGGTTTAGGGTTCTACCACTATTTTTCACTTAAGTTATTTATTAACGTTGTTTTATTGTTTTATTATTTTATCTTTTTATTATATATTAGTTTAATTAATGGGTATTTGGAAGTTTAGTTTTTAATAAAGTTACTAAATAGATTTTGGTGTATTCACATAGATCCATATTTTAAAAGATATATATATATATATATATATATATATATATATATATATAAAATGTTTGATAAATTAATTATTTTCTTTAAAAGTAATTTCATAATAAATATTTATGATAAATATTTCAACAAAAAGAAAGTTTTCAAACTAATATACATTTTTTAATATTAACTTACTCAGTGAGGTCTGATTCCCTTTAACTATTTTTTCAGGATCTTTAGAGTCTTCAACTAGTTCTTCTAGTTTCTGTTGGAGTCATTCTTCACTTGCTACTTTATGTAAGTTATTGTATTGTTATTAATATTTATGGAATAATTCTAGCTAATCTCGACACTTAGTGGTTTGGAAGAATTGTTGTTATTGTATTTGTATCGGTATGTGTATTGCATTATAACATGTATCTTGATACTTGAGTTGAGATGTTGTGTTTATGGTGATATTGAAGTAGTGGTGATTGAGCATATATATTTGGGAGTGTATTTATATTTTTACAGGTTTTGATTTTGTCTCAGCATAGGGGAAACTTTACCGGATTTTCTTTAGAATTTTAAGTTGATAGTTTTAAGTGAAAAAATTCCTTAGACTTACTACGGGTTTCAAAAGCTTCATGCTTTCTTATTCCTTAGTGTCAGTCACGTGTTCTTGGGGTTTAAGATGTGACACTAGGGTTGCTAGCTTAGGTGGAATACATTATATATTTGTGCTAGTTGATGATTATACTAGATTCACTTGGATTTTATTGACTCGACTTTCCAAAGTGCTCTTAAATAGTTCTATGATGAAAGCTTTCTATAAACGAGACAAAGAATGACCTTAAATGTCATTCACGACATGCTCTTAGAGTTGAAACCCTGAAAAAACTTAAATCGAACCTCAAATTCTTTGAATCAGAATTCTAAAAGATCAAACCACTTCCCAAGACACCCAAGTAAGGCTTTTATCTTGAAAATTGAATTTTAGGTGTAAAATCGGAACCTTGAAATGTTGAATCATGACCTTAAGAGGTTGAACCGAAGCTTTTAGAGTCCAGTTTAACATTTTAGAGACCAAATTAAACCTAAAAGCTTGAAAAACCTTCAGAATCCTAAAATGTCCATTGAATCGAACCAAAAGTGCCTAAAAAAACCCCAAAACTCAGAATTTAAAAAATGACTTACAAATACTAGGAAACACATGTGGAGAAATTGGGCATGCATGGGTCCAAAAATACCACGTATCTCATTTATCCACGCACATGGATGAGTAATTCGTGCTCGTGGGTTATTAAAAGAACGCATGTGAGTAATTTCCATGCACTTGTGTCATGGTTTCTAGCTGATATTTTTTTTATAAATATCAATTTCTAGATTATTTTGGTACTTTTGGCAATTTTTGAGAATTTTCTATAATTTAGGGATGGATTTTAGTGATAAATTGGGACCTTTAATTCAAAAGACACTTGAAAATCACTAAAAAAAAAACTTCAAATCCCTTGTTATAGGGTAATCGACTCTTGGAAACCTGATTTCCAAACATTGCAAACCATGAAATCATATTTTTTCTAGGATTTCAAACTCAAAATCTAAAACTAAACACATTTAAGTCAAAACACACGCGAATAGAAGGTAAGCCTATGAGAACCCATTTAATCATTTTCAACAAAAATTACATTTTTATCATTTTTTGCATATATTCTTCTCCTACTCAAATTCTATTTTTATTTTTATTCATTTTATTTTATTTTATTTTTAATTTTTGAATTATTGCTCAAAATTAATTCACTCAACAATCTTCCTAACCACTTAAATGTAGAACTCAAGAGGTATATAAAATGTTGAGATGATAACTACTTGTTAAAAATTAGATCGCCAAGTTCAAGTTCTTCTCCTCTTTTATTTAATGCTCTTCCAGCTTTTTGCAATCGAGGGAATGCTCACGGTCGTAAGGATATTGCTTATGATCATGAAACTTGATAAAGTAATCATTTTATGTCTAAAGTAGCCATTACAAAAGCCAGTATTTGGCTCGTGTGCATCCTTATGGTCATGAGAATGCTCATAGGAGTTATGTCTTCAATTAAGCCTTTGTTCTTTCAAAGTCATGATCATGATCACGATCATGAAGGTCCTTGTGAGGAGTTCTGTCCTCAATAGGACTTCAAGCTTTTGTAGGATCTTTCTCTAAGCCCTAAGGAGGACATGGTCATGAGGAGGACATGGTCATGAGGAGGACTGTCTCCTTAAAAAAAGTTGAGTTTCTTGAGTTCTTTTGATCCCTTGAAGCATGTGGACATGCTTATAATCATGATGCCACTTTGGTTACTTCCACCACATTTTCACTTTCCTAACTTCATCCATTGAACATGGCTTTGATCCTAATTTATATGCAGACTTGAATATGCATATTAGTACTTTAAAATTGATTGTTAAAGTTAAAGCTAAGGATAATTAGAGATTAATCATACAAATAATCAACAATTTGGATTATCATATGGACATGATCAAGTCCTCATTATATCGAAACCTATCTTTGGCTTTCTCTAGGAGAGAAGTTAATGAGAAATGCTTTTATAGTACCATATTTAGTCTATAATACATATGTTAAGATATTGCCTACTGCTAATCAGGCATATTCAGTTTATGCTACCAATAAGAGGGAATTCTTTTCGCTTCAGTTTTATGATTGAATGGCTAATAATTCCTCTAACAGTATTGGTATTGACTATGAAATTGATTGGTGCTGTCTTTTTGGAGTTACTTGTTTGAGGTTGTGGTTTTGGCGAATAAGAGTCTACAATAGTGGCCTTGGTTGGGAAACAAAATTAATGATATTAAGAGCAGAACCTCGAAATATATTAAAACCAAAGAGTTGGTTGGGAAAGCAAAGATGAAGGGAATAGACGACTTATCTCATGATTACCTCCTTACGAAGGATGGATAAAACTGAATTCTGATGGACTTTTTACTCCACTTTTGTATTGGCTAAGTGTAGGGGTCTTCTTTAGGATCATTGTGGCAAATGGAGAGTAGATTTTCAATGAACATTGAGAAATGCTCTGTCACAAAGGTAGAGCTTTGGGGAGTCTATTAGGGTCTTCTTTTGGCTTGGGAAATTGGCTTTCCACGAGTGGTGGTGGAAGTTGATAGTAAGTGTATAGTACAAACTTTGCAAAGAAATGAGAATGTGGTTAATTGAAATCTATTGCTACATTGGTTCAAGCAATTAAACGACTTTTTCTCTGAGATTGGCAAATGCAGATTTGACATTGCCGGAACTCATTTAGTCAAATTTCAATCTTCTTAGGCTTTGTAGCCTCCTTTGTAAAAAAAAAAAAAAAGAGTGTTGAATAAACATGTTATTAGGGTGCAAATAATTAAATGAGAATTGTAATTAATAACTAAGAAAACAAATTTTTCATTTAAATAATATCCACTCACGAAAAATTATCATGAAAAAATTACTAGTAGTACTTTTATCATAAGTATTTTTTATTATACAATAACTTTTGTAAATTTCTATAAATAGCCACTTCAAAGAAATTTCCAATAATTCTCTAAAAGGTTGTTTAATAATAATAACAATAAATAATTGTAATTATATAGGAACTTAGGATAAAATTATTGGAAAAAAAAATTGCGTTTAAGCCAAAAGAGAAACAAAGAAAAAAATTAAATTAAATTAAAATTCGCAAGGAATTTCTAAATTTATGTAGACGGTAAAAGATGATAAACTATAACCATTCAAAATAAATTATCTTATAATTACAGTTCTTTCAAATAATAGATTATATATTTCTCTTTTTCTTATAATAAAAATTGGATACTTTTAACAAAAAGAAGTGTAATTTAATTATAAATTGTTGGTTAAAATACACAACGTTAATATTCATAACTAATTTAATAATATAATATGTATACATTTGATATAATCAAAATCTACAACAAAAAGTTCATATTGGATTCTTGAAACTTCAACTTCTGTTGAGCATGTTTACATTACATAAGTCGAGCATTGAACTAAAAATTAGGCCCCATATACATCCTTGCAACTTTTGTCCAATCTTCAGTTGGAGTGAGCTCTAAGTAATGTCTGTAAGAGCGACCTTGAAGTGGAGATGGTGCCAACTACTCCAAGAAATGACCCAAATGCAATAAGGGCAATATTAAAGACAAGAAGAGATTTTGTGATGTGAGGCCAAGAAATCTTGATGTAGAAGGCGCAAGGCAAAATCATGCAAATGCTGACACTAACCAAGGAGCCGGTGAGTCCAAGAACATGCTCAAAATATGGCACAGAGAGTGCTAGGGCTAATATCACAAGCAGCACAATTGAACCCACAGTTCCTCTTATGATCATTTTCAACCTTGGAGTCAGTGTATCAGGAAGACTGCGCTCTAGTTGTATAGCAAATGGTGCAAATTCTAGGGCATATTTGGTCATGGGTGTTAACACAGTTGCCCACAGTGCAATCTTTGTGATTACAAGATGTGGAGGCATGCTTAGGGTGATTTGAGAACTAACTTCTGGGCCATATAGTTTTGCACCCATAAAACCTAGAGCTGTGTACAATATTGTTACTGATGCAAAACTCACTACTGATACCTGTAAGAAATTTAAATAATTAAATCATGTGCGCACTGCATATAAATCAATCAATGAAAATTTTAAATTATACACTTCAGTTGTATTATACGTTGCTAATTAGGTATACATACATACAAACTAGTTATAATATTTAAGATATTTTAATTATTAATTTTTTATTATTCAAACATATAATATACTTGATGTATTTATTTATTAATTTTTTATTTATATCCAAAGTATTATTATGTTCAAAATTCGTTAAATTTTAACTAATTCAGTTCGATTCGAATAAAATCATAAAAGTAGTAAATGTTTCACAACAACTAATTTAATGTCTCTATATATATCGTAACTCAAATTAGAAAAATTATTTAAGTGAAAATAATTTCTGCCAACTAATTTTTTTTTCAAACAATAAAATATTACTTGATATCACACTGTATATATATAGTGTGATATTATCTATCAGCTATATATATATATATATCGGTTATTTATATAATATCTATTTATCATATTAACTATTATATTCTCTATTTTTTTATTATTATTATAATTATTATATAGAATGTATGTATTTTTATCTAAAGTTCATCGATTATCAAACTTTGATTTTTGATTTTAAGCACCTTAAAATTTAAACTTTATGGTTATGAGTGTCTTTTCGTAACCCACTAGGCTGGCTAGGGATCACTGGCTCTGCCAGTTGATTTAAAGATTATTAAATTATTTTATTTAATAGTTTGATATATAAACAGATTCGTGTCTGTGACATAAAATATGTTACTGGAATATCAAAAACGTGTTGAGGTAAGCAAAAATCTAGCATAAGATGCCTTTGTCTCCATACTTCTAGGTGCACAAATAACAGGTTTAGATTCACTATGTAAACTTTTTTTTTTTTTTTGGGCATAAAGTATTTGAGGGAATGGGATTCTCTAAATTTGAGTTGACACAATAAAATCAACTCACTTTTTTTTATTGTGTGAAAATTTAATTTTGAATATGGCAGCTGACATCATAAAATTGTAATTGATAATGCATATTGTGACTGATACGAGATTATCTAAAACCACAATATATTTTTTTTAAAACTAGTATCATAGTATCGAAGTTTAAACCTGCGAATATATATATCTTTATGAAAAATTTATAAAAATTTATGATAAAAAAAAAATCTAAGTTGCTATTTGAATGTAAACAAAAAAAAAAAAACAGTTGGATTGGTGATGAGTTAAAATAAAAATAAGACTCACCAAATTATTTTATGAAAAAAGGACATATGCATATTAAACCATTAAAAAAAACATCCACAAGCATTTAAAAAGAAAAGAAAAGAAAAAGAATAATATAAAAAAGTCCACAATAAACTACTTTTATAATTCTATCCCGCTAAATCGGATTAATTAGAGTATATTGTACTTTAAATACCAAAGGTTTAGACCAAAAATAAAAGAAAAAGAATCAATAGAACATTTATATGATTATATCAACCGTATGATGATTAAAGGTGTTGTATAAATTAAAGGATGTTTTGAAAATGAGAGTACCTTGGTGAATTTGGATGGATCCTTCATAGACATGTACAAGTCAGGGAAAACAATGTGGCCAGCATAACTGAAGACATAAAGGCCAGAGATTGCAGGAATTTTTTTGATCTGAAGCACTGGTATTCTATGACTAGCATTCACACCTCCAAAAACAGCAGTGGATGCAACAGACACAAAAATAATAATAGACATTAAAATTCCTCCTGATGATAGGAAAGATATTGAAGAAAGATTTCTCAGCCAGAGACTAGGAAGTGCTATCAGCACAGCCATCAATGTCAGCAACTGAGGCGTTGATATTTTGGGCCAAGGCAAGAACGCCAGTTTTGTCCCTGAAAATATGCTTGAGAGGTTGTCATGTAGAGAAATGGTGTAGGATATAAGGGCCATAAAAATCTCCATGCAGATGAAACTTGTAGCTAAAACTCTTCCTTTGGGACCAAATGCTTCTTGGCCAATATCAGAATAGCTTCTTGACTTTGGATTTTTGTCAAGACATTTTCCAAGCAAATGACAAGTATATGCACATATCACTCCTAGTCCAATCAGCAAGAACACTGAAACCCACCCTCCATTTTCTAAAGCATATGGAGTTGACAATTGCCCTAGCCCTGCAAGCAATAACACATAAGATGTTCAAAATGAGCTAAACTGGAGTGATCATTTTCAGGGTTGTAAGTTTATAAGTTGATAACCAGCAGAACATATATATATTTGTTTATTTATGAAGCCCAATAAGATAGTGGGTTAGCGTATTTCTTTTTAAAGAGAGTTTGAGGTATAGGGTACGAATACAAATCCTGATATAGTTGAATTTTTCATCTGATTTAAAAATGAGGGTTATTGGTTGTTGTGCAGTATATCAATTTTAAGATTTTTTGGCTTCAGCATTTATGTATGAAGAAGAGCAGGTATTACCTATGAGCATTCCAATCATGTTGATGACAGCATGAGCGAAAGAACAATTGGCTTCAGCAGGCGGATGCTGAGGCTGACCGCAGCTGCAGGCTCTATTTTCCTCTACACAAGCATCACAAATCACCCATTTTGTAGCCAAATTTTCATCATGCAATGACTGATCACTACCAACTTGATTCCTACGAGACAGACAATATGATTCAGAGCAGGATAATTTTTTGATGGAGTTGCAAATCTTTCCCAACATATTGCTAAAACTTAATTTAGAACAGCTATTAGCCACTCAAGCTTCTTGGCAGATGTATACTTGGTAATTGATCTTGTTATAGAATCCAAAGGTGTGCTGATATATTTATAGGATGAACATGAAAATGGTTGCAGTGTGCGTATAATGCTGAGAATAATTTGTGAGAATCTCTTTGAAGAAGTAGAGATACTATTCTTTTGTTGGGCAAGTATACTAAAAGATAAGACCAGACACCAATTAGTTTCGGCTCAATGATATTAGTCGTTTTTAAGAACATGAAGGTTTCTTTTTTTTTTTTTAGTAAATTGGATGTAACTTAGTTTCCATGGATTGTAAAATAGGAAGTAATTTTTTTCTTTTAAATTGAGGACGATAAAAATCGAATCATGCAATTTATAATACTCTTAGAGATGAGTTATTACTTGACTATTTTCTCATTGGCTTAAGAATGTGAAGTTGCTAGACACAAATAAAATAAAATAAAACAAAAAAAATATAAACTTAATGGTATTTACCATTTGAAAGAATCTATACTCCAAATGTGCATGGGATGTGCACTGTTACTATTAGGAAAAACAAAAAGAGGTGGGGAGGAGTTGGCAAATGGAACAAATTGCTTTTCGTCGAGTACCTTACTATCAGTTGGCATTTTTGATATGCATGCAGCCCGGATCATAATGTCCATGATCCCAAGATATGGGAATCAAGTGAGTGGAAATTTTATACATATAATGTCTAATAAATGGATAAGTTCAGTGTATATAAACTGAAAACTTACTACGTTAAAAAAAAAAAAATAGTTTGCTGATACAACAAATCACAAAAATTGTGATTTTTATATAATTCTTTAAGTTTTAAAATTTTGCAAAAATATCTTAATTCGAATAATTTTTTGTAATTTTAGTATATTTTAAATTTTGATTAAAATTGATAAAAGCAATGCGAATGTCGTCACCTTAAACAACACCTTAACCATCATATGATTTTTTTTTTATTAATTTTGAACAAATATGTAAATTATATTAAAATTATAAATATTCAACCAAATTAGGAAAGCTTTTATATAGTTTTCAAGATTTGAACTTAAGAAAATTCTTAGCCACTCCAGATGTTTATGATACACTTGTTATTTAGTTATTTATTTTTATTGGAGTGTTAAGCATATAGAAAATATGCGTCTTTCATCCAAAAGCAATAAGTATAGACAGGATTCTTCCTTAAACAAACTCCTCATAAAGCATAAGGATTACAATTTTAGGGAAAAATACAAATAACTATCTTATGGTTTCATTTTTTTTAGGCATGTGATATTTATTTATTTTTTTAACAAATAGCTATTATGTGATTTAATACATTAATAACTTAAAGCAATTTACACTAAACCATTTGAAAAAATGACGCACCCTAGGTAAAAATGGATGATTTTATAATTTCAATCTCAAATTATAAATGAGTAAAATCACATGGTAATTATTTATATTTTTTATGATTTTATTCTAAAATATAAAGATTTATTATATTTAAGAATATTTATTTTAATTTATAAAGAAAATATGAAGAGATTATTAAATTTAAATTATTTTATTTGATAATTTTTATTAATCTTTTGTTTTATGAAAAATAAAATAGATTTTTATCAAATTATTTTCAATAATTATATATTTTTTCATCAAATGTTAGTGCTATTTTATAACAAAAAAATATTATTATGTAAAATTGATCAAAAGAAATCACATGTTTTATGAAAATGAGTTATATATTTTACGCAAGTAAAATTATACATGCGAATACCATAAGTTACTATTTTTTTGTAAATTATTACTATTTTTTATACAACAAAAATAATTTTATTTCATTTACAATGAAATAATAATAGAACATAGAAATATTTTTAAATAAAATAAAAAATAATAATCTCTTCATATTTTTGTCGTAAATTAAAATGCATATTTTTATGTAAAATAAGTTGTTTTTATTTTTTTATAAAATAATAAAAGAAGTACAAATAAATACCTTATGATTTTACTCATTTTGAACTAGAGACTAAATTTCTATAACCAGTGTCAAATTTCATTTTTATCAATACCATGTCATCATCTCAGCAAATAGTATTAATATAAATTACTTTCAATCGCAAATGGACTACAAAGTAATTATTTGCAATTGTATTATAAGTAGGACTACAAATGTTATGATAGAGATTATTATCATTTTTTATATGAAGATAATATGACTTAATTTAAATTTCTTTTAAAATTTTAAGGGAACATAAAATTCTGATATTTATAATTTTAAAGATGATAGCATATAATTACTATGAATATATTTCGTAAGTCTCCATATAGAGAAGAATGATGGGTTGAAATGAACATTTGTTGTGAGAATTGTCGAAAGTAGTATAGTATGTTTGGAGGAACTTATTAATTAAAGGGATTCCAAAGAATGATGAGAGGCATTGCTGCCATATTGAAGATACTGCATGCAACGCAAGCCACCATATATTCCAGTTGAAAATGTCAGATTATTGATTACCCTGTATCTGGGAGCTGCTTTCCGCACTGATGCCAAACGAATCTCATCGTGAAAGTGATCCACATTTGTCTAGAAGTTGTGCTACTTACGTTAATCAAGAATAATGACATGTGAAGCCTACTATAACAACTTGGATACCCAACAAAACACACTGTGATGTCATGACATGATGCTTATTAGTATTTTAACTTTCGTGGATCAATTTCTGACTGAAAAACATTCTTAAAAACCTTTCACATTTTGATGCTTCTTTAATATCGTATATATCTTGTGTTTCAAGTAACATACATATATATATATATATATATACCGCACGATAGAGGACAACCCTTTCCTTTTAAATCGACAACTGTAAAAATCAAATCTGTACCTTTAAATGTTCTTGAAGAGAAGTTATCATTTAACTATTCTCTCATTAACAATTATATGCTTAATTTAATCCCTTGTGGTATCCCTCTTTTTGCATCTAATAATGAAGTTCTCAAATTGTTGCTTGACAAATTAAATACTCAATCTTAGGAGAGTCTTTCACAAATAGATTAAATGGTAAAAAAATGTAGATAGTTAAATGTAAAAATGTAAAATTTAAATTCCCCTGTTTTTTTTTTTTTTTTACTCTCTTTCTTATAATGAGAAGTTAAACTTCTTGATCTCAATTTATACCAGAATGAGTGATTTTAATTTTTAATGTTTAGTTCATTAAAACTTGACATGAAAATGAGAATGAATTTTCTCATCAATGAGAATCACTCATTTCCCTTATAGTGGTAAAGAATGATTTTTCATTTCCATCAAAATCAAGTCAAATTAATTATAAATTAGTCAATATTTTAAATATCATCCTATATTATGAAAATTTATGAAATATAACATCTTTTGAAGTAATGTCATAATAATAATTAATTAATATATTTTTATATATAAATAAGATTGATTTTTATTCTAATTCTGATTCCCTTGTAAATTAAATACTTTATTAAAAATTTTATTCTATTTTCGATTCTCCTTCATTTTGATTTTAATTTTAGAGTATTAACCAAGCGACATCTAAAAGTGTGTTTGATTCAAATAAATTCCACTAATTTTATAGAATTAATTTGCAAATCCAAGTGAGTGTGTTTAGTTTAAATATAAAATTTATAAAATTTATTTTCAATTCTAACTTCTTAATTTTGTGAAATTATTTAACACTAAATTTATTTTTATTGATAAAGTATATTTGATTTAAAATTCATTTGCAAATGAGTTCTATTTAAAATTTATTTAAAAATTAAATAATTTTTTTAATGAAATCGAATCAAATAAAGTGTAAATTTAAAAATACTCGTGTTATCTAGTATAAACTTTAGATATTAAAGGACTGTTACTTTCATATATACAACTCAATGAGTAACATTTAGTTATTTTACTTGTCACAATACCGGTGAGTATTCGGCCAGTCAGTTTTTCACTATTTTTCTTATGAAACTAAAATAAAATAAAAATTGAATTCAACTAAACTAAATTAATCAAATCAAATTAAATCAGAAATCAAACCAATTAAATTAAACCAAATTTTTACAAATATTAACTTTTTAAAATATTTTTATTATACTATTTTAATTAATTAAATTTTTAAGTATAAAATCAAATAGAATTAAACTAAAATCATAAAATTTGAAAATATAAAATAACAAATTGATTCGGTTTGTCAGAAGCCTTGCCACTTCCTAATTACAGTCAAATAAATGGTATTTATGATCAACTAAATATAATATTCTTTTTAGGGATAAATATATCAAAGGAAATACTATGTACTAATTTCATATCCACCATTAATAATTTTTGAGGTACAAATACATTCCTCTCATTTTAAAATCATACATTTAAATCCCTGGTATTTGTTGTCACTATTAGTAAGGTCCATTATTTCTAACATTCATAAAAAAAAATATTAGGTCAATGTACATTTTTTCCTTATATCGAGAAACAAATTTGCTCTTGAAATTATTTAAAAACATTGTAGGCAGCGGACTTTAGCATGCGCTCAAGTGTTTAACAACTATGACACTATGTAGGCTCAAGACCCATTAGAAAACACAAAATAGGACTTAAAGCTTAATTGGAGATGGAGCCGCCACCCGAATGAGAACTGAGACACACTTATATGACAACTGAATTCACGAAAGTTTTCAAAAGTCGTCATCAGAAAACGGATTACCTTGTGGTTGGTCTTTGTTTGTGTTTCGTATTTTATTATCTTTAATTATTCAATTATTTCTTTATTAACATGCGAATTATGATTTCCTTCAAACAATTGTCACATTTTATATTTAAGTCTAGGTTTGCACATTAATTCAGTTTTGAGCATTTGATCCCAACATTTATCAAAATAGTAACTAACAAAATACATTTAAATCAAATGGGGAAGGGATTAAAGATTACAACATTTTGTGCAAATAAAAGTATAATAAATCGAAAATAAACCAGAAGTAAACAAGCATTAAACTATGCATAAATGTAAATAAAAGGCCATAAGGGTCATGAGCTAAAATTGGATGATTAAGATCACTCAAATTCCCTGTGATAAAAAAAATATTAGCTTCCAAAACATGTAAAATCCCATAAAAGAGAACCCACAAGGTTAATTTATAGGCCAAATAAATACAAGTAAGGATAGTAAACACCTAAATGTAAATTAATCAAAATAATAAACTGGTCATGCAAAGAAAACCAAAAGTACAAAAGAGTAGGAATTCATGGGAACTCGTACCGCATATGATTTATAAGAAATATTAAAACAAAGACGCGCAGGCCTGTCATAGTGGCGATAGCTTTAGCCATGAGGTGATCACCTTATGGTAGTAGGGCAACACCTCTTTGAAGAGGCGTCACTAAATCAGCAAGCACAAGTGACCCTAAAAAAAGCAACAAACTTCTATCTTAAGTAAACCACAACTGATACAAGCAAACTAAACTTAAAACTACACCTGATACCTTAGTGGTTCATGTTAAGAACATAGCAGCAAGTAAGCAACAAAATCAAGAAATAACCAAATAAGTAAGTAAATGAAGACTTATATAAATCCAAAAGCTCTAAAGACAACTTTAGAATAAGTAAAGATTATTACTGAATAAGAAAACTTCTTTTCCAAAATATTTGGCCCTCAAAGGTTGTTCATGATCTAGTCTCCATTTAAATGCAAGAAAAATCCCCCTTTCTTCCTTAAAAATGGATGTTTTAGCTTGCTTCTCCTCTTTTCCCCTCAAGAACATTTTTTTCCTTCTCTTTTCAGAGTTCTTCCCCTTATTTTTTTGCATGTAGTTAGTTTTTCTAAGAAGTGCCAATCGCTCCCTTTTTCTCTCTTTTTTTCCCCTTTTTCTCTCTCTTTTCCCCCTTTTAATCTCATCCCTAGGCCATATCCCACCACCTTTATTCTCATCATTGCATTTTCTAGCCTTTTTCTTTTTCCCAAAATTCCTTTCCTCATGTAAAAGACTAAGTTTCAATCGATGATGGGCCCACCACTTGACCACTATTGTCACCTCTACATTTAATGCAAAGGCAAATGGCTATTGCAGAGGCGGTGCCTATACGATGAGGCAATCGCCTCACGCTATAAAAGCTATCGCCTCTTAAAAGAGGCATCACCTCTCTAGCCCAACCCTATATTGGGCCCAATGGGCTGAGGTGGATTGGGCTCACTTTATGGGTTTAGGCTTGAATTTTAGGGTTTTAAGTTTGTGTTTGCATGGGTTTAGGTTTTGGGCTTAGGCTCTTAGCTCCATTCTTAAGAAGATTTTAGGCTTCTTTTACATTTAAGATTTATGTTTTCTCATTATTGAGCTTTATTGCGGGCCGATCAAACCGAGCATCCATAGTTCACCCCTATCACGAGCCAATCAAACTAAGTATCTACAATTTGCCCCTTGATTTTTTAAAAAACCAAATGCATCTAAGGATAGTTTTTAAAAAAATTATATACATAACAAAATGATAAACAAGAAACGTCGTACCTAACCTCTAAGCTTCACTTGCACCATTGGCCTCGGGAATTCAAACCTGAGAGTTTAAAGTTTTAATCATAAAACATGATTGTGTTCCTTTGGTTTTTCTAGCTCGATCAGCCACTCATTAATATTTGATAAATCATTTAGAAACATGACTATGATCCTTGGGTTTATCTGGCCCGATTAACCACTCATCTGAAATGTGATTCACGGGTTTTCTTCACCTGATACACTACTTATCAGAAATGCAATTCTCGAGTTTTCTTGGCCCGATACACCACTCATCTGAAACATGATTCTTAGGTTTTCCTAGCTCGATACACCACTCATCTAAAACGTGATTCTTGAGTTTTTCTGGCCCGATCAGCCACTTCTCTAAAACATGATTCTTATATTTTTCTAGCCCGATTAGCCACTTTTTACAATGTGAACTTCAGGGATTCAAACCCTACTAGACACTTCTTGAAATGTGAACTTCGGGGGGTTCAAACCTAACCAATCACTTCTCAAAATGTGAACTTTGGGGCTTCAAACCTGATCAGTCACTTCTTAAATTATGAACTTTAGGGATATAACCTGACTAGTCACTTAAAAAAAATGTGCACTTTGGGGATTCAAACTTGACTAATCACTTCTTTAATCATGAACATTAGGGATATAACCCGACCAGTCACTCAAAAAAATGTGCACTTCAAGGATTCAAACCTAACCAGACACTATTTAAAATGTGAACTTTAGGGAATTAAACTCAACCAATCACTTATTGAACATAATTTTCAAAAATTTTTGTAAGCTTGATTAGTTACCTATTCAAAACATAATTCTTGGATTTTCCTGGCCCAATACATTGCTCAATTTGAAACATCAACTAGAAAACCTTCATTCTACGACATTAATTTTTGAGACGCATTCGAGGAAATCTTCCCTTTTTATTCATCATTATCTCTATTTTTATCATTTACAACACCTTTCTCTTTCATGCTTTTCAAATTCTCCTTTCCCAAAAATTTAACTTTTAATAATTAACTTTTTTCACGATAAAAACACATTTTCCCCTTTTTCTTTCTCTTTCTTTTTTTTATTATTTTTCTTTCTTCTTCTTTCTTGAGCTTACAATCTTTCAAAAATGGATGATAAGAGGACGTCGCATATGCCCAAATGGGATCGCATTTCACCTTCCACAAACACCCCCATGTAGTTTTAGATTATCAAAGGGAGACACAATTCTTCTTTTGGCGGATTTAAGAAGTCACATTTGCTCGCGGGCATTTGGAGATGTTGTTACTTGAATCCTTCTTATTTTTCTTGTAAAATTACACTAGGTTAGGAGGTATTTATATCCATTTACCATCCAGGATTAGAAATAGGACTGATTAAATGTGAATTTTGTCAATTTAGGTGAAAAAATTAGAAACCACCTATTATTCTATGATGTGTAGAAATGATCATCTCTACATTGAAGTGATCACCTCATTCATGGGGCGATCACCCTTTAATAAGAGATGATTGTCTCTGTGCCAAAATAAGGGGCATCACCTCTTTCTCAGAGATGATCATTGTTATGATGGGGTGATCGCCTCATCCAAGAGGTGTTGTACCTTTATAACAAAGGGTATTGTCCATTTTCTTTTTCTTCTTTGTTTTTTTCTTTCAAAAAGCAACAAAATTATACTATATTAATTCAACTTCCCTATTTTATATTACAACATAATGCATAAACATTCAAGGGCACCGAAAACTTCCATGGGGCCCGAGTCTTCTATAATGACTTAATAGAGGATCAAAAGGACCAGATTTAAGCACTAGGTTTGAAGACTTTATACTTCCGCTTCCCGAAGAGCAGGGATGGATAGATTATTAACCACTCCATGCACTAATGGAGAGATAGTTTGATACGACTTACACCTTCCACCTCCCTTTTGAGGAACTCACTCTAAATCTAGTCTCATTTGCAACCATCACCAAGATCGCATACGCTAGGGATATTCTTCCCTTCGATGTGAGCTTGCGTCAACTATCTCTATACAAGGTTACGTACATTAAGTATCTCATTAGTATAATCCCATACATGAAGGGGATATATACCATCAAGTTTAATTTAATCCAAAGCTTTTATACCTAAGATAGAGTTGCAGGGATGGTCACTCCTTATGAGATTAACCAGGTGATGTGGGCATTCTTAGTTTACCTTCTTAGTGCCACTTTCTTTGCAGACACTGCCAACTCTAATGCTCTTGATGTCTTTATAGGACTTGGATCGGGTGGCTACATATAATTAAGGTAGTTGTGCTCTGGTTTACCTGTACAAGAGTATGGATGAGGTGGTGTGAGGAGCTAAGAGGCTCTATGGCTTTTAACATGCCATTCTAGTAAGCTTTATCCTCTATTTCCTCTTGATTCATTCTGATAATCATTCACTAACATTTTCTAACAATGTTTCTTTTGCAAGTCTAGGCATTTGAGCTAGAGTTGCTCATTAGAATGACTCGTATAAGGAATGATTTTCTAGCCATAAAAAGGTGGGGTGCCAGTCATGTTTTGAAGAGGCATTTAGCTCGAGTGCACATCCATCAAAAACATCTGAACTCTCTAACACTGGATGTGGTACCCCTTATTGATAGTTCCTCTATCTGCCACCTCTACCTCTCAGGTAAGTATCTGATGCTTTGACTTATGTTTAAGATTATTATGTTCTGACATGATTTTGTCATTTTCAGGTTGTAGCTACCAAACTTTCATTCCACGCCAAGCCTCAAGCATGAGAGAGAGAGCTTTAGAGATCCCGTATTGATCCAAGCAAAGAGGGAACTTCAACTGCAGTTGAGAGGATGAGATCCCTACCACTTCTAGCTCTCAGTTTGTTGCTGTCAGCTTTACTTACACTCCCAATCCTTTAGTTCATTATTGGG
The DNA here is from genome assembly GCA_947683625.1 of Mallotus nudiflorus. Classification (NCBI taxonomy): domain Eukaryota; kingdom Viridiplantae; phylum Streptophyta; class Magnoliopsida; order Malpighiales; family Euphorbiaceae; genus Mallotus; species Mallotus nudiflorus. The sequence goes on from CANTUR010000067.1 coordinate 1,685,603, forward strand.
TTCCTCCAGGAGAGCTATCTTGTTAGTTATTGACCCTGGATAAGGATCCTGTACCCCCACATACCCCTTGGGGCACCACTTAAGTGAGTTTTCTTTTGACCTATTTCTTGAATCATTCTTGACATGTTTGTTAGTTCTAATATCCTATTAATAACATAGATTCCTTTAGAGTAAAGGCTACACATGTACAGGACGATTAAAGGTCAAAGGGATTACATGCTTGACATTACCCAATAATGAAGGGTAATAATCCTTCCTATATTTATATGTATGCATGCTTGCATGATTTACTAACCTGAGGCCTACTTGAACAAGATCACGATAAGGCTAGCTAGATGGGGATTGCCACCCCTAAGCACCAAATTGAGGAATTTTAGATTTTCCAGGATGAGGACGACAAGGATGGGGACAATGATAGTATTGAAGGAGGAGGAGATGATCCTAAGGGCATCGAGACAAATGCTTGATAGATTAGGGTCCATTGACTATTCTTTTAATATTGTTATCCTTACTTGTTTAATTCTAATATTACAACATTTTCGCATCTAATTATGATTAGAATATTTATAGAATTTAAATTTTATTTCAATTAACCTCCATTTCAATATATAATTTAGCATCAATAATTACATGAACCAATTTTTTACGCCGTGAAGTTTTATTTCTAAGGCTAAAACTGCATAATCTCTTTAAGGACTTTTGACCATTCACTATTAGAAGGGAGATCTCTTTTTATATTTCTATTAAAGAGGTGATCACCTCTTTATATTAAGGTGCTACCTCTTTGATAAGATGATCATCTCAGCGTCAGGTTAGTTCCCTCTCTTTAAATCCCCAACTTTTCACTTTCGACTCCACTTTTGAACGTCTTGTCCTCAAACCTCCATTTTCTTTCTCTAGATACCTCCAAAAGCTTAAATCATGACTGAAAGAAGTCTTAAACTACTACAACTAATCTTAAAAAGCTTAGATAGCGAATTATGGGCTAAATTATAGTCGTTCCACCTTTTAGACTTCAGATCATTACATGCTAGGAAAATCAACTTCCTTTTCCTCCATGCTATAGCCCAGCATTAGGATCCTCAGAAACATGTCTTTTAGTTCAACACAGCATAACTATGCCCCTTGCCAGAGGAATTTAAAGCCATTCTAAGTTGTCACATAGATTCCACTTGCCAACTTATAATCCCTAATTTTGGAATTCTAGACTTATACTTTATCCAGTATTAGATGGCTAGGATGTTCAATCTTCCACCCTAATCTTCATCTCACTACATTCTCAGCTCAAAGATTGCATTAGAACCCCTCCTTAAAACAATTATGGGCATAAACAGCAGAGAAGCCTATTAGCCCCAAATGATGGCCCTCTACTTATATGCTTAATTCATGCTTATTTCCATTTCCATAAATTGTGATTAAAAAATCCTCCACATCCTAGATCAGGTGGAAGCAGGACTCAACCTTTTCCCTTTCATTTTAGCAGAAACTAGGTAATTCTCTAAAAGCCCAATTCTATTGGAGGTAAGTTCATTTCCTTTGGATCCTTGTTCCCTTATCATTATGTCGTTGCATCTACCTACTTAACACTTTTGTATATGTGGTTTCATGAGAAATTGGGATTGATTAAACCCCCTTGAGACACTGTACACTATAGAGCCAAGCATTACTAAACTAGAAAGCTGCACCCCATACTGGAAGATGTCTAAAATTGGCTATCAACATTCCCTAATACTTTGATTCGATGGATGTACCCCTGGTGGAAATTGTAGCGATGACTATTTAATCTTACACGTACTGTTTTCTGATTGCTAGTCTTCACTTTGCCATGTTCTATAATCCAACCCATCTCTAGCATCAGTATGGATATAAACAACTGATCGTGGGGTTAGTATATGAGTTCAAACTAGGATCCCTTTCCTAAAACTTCCTAGACAACTTAGTCACTACCTGGCCTCATAAAATCATTCAGAGAAACATTGACTACAATAGGGATCCATCCACCAATGATCAATACAAGGTGTGGATTCAATTGTAAAAAATAGAAAAAATGAGTTTATTAGAAATAAAAGGACAAGGGAATTGCAAGCATCGAGTGCTCAGGGTGCTCAATAAAAGAAGAGAAAACAAAATTAGTTTAATAAAATCATCATTTCCCTTTTGTTAGATAGAGTTTCCTTTTATAGTGTAACAGTAATCAAAGCAATCTATTTCACTTAATTTAAGCACAATTTGCATATACATTTTACTTCTGACATATCTCATATCGTTAACTGACTCACCCTTGTATGTTTTCTAACTAACTATTTTTTTCCTCTCTCTCTCCTTTTATATGTCCTTAATTTTTATCTAAACTGCCCTTTTTTAGGTTTTCAATCCAGCAGGACTCCTTTTTATTTTTTTTATTTTTTCATCTTTAACTTTTTCTTAAACAGACTCTTTTTGAGGTTTTCTCCTTAGCGAGACTTTTACAAAAAGTACCTCTTGAGCTTATCTAGGTTGATGGGCTCTCTAAACTCATTTCCTTCTATATCAGATAGGATAGCGGAACCCTTAGAAAATAGTTTCTTTACCACATAAGGGCCCTCTCAATTCGGTTTTAACTTTCCCTAGGGGTCGGTCATGATTAGCTTTGTAAGTTTCAATACTAAATCACCATCTTTAATCTTCCCTGGCTTGATTTTCTTATTATAAGCCCGAGCTACTCTCTTCTGATATAACTAAGAGTGATACATAGCCTTCATCCTTTCTCATCCAGTAATATTAGCTGCACCAATCGACTCTCTACCCATTAGCACTGTAGGATTTTAGATTATAAGAGAACCCTTAATAACTTGATCTCCACCTCTATTAGCAATACGGCTTCACACCCATACATCAAGGAATACAAAGTGACCCCAGTTGATATTATAGCAGTAGTTCTATATCCCCATAATGCAAATTATAAGTAATCTTCCCAATCCTAACAATTCTTTATCATATTTACTAGGATCTTCTTTACATTCTTATTTTTAGCTTCTACTGCCCCATTTATTTGTGGTCTATATAGAGATTATCAGCGATGCTCAATTTTTTATTCTTTTAACAATGCGGTTGTCTCTACCCGAAATTAAACACTATTATCAGTGACAACATGGTAAGGCAACCCATATCTATACATTATATTCTTCTTAATAAACCTTAACATTTGTTTAAAGCTGATAGTAGTATAAGATTTGGCTTTAACCCACTTGGAGAAATATCCAATTGTCACCATGATGTATCGATGGCCTTTGACACTTTTGGCATTATCTCTCCTATAATATCAATTCCTCAAACTACAAATGGCCAAGGAGAAGTCATTCCTTGGAGCTCCATAGAAGGTAGGTGGCTCACATCCCTATAAGCTTAGTAATTATGACATTTCTTTATAAACTTACAACAATCTATTTCCATGGTTAGCTAGAAATAACCCTGACAAGCTATTTTCTTTGCCAGGACTGTCCCATTTATATATGGCGTACATACTCCTTCATGGACTACTTCCATATGTTTCTGAGCTTCATCTTTATCAACATATCTCAAATGAATGCCAGTAGGCATCCTTTTGTACAACATCCTATTATAGCTTATGAATTATCATGATAGCATTCACAACAACATCCTTTCTTTCTTATCAGCTTCCTAAAAAAACTGTCCTATTTCTAAATATCATTATAGATTATAAAACCAAGGCTTCTCAATAGTAGTATCAACTAGCGTTATCCTTATTTCTTCATAACAAGGGTTTTGGGATTTTACTAAAATTATAGGCTTAACTTCTATTTGTCTCCCAATTTGCTACACAGAAGCCAACATAGCTAAAGCATTTGCTATCTAATTCTCTTCTCTTAGTAAATGAATAAATTTGCACTAGATAAAGGATAGCAAAATAATAGCTAAATAACACATATGCAACATGTATTCCTTTACCTCTCACTTTTTAGAAGCTTGTACAACCAATATATAATCCCCATACACGATGACATCCTTTATCCCCACACTGAGTAGTGCTTCTAAACTGAAGATATAAGGCTCATATTCAGTTTGATTGTTCGTTACCTTAAAATTTAACCTTTTCACCATTGGGATTATTTCTCTTTCTGGTGTGACCAGAATTATGCCAATACTAGCCCTCTTATTATTGACAACTTCATTAAAGTACATCTTTCATCCATGTACCTTTATTGCCCCTAAATACTCATTAGGAAACTTTAGTTCCCATTCTTATTCATTAGCTACCACCCTCCCTTTTACTACCTTCTTTGCTACATAGTCTATGTCAAATTCGATAAGCAAGACTAGCCACCTAGCTAACTTTCTCGTGAGTGATAGAGTTTGTTGAAGGTACTTAAAGGGATCATGTTTAAAAATTGCCTATACTCTGTAAGACTAGAAGTAATGCCTGAGCTTCTTTGTCTCCCAAATCACGACTAAGCATGTCTTCTCTATAAGACTATAATGGGTTTCGTACTATAAGAGCTTCTTACTTAAGTAATACACTGCATGTTCAACCTTCCTTTCACTTTTTTAAGCTAACATTGCCCCTATCGTATCCTTTTCAATTGCCAAATAAAGAATTTAAGGTTTACCCAACTTCAATGACTGTAAAACTGGAGGATTCATTAAATAATTCTTAATAGTTTCAAAAGCTTGTTGACACCTATCATCCTAGATTATTGGTTGGTTCTTTTTTAGAAGCTTAAAAATTGGCCCACAAATTGTAGTAAACTTGGCTATGAACCTACTAATATGCTACAATCGACCAATGAACCCCTTGACTTCTTTTTCATTCTTTGGTGTGGGCATTTCTCTAATTTCCTTGACTTTATCCAAGTCCACTTCTATTCCTTTCTGATTGATAATGTGTCCCAGCAATTTCCCAGACATTACCTCAAAAATACACTTCTTTGAATTTAGTCTAAGGTTGTACTTTTCTACCCTTGCTAGGAACTTATCTAAAGCTTTGAAATATCCTTCTCTGGTTGCAGACTTCACCATTATATCATCTACGTACACTTCTACCCCTTTGTGGATCATATCGTGTAACAGAGTAGTCGCCATCCTCGATAGGTGGCCCCTGCATTCTTTAATCCAAATGGCATTACCAGATAACAATATATGCCATACTCAATGGTAAAATACATCTTTAACTTATCTATTACTACCATTATGATCTGGTTGTATCTCGAGAATCCATCCATGAAAGAGTACATTGCACTAGAAGCTACACTATTGACCAACGTGTCTATATGTGGCAGTGGAAAATCATCTTTCAAGCAAGCTTTGTTTAGATCTTTGTAGTCCACACATATTATAACCCTTCCATCTTTTTTGGGGATTAGAACTATATTCACTAACCATTTAGTGTCTTTCATTACTTCTAGAAATTTCACTTTCAGCTATTTCTTAACTTCTTCCTTAACTAAAAGAGCCCATTTCAACCTTAGCCTCCTCTTTTATGTTTTATTGGTGAGATGTAGGGATATGTAGGGATCCTATGTTTTGTGATCTCCCTGTTGATTCTTGACATATCCTTATAGCCCTAAGTGAATACTTTCTATTTTTTTATTAATATTTCTTTCATTTTTTCTCTTTTGTCATGAGTTAAATTAGAAGCAAGTATTATATTTTTAAGGAATTTGTGCCTAAATTAAATGATTTAGTTTGCTTGGAATAAATGTAAAACATATGCATAAAATGATCATAATAATAAAACAACCATTAGGAAACACGACGCACAAATAAACAAAGTTAGACTTCATTACATTCACTTTTGAAAAGAACAAGTCTTCAGTTTCAAATAGAGTAGCAAGGGAAACACCAAAGTCATCATAAAAAAATCCATGATGGAATTGAGGACATAAGTTTCAAGATCCAGCTCCTCGTTCTGACCATCGGTATCTTTCAACTCCGGAGCAGCAATGTTCTCCTCAGACTCTTCCTCAATCGGTACCAGCTTTTCCACAGGAACTTCCTTAGTAGTAGCTTTCTTTACCCCATTCATAAACTCAATAAAGATTTTAAATCTTAGGACTACTTCCTTGACTATTAAAAGAGGTTCAAGAGCTCCTTTATAAGAATAACCGGTGCCTTCCCTCACAAAAGTCTCTCATAAAGCCTTTCTCTTAACCACGACTTCTTCCTCTCTCTTTTCAAGATGATCCCAAATGTCAAACTCTTCCTTAAAAGCATCAGCCCCATCATATCCTACCCCATGCTTTAGAATTGGCACCTTGCGCTCCATAAATTTGGGGGGTTCATTTTGGTTCTTTCTTAGTCTCATGCTAGGCATAAATTTCACGTTGCACATCATGTTTAGAACCCTCTCGTCTATCTCATCCTCATAAATTATATAAACTTTGAAACTCAAACTTATAGGGATCTCCTTAGGAGCCAACTTCAGAGTGGCCACAACAACTTTAGTTTCTAAAGAGATGGTGATAACCTTGCCTTCATGTGGAAACTTAATTTTTTGATGAATAGTAAAGGGCACACCACCCAAAGGATGAAACCACGGCCTTCCTAATAGGATAGCAAAGGTCATAGGAATATCAATTACATATAAGTTAACCCAAGTCTCGATAGGTCCCATCTTGACCAAAGCCCTGAATGTCCCCTCAACATGCCTCTTCGTATCATCATAAGCCTTGATAATTACTTCAGAAGGTTTCAAGTCCGCTACAGTCAACCCTAACTTCAGTAGAATCTTTAATGGATACACATTAATGGCAAAACCATTATCTACCATCATACAATAGGTCATCTTTCCTTTTACTTTAGCCTTGATGAACAAAGCTTTGTGGTGATCCCTTCCCTCTAAAGGTAGATCATCATCAGAAAACACAATGGCTCCTTGAGGGGTTTTCATTAATAAACTAACATTTGTTCGGGAGTATAACCTATAAAGGTCTTTTTTTAGTCCAAAGCCAAAACTAGTGCCCTGATAGTCTATGGAATGTATAAGTAGCTCTTAAACACTGGCAATGGTCTTTTAATCTCTCTTTACCTCTTCCTTTGAATTCTATATGTTTTTAGGTCTAGGTTCGGTATTTTTGGTTTCTTTTTCTTTCTTTTTGACCATCCTAACTGGCTGGTGCACTCTACTCTCCTCATCTTCCCATAAATCAATCCATCCCTCATCCTCACCATCAGAGCTCCAGATATCCAAAACATACACAACAAGTTCCATGGTTTTTTCATTTTGGTCTAGTGGTTGGGTTCAGATTCTGGTAAGCTATGGGTGGTATTTACGAAAGATTTTAAGACTTGCTCTTCTATTAAACCTGTGTTAATTATTATGATGGGTAGGTTTAGTAGTGGTACATTTCAGTAATTAGGTATAGGGTTGTTTTAGGTGTTTGGCTTTCTAGTTTTGGGGTTGGTGATCTTACCTATATCTATCAGGTCTTGAATTTCATATTTCAATCAAGCACAATTGTCAGTGTCATGTTCAATGGTCTGGTGAAATTTGTAAAAGAGTTTTAGGTTGGCATTTGGCATAGGTTGTTGTAAGGGTAAGGGTCATAACAAGTTCTTCTCAATCAACTTTTCAAGGACTTTATAAAGAGGCCACCCCAAATTTAAAAACCTTCGGGGTTGCCCTACAACATTAATTTACTTGTTGCTGCTTGGTTGTCTAATAATATTGATTTGCACATTACTGCTTGAGCTAATTCCATCATTGCCCCCATATCTTCCCCCAAAGAATCTCTTCTCTTAGGCCAAATCTGACTCTTTTTGGACCCAAATTTGTACAACTCTTCAAAGTTTTAGATCCCATGGTCCCTCAACTCCATAGACAATGCCGAAACACCCTTCCATTGCTAGCATCAATTAATCTAACTTAGCAAGTCTATGTCTCATTTGAGCCAACTTCCCCCTCTAACGAGTCAAATAGTTAATGAAGGACTTATTAAAGTTTTGCTTAGTATTCTGCAGATCCCTCAAAGATACTTTTAATTGAACATTAAGACCATACTGCTTCATAAACACAGCACATAATTCTCTTCGGTCAGAATATACACGCGATTTTAAAGCAAAATACAAATGAATTGGTGCGCCCTCTAATGACATATGGAACTGCTAGACTATTTAAGCCTTAGTAAACTTAGTAGCTTTCATGTAAGTCATATATTATTTCAAATGCAAATATAGGTCTTCAGTCCCAAAGTACTTTTTTATGTCAGGGAATTTAAATTTTTAGGGTAAAGGATCATCCTCTTCATCTAGATTTAAATCAGTGTAGTCCATCAGAGCATCCATGCCCTTTTCTTTCATCATCATTTGCATTTGGTCATGGCCTTACTCATATTATTGGCCCAATCATACTGTTTCACATCCTCAGCCAGGTTCACACTCTTCCAGCCCAATGGATTAGCCAACACTGTCACATTATCCTCTTCCCTTTCTTTCACCAAGATTTTAATGTCAAGATCAATCGAGTTAGTTAGTTGCACAGGCTACTTTTCTTTGATTAGTTTAGTTATTTCCCCATCATCTCTCTCATCATAAATCGAGTTTCAGTAAATACTTCTTCTTTCAACTGTTCTTTAAAAGCCTTAGGATCAAAGCCACTTGCCATTTCTATTTCTGAGCTTTTGATTAAATAGCCAGAATGAGATCAAACCCACCTAAATGAGCTCGAAGGATCTATATTTACAAGACTGTATGTTAGAACTATGCATGATATGTATGTATGATATGCAATTTCATTTTTGTTTCATTATTTCAGATAAAAAATGAACACACTTTATTTACACATAACATAAAAACAAAATACAAAGCTTTAAAAATGATAACCTCCACCCTTATTTCCTTTGCACGTGTGTTCAATGGTAAGTAAGTTTCTTGTCCTAGGATTTTTTGTCTAATTTTTAATTATCAACAGGGGATAATAAAACTGATATATGCAAGATAACTCTTAAAATGGAGCAAACAAGTAATGAATTCTCTAAATAAATCCAAAGTTCATCCTCAATGGGCCAAGAATGACATCAAAGCCTTACCTTATCAAGATCCATTTTTAATTGGCCAAAATGTGCATGAAAGGTCCATTTTGACCACATCCACTTTAAATGGGCTAAAAATAGGCATAAACAACCCATCTTGACAAGGTCTATTTATAATGGGCTTGGGTTTTATTTTAAGGATTCATTAAAGGGCATTAAACACATGCAATTGGAAAATTCCTAAGGGAAATTACTAAGTCACCCTTGAGTAAGGAGAAGTATATGGATACATATTATTATGGGAGTTTAAGCCTACTACTTGAGTCTCAAGTAGTAGGCTTAAACTCCCATAATAATATGTATCCATATACTTCTCCTTACTCAAGGGTCTATACGACGCAAATAAGTACGTCTCGTGAGTGACAATAATAAAATATTCCACCACCAAGTTTGAGTAAAACGTAAGTAGCAAAATAATGATTATTGTCAAGTTAATTTGGGACTGAAGTGTTCATTGTGCATAAGAATGTGTAGTGAATGCAACAGAAATGCAAAAAAATAAAGGAATAATTAAGGATGATAAAATATACAGCACTTGGAATCAATTTCTCTATCCCTAGTGGACTCACCACTGTAGGTAGTGAAATTTAGCGCACGCTAAGTGTTTGGCGACCACGGCACTGTGTGGGCTCTAAGCATACTAGAAAATAAAAAATAAGTCTTAAAGCCTAATCAGAGATGGAATTACCACCCGGATGAGAGCTAGGGAACACTTATATGGCAATTAGATTCCACAAAGGTTCCCAGAAGCTATCATTAGAGAACGGGTTCAGAAAATGGGTATGGGCTTTCGAAATGCCCACCCAACCTTGCAATTGGCTTTCGTTTGTGTTTCGTATTTTATTACCTTTAATTATTCAATTATTTCTTTATTAACATGCTAATTATGATTTCCTTCAAACAATTGTCACATTTTATATTTAAGTCCAGTTTGCACATTAATTCAATTTCAAGCATTTGATTCCAACATTTATCAAAATAGTAACTTACAAAATACATTTAAATCAAATGGGGAAGGGATTAATGATTATAACATTTTGTGTAAATAACAGTATAATAAACTGAATATTAACCAAAAGTAAACAAGCATTAAACTACGCATAGATGTAAATAAAAGGCTAAGAAGGTTATGACCTAAAATTGGATGATCAAGATCACTCCATTCCCTATGATAAATAAAATATTAGATCCCAAAACATGAAAAACCCTATAAAAGAGAACCCATAAGGTTAATTTATAGGCCAAATAAATACAAGTAAGGACCATAAACACCTAAATGTAAATTAAGCAAAATAATAAATTGATCATGCAAAGAAAGCCAAAAGTACAAAAAGCATAAAAATTCATGGTAACTCGTACCACATATGATTTATAAGAAATATTAAGACAAAGTCGTGCAAGGCCTAGTCATAGTGGTGATCACCTTATCCATGAGGCGATTGCCTCATAGCAGTGTGAAGAGGTGTCGCCTGATCAACAAACACGAGTGACCCTTAAAAAAGTAACAAACTTCTATCTTAAGTAAACCATAACTGATACAAGCAAACTAAATTTATAACTACACCTGATACCTTAATGGATCATGTTAAGAATATAATAGCAGGTAAGCAACAAACTCAAGAAATAAACAAACAATTAAGTAAATAAAGATATATATAAATCCAAAAGCTATAAAGAAAACTTTAGAATAAGTAAAGATTATTATTGAATGAGAAAGCTTATTTTCCAAAATAGTTGGCCCTCAGAAGTTGTTTATTATCTGGTCTCTATTTAAATGTAAGAAGAATCTCTCATTCTACCTTGAAAATGGATGTTTTAGCTTGTTTTTCCTTTTTCCCCTCAAGAATGTTTTTTTTTCTTCTTTTTTCAAGGCTCCTTACCCTCTTTTTCTGCATGTAGTTGGCTTTTCTAAAAAGTGCTAGCCTCCCCCTTTTTCTCTCTCTTCTTCCCCTTTTTAGTCCTATCCCTAGGCCATTTCCCACCACCTTTATTCTCATCATTAAATTTCTAGTCTTTTTCTTTTCCCCAAAATTCCTCTCCTCACGTAAAAGACTAAGTTTTAGTCAAAGGTGAGCTCACCACTTGACCACCATTGTCACCTCTACATTTTATGCAGAGGTAAGTGGCTATTGCAGAGACAACGTCTTTGCAATAAGGCAATCATCTCACTTCATAGAGGCAATCGCCTCTTCAAAGAGGCGTCACCTTTTGGCGCAATTTTGCATTGGGCACAATGAGCTGAGGCAGATTGGGCTCACTTTATGGGTTTGGGCTTGGATTTTGGGGTTTTAAACTTGTGTTTTCATGGGTTTAAGCATGAAATGGGTTTAGGTTTTGGGCTTAAGCTCTTAGCTCTATTCTTAAGAAGATTTCGGACTTCTCTTGTATTCAAGATTCATGTTTTCTCATCATCAAGCTTTATTATGGGCCAATCAAACCGAGCATTTACATTTCACCCTCTATCACGGACCAATCGAATCGGGTGTCTATAAATATTTAAATATAAAGGTTTTTAAAAAAAATTGAAATTCTTATCTAATAAAAATATTAAATAACCATTTATTCATTATTCTCTTGGAATCTACTTATGACACTAAAAAGAATTTATATTTAATTAATTTTTATGTGAATTTTTTAAAAAAAAATATTATATAGATTCAGCCCATCCTATTTCAAAAAAAAAAATTTAAATAAAAGAAAGTTATCTCATTCTAAATCAAATTTCATTTTTTTCACTTGCAAAATAAAAATAGAAATTTTATTTATTTATTTATTCATCCATCTTGTCCTAGTTTTTAAGATTTAAATAAATATGTATTAATTTTAAGTAAATAAAATTAATAAATATTCATTTAACATTTAAATAGTTATATAAATTTATATAGGATTGAACGAGACTTTTTATTTAAATGTTTCTAAATTTTTTAAATAGAAAGAAATTTTTTAAAAAATTTCATAAAATTTAGATGTTATTATGAATGTGAATGAACAATATATTGTTTGTGAATGAATAATATATTGTTTGTGAGAGAATAGTACTCAAATAGTGAAAAGAAAATCTCTATATAAAGGGATTGAAATTCATTAATGAGAATGTTAAGAAGAAGAAGAAGAAAAGATATATTACTCTCTAAATTCTTTCAATATTGTAGTTCTCCAAACTCTCTCTAAATTCTCTTAAAATCATTCTACTATAAAATATTTTTCTTTTAGTTAAATACTACTAAATTCAAGTTTAGTTCTATAACAAATTAAGTAATTAAATTTTTATTTCACAACACGTTATCAGCACGAGGAGCTTTCGATCAAAACAATAAGGTACATATTTCTTAATATTTAATATTTATGAATATATTATTTGATTATATATTATCATGGATGACTATGCCTCCTACTAATTTATATATTTATATTTATTTCTTCAATCTACCTTTATATTAATTGTTATTTTTATTTTGTTTTACTAACTACACCATTGATGCAAATATTGCTAGAAATGGTTCTAACCTTATGGATGGCTATGCCTCCTATCAATTTATATTTATGCACATTTATTTATTTTTTATTTATGTTAATGGAAGACTATACCCCATTTTATATTAATGGACGGTTTTGCCCCATATTTATACATATCGTTATGTTAACTCACTTGCTATAAATAATCATATCAACATTATTTATTGATTTTACTTTATATAATTTATTTTTAAATATATTATATTAAAAAAAAATTCTAATGGCTATATTTTTATTACCAATGGTAACATAACGGTAATAAACGGATATATTTTTCATTATAAATAGATGAGCTATAAATTTTATTTATTCACACAAATTCATACATTTTCTCTCTCTCTTCACTCTAAATTGTAAACATGATTTGGTATATTTATATTTGTGTTTTGATCATGACTATTATAATAGTTTTAGGAATAATTCATATGGAAGATGATTTTCTATTTGATATAATTTTAAGTATTATTGTATCATTTTTTGTACCGCTATTATTTCTTGCAATATTCATTCATGATATAATTAATTAGTAAATTCTGATTATGTTTGATTTTTTTAGTAGTCATCAAATTTATGAATTCTAATTGAGTTATATTTTTTTTATTAGTTATCATAATGACAAATCTAGCAAAGCTTGAGTTCGTTGCTCTTGACATCATGGGAAAAAATTTTATGTCTTGGATTCTAGATGTAGAGATGCATCTTCAATCAATAAGGTTAATTGATACCATAAAAGAAAATAATAACACCTCATTGCAAGATAAGGCCAAGTCTATAATTTTTCTCTGTCGTCATCTTGATGAAGGATTAAAATGTGAATATTTGACTGTCAAAGATCCAAGTGTTCTTTGGAAGGATCTAAACGACAGATATGATCATCAAAGAGATGTAATACTATCAGTAGTCACTGATGAATGGAGAGCTTTACGCTTTCAAGATTTCAAAAAAGTGAGTGACTATAATTCTGCAATGTTCAGAATAGTATTATAATTAAAATTCTGTGGACAGACAGTCATAGACGAGGATATGCTGGAGAAAACTTACTCCACATTTCATGAATCAAATGTTACACTGCAACAACAATACAGGATGCAGAGATTTAAAAAATATTCTGAACTAATTTCATGCCTACTGGTAGCTAAGAAAAATAATGAACTCTTGATGAAAAATCATCAGTCCCGTCCCACTGGCTCAATAGCATTTCCAGAAGCAAATGCTATAAATTATTCCAGATATAAAAATTACAATAGCCATGGACGTGGGAGAGATAGATGTCGTGGACGTGGAAGAGGTCAATTCTTTGGTCGTGGTCGTGGAAATAAATATAATAATACTCCACAACAGACTCAGACTCAACCTCAAAAGAAGTTAAAATTAGTCATTAGTGGTGTTCAAGAAAGGCCTCAACATAAGTTTGAAACTGTGTGTTTCAGATGTGGTAGTAAAGGACACTGGTCACAAATTTGTCGAACACCACCACATCTTTGCCAACTTTATAAGGCATCATTGAAAGGCAAAGAAAAGGAAATAAACTTCAATGAGCATCATACTCATGTTAATGATACAACTCATCTAGATGTTTCTGATTTTACTGATGATTTTACTGACAATGGAAATTGAGACATCTACAATTTTAAGTATATTGTTATTACTTATTTTATTCTGAAGAATATGCTATTATTATGTATGTTATTTTCAAATTAAATAAAATGTCATACTTTACAATTATTTTATGTTTTTACCTTAATTGATTAATTTTTTTTTGTTTATCTATTTTGAAGTTTAATAGGGATTGTACTCAACATAAAGACAGTATTGAAGATCTCTGCATACCAGATAGTGGTACTACACATACTATCTTGAAAAATAAAGATTATTTCTCTGAAATAAAGCCCACAAAGGCAGTTGTAAAAACAATATCATGTCCTGTAGATCTGATTGAAGGAATTGGCAAAGCTAAATTTATGTTACCAAATGGAACAAAGTTTATAATTGATGAAGCTTTGTTTTCACCAAAATCAACAAGAAGTTTATTGAGTTTTGATGACATATATCGAAATGGGTGTGATACCCAATCCATTACTATAAATGGTAACAAATATTTAAATATAGTTTCCTATAAATCAGGAAAAATACAAGTATTGGAAAGACTGCCAAAACTCCCTACTGGATTGCATTACATGCATATACATGTAATTGAATCAAATATGGCAGTAAAAGAAAAATCTTATGATCCTTTAATAATAAATTTATGGCATGATAGATTAGGTCATCCTAGATCAGTAATGATGCGAAGGATAATTGAGAATTCACATGGGCATCCCTTGAAGGGGCAAAGAATTCCTCAATCAAATGAAATGCCATGTACAACTTGTTCTCTTGGAAAATTAATCTTGAGACCTTCACCATCTAAAATTCAAAATGAATCACCTATGTTTCTTGAAAGAATTCAAGGTGATATATGTGGGCCAATTCACCCACCATGTGGACCATTCAGATATTTTATGGTATTAATTGATGCATCTAGTAGATGGTCATATGTTTGTCTATTGTCAACTCGTAATGTTGCATTTGCAAGGTTGCTTGCTGAAATTATTAAATTATGAGCACAATTCGCTGATTATACAATCAAGAGGGTAAGACTTGATAATGCTGGTGAATTTACATCTCAAGCATTCAATGATTATTGTATGTCTACTGGGATCATTGTTGAGCATCCTGTTGCCCATGTACATACTCAAAATGGTTTAGCTGAATCATTGATTAAACGCCTTCAGCTTATTGCTAGACCATTAATAATGAGAACAAAGCTTCCCATTTCAGTTTGGGGTTATGCAATCCTACATGTTGCTTCATTAATTCGCATAAGACCAGATGCATATCATATAAATACTCCCCACTATAATTGGCATTTGGTCAAGAGCCAAATATTTCCCATCTCAGAATTTTTGGTTGTGCAGTATATATACCCATTGCACCACCTCAGCGCACAAAAATGGGTCCTCAACGAAGATTGGGAATTTATGTTGGG
The DNA here is from genome assembly GCA_947683625.1 of Mallotus nudiflorus. Lineage (NCBI taxonomy): Eukaryota > Viridiplantae > Streptophyta > Magnoliopsida > Malpighiales > Euphorbiaceae > Mallotus > Mallotus nudiflorus. The sequence goes on from CANTUR010000067.1 coordinate 1,701,173, forward strand.
TTTGAAACACCCTCGATTATTAGATATCTTGAACCTTTAACTGGTAATGTTTTTACAACACGTTTTGTTGATTGCCAATTTAATGAGGTTGTTTTCCCAACATTAGGAAAAGGGGAGAAAGAAGGAAAATGGGATATTTCATGGAATGAACCATCATTATTGCATCTGGATCCTCATACAAAATAATGTGAATTAGAAGTGTAAAAGATTGTGCACTGACAAGCAATTGCAAATCAATTGCCAGATGCATTTACTGATACAAAAAGAGTGACTAAATCATAATACCAGCAGCCAATGCTCCTGCTCGTATTGAAATTCCAGAAATAAAACCTAAGAATAAAGACACTCATGAGTCTAAAACACGCCAGAAGCGTGGAAGACCAATTGGTTCTAAGGATAAAAATCCTCGAAAGAGAAAGGGAGTAGATAATCATATTGATAGCGAGGAAAATATCCCTGAAGAAATAGAAAATAAAGAAAGTCATGAAACATTGTCATATACTGTTGCATGTGAAATCATAAATGACAAAGATGATCCTGAACCAAAATCAGTCATGGAATGTCAAAATAAGCATGATTGGATAAAATGGAAAGATGTTATGCAGGCTGAATTGGACTCACTAAACAAACGAAATGTTTTTGGGCCAATTATTCCTATGCCTAAAACTGTGAAACCTGTAGGATACAAGTGGGTCTTTGTACGAAAGAGAAATGGGAAAAATGAAATAATAAGGTACAAAGCTAGACTTGAAGCTCAAGGTTTTTCACAAAGGCCGGGAATTGATTATGATGAAACGTATTCTCCTGTTATGGATGCAATTACGTTCAGGTATCTGATTAGCCTAGTAGTTTCTAAGAAATTAGAAATGCATCTTATGGATGTTGTGACTGCTTATTTGTATGGATCACTTGATAGTGACATTTATATAAAAATCCCTGAAGGATTTAAAATGCCTGAAGCATTAAGTACAAAACTCAAAGAAATGTATTCGATCAAGCTCCAAAGATCTTTATATGGGTTAAAACAGTCTGGGCGCATGTGGTATAATCGTTTAAGCGATTATTTGATTAATAAAGGATATGTGAGTAATATTATCTGCCCATGCATTTTTATTAAGAAAACAATATTCGGATTTGTGATTATAGCTGTATATGTTGATGATTTGAATATCATTGGAATAGAAAATGAGATCCATGAAGCAACAATATACTTAAAGGAAGAATTTGAAATGAAAGATCTTGGAAAAACCAAGTATTACCTTGGTTTACAAATTGAGCAAATGCATAATGGGATATTCGTGCATCAATCAAATTATACAGAAAAGATCTTGAAACGCTTTAATATGGATAAAGCAAATCCTTTAAGTACTCCAATGGTCGTTAGATCACTCAATATTGAGACTGATCCATTTCGACCCTGTGAAGAAAATGAAGAAATTTTTGGTCCTGAATTTCCATATCTCAGTGCCATTGGAGCTCTAATGTATCTTGCTAATTGTACTAGACCTGACATTTCTTTTGCAGTCAATTTATTAGCAAGGTTCAGTTCAGCTCCAACAAAAAGGCATTGGAAAGGGGTCAAACATATACTTCGATACCTTCGAGGAAATGTTGATTTTGGTTTATTTTATTCTAACAATTCAAAACAAGAATTGATTGGTTATGCAGATGCAGGGCATTTATCTGATCCTCATAAAGCGAAATCTCAAACAGGCTATGTGTTCACAAATAATGGAACTGTAATTTCTTGGCGTTCCCAGAAATAAACGCTTGTCACTACTTCCTCAAATCATTCTGAAATTATTGTACTACATGAAGCAAGTAGAGAGTGTGTGTGGCTTAGATCAATGATACATCATATTGAAGAATCTTGTGGTTTTCCAGTCAATAAAAGTCCAACAATTTTATATGAAGATAATACAACATGCATTGCACAATTAAGGGAAGGATATATCAAAAGTGATAGAACCAAATATATACCTCCAAGATTCTTTTCATACACTCAAGAGCTAATAAAAGACAATCATATAGATATCAAGTATATTTAGTCTAGCCAGAATTCAGCTGATCTTTTCACAAAGGCACTTCCAACTACAATCTTTAGAAAGCACGTTCACGATATTGGAATGCGACATCTGCATACTATGTGAAGGAAGATTATACATATCAACTTGAGGGGGAGAAAATCATGCACTGTACTCTTTTTCCTTAAGCTAAAGTTTTTTCCACTGGGTTTTATTTAGCAAGGTTTTAACGAGGCAGTTGCAAAATATTGTTATTTAAGGGGGAGTATTATGAATGTGAATGAACAATATATTGCTTGTGAATGAACAATATATTGCTTGTGAAAGAATAGTACTCAAATAGTGAAAAGAAAATCTCTATATAAAGGGATTGAAATTCATTAATGAGAATGTTAAGAAGAAGAAGAAAAGATAGATTACTCTCTAAATTCTTTCAATATTATAGTTCTCCAAATTCTCTCCAAACTCTCTCTAAATTCTCTTAAAATCATTCTACTATAAAATATTTTTCTTCTAGTTAAATACTACTAAATTCAAATTTAGTTCTATAACAAATTAAGTAATTAAATTTTTATTTCACAATAGATGTAAAATTATTTAATATTTTGTTAGTATTAGTAGAATCCACAAGTATGAAAAATAAATGATTATTTAATATTTTTATTAGATAAGGAGTTTAAATGTTTTTTATGTTTAAATGCCCTTAAATTTTCTTTAGGAGCAAATTTGTAGTAAAAATGTTCCACTAATTATTATTTTTCTTTAGGAATGATAGAAATACTATATCCCACTAACGGTGAGAGTAAACACTGTTTATTATAGTTTTTAAAATGATAAGAGTGTTGTATATCGAAAAAACATTAATGGTACATGTGAATTTAGGGGAAATATTATGGGTATTTTTGTAACTCTACTCAATATTATTCCAACATTCACCCCATAAATTGAAACAACCACAATCTTATTGAATTGTACTACCAGCGTTAATCTAGCAGTAGATGCATATTTTACCTTGGATAAAATCCAAACAATAGGCGCAATCTTCTTCTTTAGAAAAAATCTAATTTTAAAAAACAAAAAGTTAAATATACAAATAAACAACATAAAATAACTCCATCAAATCATTCTTGGTGAACAAACTTGAATATTAAGTATGGCAGGACAGTCCTCGCATGCCTGGCCATCAAGACATAGGGTGGGCCTCGAACCGTCCCCCAAACTTTAGTCAAAAAAAAAAAAAAAAAGGTATGGCACGACATTAATCCTGTACACCAACTGCCAACTTTCCACTTCAGAATTCTCGAATAAATATCAATTTACAAATCAACCCAAATGCTCCATATACGTCTCAGACAAGGTATTTCCATTCACAAGCTTTGTTGTTCCAATGATCAAATCATATGCCATTCCTTCCTGTAAGACACAAGACAAATGATGATATTGCGATGGAAAATAAAGTATACAAAATGAAAAATCAAGGCATATATATCAATACAGCAAGTGGATTAATCAATCTGAACCTCTTGCTAATTGAATTCCATGAAACTTCAAAACAATTTTCACAAAGAACCTTTTGCAGAAAGGAGTAAGAAAATGTGCATATATCAACTTCAGCTACGTGTTGCATATGTAAAAAAAAAAAAAAAAAAAGAATGAGTATAATGATACATTGCCCTGCTGCATAGAAAAAGTTCAACAATCTTTTCGTAGGACCATGTCATTATTGAAATCAGACATCACGAAATACACTTTTTACATTATTTTAGTGTTATGACAATTGATTTTCAGCATTCACCTTTTTCATATATTCCATTAATTAAACGAGTAATAAAATAAATTTATGTTCCAAATTTTATTTGGAACTAACCTTTTTATAGTTGATTGGAGCAAGGAACACAGAAAGTGATTGACACAGTTAGTTGGGGGGGGTATATCTACTCACCCAGCAATCTCAACCAGAAAGAAAAGCTTTTAGTGACTAGAATTTCCAAGGAACCAATTGCTATTTCGTTTTGAAAACAACAGTGCATAAATTCCAATGGAGTTACCATCATGGTAATGTCTATATCATAGATATTTAATCACACCTGATTGTGCATTAAAACAGCAGATTACCTACCTGAGCACTAAGAAACCGGAGAGCAGAAATTTCTGCAAATGTAACCCCTCCAATAAATACAACAAGCACTAGGGAACGCCTTCCATCAGCTACTCTGAAATACATTGAAAATAAATCAAGATCTAAATGTTATCTGATATGTGTTGGAATTTGGAAATGGATTTAATATGGGCATATTTGGAATAAATAATGTGCAGGAATTCAGTTGAACTGAATTTTTTAAAAAATCATTTTTTAGCATTAATTCATTTCTTTCAAAATGCCTTCTATTTTTCTTAAAACAAAGTATAAAATTTGAACTTGCAAATGAATTTCATAAAATCTTGTAGAATTCATCTATACCAAAGAATTGTATTCTAGTGGCCGTGAACTTTCAAAGTATCAGGATTGACCGAACAAAACTCAATCGAACTGAATTCTTGCATCTTTCAATTCTCCAAATAAACTATAAAAATTTGCAAGATAGGATTGACACTAGTTCAGTGGGCAAAAGTCCCAAATATGAGGTAGAAATGGCTATATCCATAAACTGAAATGATAAGGTAGGCAGGACAAAAAAAAAAAGAGTCAAGTACCTGTCTACAGTTGCTGCAGCCCCATTCAATGTGTTAGAAGATGGACTGCTTGAGAATCCACTCTGCGAACATAGTAGAAGCTATTTAGAGTGCTCAAAAGCAAAAGAGAAAGAAAAGATTCTATAGTACATTTATATTTTGCATGCATCAACAGAATATAAAATATTAAATGTACTGACAGATCATTAATCAGAAAAAAAATCCCAAATGATTAAATTTTTGGATTATGGTTTGTGCTCAGAGAACCATAAAAAATGATATACTTGAGAGGATTGACCTAAAGCTCAGATCTAAGGATGCATCTGATGCTCCGCAATATTAAATAATAATGCCCATGGTTTGCCCATTTCGCCCATATGTCACAGAGAAAAATAAATAAGTAAAAGAAAGAATGCACTGACTCTCTTGGTTTCCATGTGTGGTCCAGGCAACAACTTCAGAATTTCTTCCATGGGACGCCTGTAAGAGTCAATCATCACATTTAAGAAAGCAAAAGACAATAACAGAATCCACAAACATGTTGGAATTTTGATCTTTCATTTAGACTTAAAAAAAAGTTAAAAAGAAAAAAGAAATATAAGGATTAGGTGAAGCATCGAGGATCACTTACGTTGCTTATCCACTGAGGGGGAAAATGGAATAATGAATGTAGTCGGACAACATAGACTGACAATTGAACTTCTGGTACAGCATGATGATGCAAACTATGATACAATAAACAGTACTTATACACACACACACAATGCAAACAATTATGCTGCCAACATTAATTGTGAAGAGATTGAAGCTCATACTAGATTTTTTATCTGAGAGTAGCGACAAAATGCTATCTCAGTATAAGAAAAATTGTTTATTTGTACTCTATGAGCATGCTGAACACACATACTCAAATTCCTAGGTCGTCGTGAGACAGCATTCTTTTGCATCAGCAAGGTCTGCTTGATTGAAATGTCATGACGCAATGAATAGTTAGTTTAGATTGGCAAATTCAGACATAGATGTGTACATTAAGAGGACATTGAGAGATCCTTAACTAACAGAGTTGCGAATTGCAAAACTTCATAGCTTATTTACAAGAACAGGAAGCATAGTACTTTCAAGAGTATCTAAGTTAGGAACTCAAAACATCACAAATTGGGACGAGAAGTGGTGCAACAATAGCAAAATTTTACAATGAAAAGCTAGTGCTGCTGTCTAGATGACTATCTAAAATGTAAAAATTCACAATTATATAAGCCTTGTACAAAGAACCAAGTGAATTGATGAATATAGAGAATTATGGCTTATAAAAAGATTGGCATTCATCAGTCAATTGTAGGTGATTGTGCTGCTTTTTCCAAATTTCCATTAATGTTTCAGAGGGGACCAGCAACAGCAGAAGTCTTTGAATTTCTTTTACATAAATTAACAATCCATGGCCAAGGAAGTGCAAGAATGCGGAAAAAAAAAATCATCTTACCATCCAGATCGAACAGCATGCTGAACAAGACGAATACTTAGCGGTGCATATCCAGAAAAGACGTATGCAATGTCATTAGGGCTGTTGCATAAGAAATCACTTCAAAAGTTAGGAGGGATGAGACAGTAATCAACAGGACTTAAACAGGACAAAAGACTATGATGGTTCAAGTGTAATTGAGAAAAAAACGTGCCTACGCTAGATATGAAATAGCTAAACAGTCATTCTGAAAACTATTTTACACTTAATCAGATTGCTCTATTTTTTCCAGAAACGTTAAGAGCCAAAAATTAAAAACCTGCCATGTCCAAGCCACTTTTTGATAAGCATAGATTGAAAAATGTATTTGAATGCTGGCATCTCAAGTTCACATATTCTGACTTAGATCATGCATTGCTCAAATTAAACATCAAAGGCAGCAAAATAAATCAGAATACATATTGCTATAATTGAACATTGAATGCAGAAAAAAGAAAAGCTAAAAAATAATTGAATAAAAATCTTATGTTTTGTCAACTGATGTTACTATTTCTTCCCTTGAGACATCCATGATATGCTCCAATTATCTTGAAAACAAATTCTTCAAATATATATATATATATATATATATATATATATATAGGTTAAGTTTAGAAAGTTTCTAATTACAAAGATTTGTGTTTGTGATGATTAATCATGAATTGGAAGAATGATTCTCTTTTTTTCCCTGATCATGTTTTTGACTATTTAAAGAATAAAAAGATTTGCCTATTTTCCAGCAATTTCCAAGGCAAAGTCTTCTCCCAAAAAAACAAGTTTACAAATTGTTAACATAAATTGATACAAACAGATTAAATGATTGAAACGAAGAATACTTGGCAGTGTCAGTATCTTCAACCACAAGTTGAAAAGCACGCTTGATAGACACCCAGTTGCTTCTTGATTCCTGTTAGGTTTCAGATAACATAGGTTCAGGTGACATATGGATTCAATAAATTCTAATTTTTTAGTTGTGTAAAACATAATGCTACTAAACCTGCTTTTTAAGTAATCCAGCCTTTTCTAAATTGTTCAAAGTAGCCATATGTTCAAATCCATAGCTGTGGAGTAGCTCCCTCCTAAATGAGTACAGAAATATCAGATATCAATGTGTCAGACTAGGTGACACAATGAACAAAAATTGTTGTACTAGTCAAGCACCTAACGGCTAATGGAATGATGTGGATCAAGTTATGCTTACCTTATATAATCAAAATTCTTTCTGGGCAACCCTGAGTTTGTAACAGAAAGTAAGATAAGTAGACGTAGAACAGTGACAAGAGGTTCCTGCTTATGTATTAATTCTTCGATGTGCTCAAAACATCTGCACACCAACAACATCAGCCAATAAATTTATGCAGATGCTTAGAAACATGTAATGAAATGACATGTTAGAAAGGCTATAGATATCTTGATCAATTGACAAACTGAAAAGAAATGCCAAGTATTTCAATACACAATTAAGACAATTATAACAAACATGTAAAAAGTGTAAGTTATCAAGTCCACATATCACAATCACCTTTCACTTTCATGTAAATCAGTAAATCATAATATTTTCGCACATAATAATGTAGATATAACGAATGTTATGCAAGTAAAAGTTTTAAAAAAAAATGGTATTTCAAGCTTGGATTTCACACACTGCATAACTACCACAACTACCATTAAGTAAGCTATAATTATCATCCTCAAATCTTCATAAGATCTTCATTCTCGAAAACATACAGGAAATGCCTAGTCATTGCTTCTGATTTAGAGAAAAGAAAGAGATACATGTAGTATGAGTTTTCTTAATAAAGGATAACGCTTCCCATCAAAAAGTTTTAAAAAATGCATATTTCACTTCTAGCAATCCAAAGCATATATCAGGAAATGTAGAGACTATTATAATTACAATTAATTAATAGATGGTACAAGAGCATTTAGATGAGTTAAAGTGGAATGCCGACTCTTATCCTTATGACCTCTAAGATATGTTTTAAAATTTGCATTTCATTTTCTTGTTTCTGTCCTCTATAAATATTGCCAGCCTCAATAAAAAAGAAATTAAATAACTAGATGAAAGATAGAAGGCTGTATACCACAAAACAAAAATGTTCCAACTATTGAGACAACCCAGCTCAATTAAGCTTGAACATAAATCCAATTACATTTAGCTATATGGATCTTAACAAAGTAACTCAGAACAACAAAGAAAACAAATTTGGAATAGTTAAAAGCAGATGAAGCAAAAAAAAAGTCTGTTGCATAGAAACCAAACTTGCTAATGGAAAGCAGTAACAGGATTGTTTCTTTTATAATCAACCAGGAATTTTGAATTACAGAAAGCATTTACGACCATATATCACTACATAAAGGCATTATTGTTGCACTTATTTTGCTGTTTATACATACAGGCATAATAGGAGAGAGAATTATAGTATAATATAGGATGTGAACTTTATTAATTTTTTTTTTTTCACAGAGAAAAGAAGGATTGAAGCCCAGTTACACTAACTGTATTGTGTGATAACAAACCATTTTCGCCACCTATCAACTTATTTTATCATGTTAAGCTCTCAAAACTTGGCAGTAAAAGTCCAGATCAACTTACACATCATAGTTCTCAGCCTCGACAATTGTATGCTCCATGTCAAGCCGTGCAAGAAAAGATGGCTTGGATGTGAATGCTGACAGATGTTGAGCAAGATTTATATGCCTCTGAAAGAATTAGAAGAACATTAAAATCTAGGATTCAACGGAATTGCACCGACAGGTTGCAGAGAAAGAAAGAGAGTTACGGTCATTTCAGGCAATGAGTTGAGCTTTTTGACAAAATCCTTCAACTCGGAGACTGTCTGGTTCTGTATGCATATGCACAACAACTGGTCAGAAATTGTACATAAAACCATTCAACTAATTTTTTTTTTAAAAAAAAAAAAAACATTGAAGACAGTATTACAGCAAATATTGACCACCGATGCTTGATTTAATAATACTAACAGGTACCAAAAAAAGTGCATAACATGCATTCATATGCTGTACAATGCACTTACAGTAGTTGTCATCTCTGTGTAGTCCTGCTTCATAGATGTTGCTTTTTGTCGTAGGACCTGCAATCATACTGCAGATCGCAATTAAATCCAAGGAAGGATGTGATCTTAACTTTAGGGGCAACTAAGAATTGATTAAATCTTTGCTGAAAAGGTACATCTTAATGGGACTCAAATATACTACCAAAAGTAAGAAAGATCAACCTGGACAACAACTTCAAAATTGAGATCTCGAATCTCCTTGAACAGCTTGTCACTGAAATTTAAATTAAATGCAACACATTAATATGCCAACCAAAATGGGTAAAATGAATTAAGAAGGATTATAGAGCACTTAACAAACAAGTATGAAATTTATAACTTTGTTGGACCATTCGCAGCAATCTGAAAAGTACCTTTTGCAGATAATTTATTCAAGTGATAACTAAATAATTAATTTAAGAGAAACATATTACTACAACACAAGTTACTAATATTTATCTTCTCATTAGATAAGCAATATTTCTTTTCTCCACTACCAAGAAGCAAGAACAGACAACACCATGTTCATCAAAATGCATTTCAAGGATAGCTATATCTAGCAGCCATAGCCATGGAATGAACTAGGGGTGAGCAAAAATAACCAAAAACCAAAACCAAACTTGGTTCAGTATGGTTCAACTTATAAAATAATTTTATTCAGTTTTGATTGTTTAAAACTGAAATATACTCGGCTCAGTTCAGTTTTGATTGTTAAAAATGATTAAACGGAACCGCACCGAATTTTTAAAATATTGTTAATTTAAATGAGTGTTTATGGTTTAGTTTGATCAGTTTAACACTAATATTTCAAACTAGACTAGTAATATCAGTTTTTAAATACTTAAATTCTTAACTAAATTATGTAGTACTAAAAAAATTCAAACCAAAGTTATTTAAATTAAGCTTGGATAGTCGAATTAGTTGGTTTCCTAAAAAAAATAATAAATTAATTAAGTATAAAAAAATTAACAACAATAAATCTCATAAATATTATAAAAATAGTTCAAAATTATAAAAGTTCAATAAGTCCAAAATTGGAGAAGTCCAAAAGGCCCAAACCGATCAAACCAACCAAACTGAACCAATTATTTTTAAATATTTTCAGTTTAGTTTGGTTTTATATAATCATCAGCTGAACCGACCGGTACACACCCCTAGAATGAACCACTAGTGAGCCACAGCAAATTCGGAAACAAATAAAACTGTACAATAGTTCCCAAGGATATGTGTCATTTTACCTTGAATTAAGCGGAACCTTCATCTTTTTCCCCTCTTGTTGACCCATTATAGATGCATCAAGCTCCACAGAACCATTATTGATATGCAAAAACTACAATGAATCTGTTAGAGACTGCTCAAAACAAATCCAACTAACTAGAAACAAGCATCATAATTCTTGTCCACTCAATATATCACTTAAAGATTAGGTTGCAGCTGATAGAAACTGAGACTCATAATGCTCAGGCTAGAAAAGGTTCAATCCTCTTACAAGCTAAGGTGATGGCATGCTTGTAAAAAACATTTTCCATTTTTATTTTCCAGTTATTTTTCTATTTCCAAGTTATCCTAGATTCTTATTTCCAAATGGAAATTAGGAAACTGAATAGTATGTTCCTTTTTGTAATCGATCTTTACTTTTCTATTTTTTATAAGATATATTAACTTAAAAGACATTATTATCATAACTTTACAAATAAATATAATTGATAGGTAACATAAATGGTGTCACATGTAGGTTTTGAAGCCACAAACAACAGCATCAATTTCATGAACCAACAAATCTTAGAATTAGGTGCGCAATTAGAAAAATTAAAAAAAAATAAAAAAATAAAAAAAAAAGATCCCGGTGTGGAAAACTCCATATTAGTAACTTAAAAACAGATCCAGAAAACATCTCTAAAATGTTTTCTAGAGCTATACGTAATTTAGAGGATATGGAAAACTCATTTCTACTCTTGTGCAAGTAGAAACATTGTCTTCAAATTTTCTTAGAATGATTTTCTGGAAAACAAACATAGTTTTTCACAACCAAACAACCCTAATCAGAGAGTATGTCTAAGTATTTACATTGTGAAGCAGTCTTAATTACAAATTGAGGAATTATTAAGTAGGATTGGAATGCCAACTCAGCATGTAAAGCTGGTATTCTAGTCCGTTAAAATGTTACCACATGTTTGTTTAAATGATATAAAAATAAATAAATTTATTTTGAGAAGATATTGATAAAATACATGGCAAGTTGTCAACATCTGAATGGCTATTAAATGGACTGGAATACCAACTCAACATGCTGAGTTGGCAATCCAGCCCTATCAATAATTTCTATCACTAATAAAATTTCGTAAACTAGATAGCGAAATTTGATGTCATTAATGCTACTCAAAATGGAACAAGACGATCAATGGGAACAACAAGTAACCTAATTATTCACATTTTTTTTAATACCAATTGATGCAAACTCCTGAAACATAATGCTCCTTCATGTAATAAAATAATTTAGTTTCAGCAGACATCAATTTCTTTGTCAGATTACCTCATCCAGCAATCCTTCATAAGTTAATTGTGAACACATGGGAGTGACCATGTCCACCTGCAGCCAACAAACAGCAAAGTTCATTTGTATATGAAAGGTTTATTAAATTTTAAACACCAAAAACATTTGAATAGCATTGACATCACACATGCGAAGCATAAAACATAGAGATCTTAAAACAGGAAGTTAGCTTATGTATATAGCAGATGGGAGTATCAAAAGGTTCTAATCTCTCAAAGTCCCTGAAATGAATGAACTATCTAAAGGAGTTGTATTGGATCCCTCAACATGCTTCAGTAAATTACATGTTGGATTGAGTTCACAGCAAGCATAGTCATTCAAACTAATTTGTTTCAAACTCCTGAAAAATACTAAAAAAAAAAAAAAAAAAAAAAAACTCTTAAATTGCTAAATGATCTTGGTTTTGTAATTTGTTGCTCTTAGTTACATGTATAAATGTATGTATAAACAAAAGGCACACATAAGAAAGAAAAAAAAAGAGAATTGCTAGACTGTTAGATTGCATTATTCACAAGCTTTGTACTGGTGATTTTACTCCACTACCATAAAGTGATCAAGAAAGGCGCTTGGCTTTTAATGCTCATGCACTGTGGCCAATCTTGAGGATTACTATCTAAAATAGCATTCAGAGATTCCCTCTTAAGTGTAAAAAACTTAAGTATTGGACCTAATGCTATTCATTAACGGTATAATCAAATGTCTCAACCCCAACAAAGAAAGAGTTTCAATTGCTTATTTTGTTCAAATGCAAAACATGATTGCAATAAATGATAGCAAAAGAAATAATTTCTACAGTTTAAACATGCATAAAGCTGTTGATACATGTGTGTGTCTGTGCTTAGGAGTCAAAAACTTGTTCCACAACATCACAAAAGAAGGTAAAACCTAAGAGATAATTTACCTCCCGATCCAGAAGAATGAGCGTATTTATCTCTGGAGCACCCATCTGAAGTAAATAAATAATAAAAAATTGTTAGTGATGGGCCATAAAGCTTATATAAAAACACACCAAAGTAGAAGATCTTATCATTAAAGTTAATTTATTTAAATAAGTATCTTGATGTGTACTTACATCAGAGGAGTTGACGGGTTCTTCAATCTGCATGTGATTAAGAATGTCAGCAACACGTACTGATGCTTTTCCTTTGGCCCTCACATGCGGAATCACTCCAAAAGAAGACTGCAAGGCATAAGATTCACAAATAACAGCAGGTATACTCTTAACACATTTAAAATAAAATAATCTATGAAGTCATACACACCTCCAGCTTATGAATGGCCTTCGCAATATGCCAAAGAGAGCTAGTATCACCATCAACTTGGTATTCCTGACATCAACAAAAATAAAGGGAAAAGAGGGGATAAGATAAATAGAGAAAGAAACACGAGCTAAAAGAAGAAAGTGAGAACTAATGCACATTGTAATCCTGTCATACTTTGTTGGTGAAATCAAGTTCAAATGATAAAACGTCCTCATCTAGTGGAACTATGTATAATGGGTATTCCCCAATGGTCATCAAGTGATGAATTTTTTCCTCCTCAAGAACCTGCATAAACACAAAGATTAATAACAACATGTGCATGACAAGTTCATGTGCATTTTAGGACTACAGAATTGTTGAAATAGATTATACCTTCTCACAAACAACCTCACGACGAGGTACAAAATAAATATAATACTCCCTTTCAATTCCTTTAGACATATCATTCCGGACATGGGAGCATATGAATCTCATCAGATTAAACCGAGAACGAACAAGGTAGACCACTTTGGCGCAATCAGTCTGAATTGGGTCTGCTGAAAGATGCCGCAGTTCAGCACCATGTTCCTAAAACAATAATTAACGACAATCCCTTATTATCAGCCATCTAATAACAAGGCATGTAAAAGAATTGAGGAAATCTACTGAAACCAAAAAGGGAAACCCAGTAGAACAATGCATTACAAGTTAAATGAAATTACCCTAAGAATTGATGTCTGAATGATAGATGAAAGGGAGCCGCTAAGCTTTGGATCAATGACCAAGCACTTACTTCCTCGAATCTAATTATTAGATTCCAATAACACGAAAAAAAAAAAAGAATTAATTAAATATCAAATAAATGCATTATTCAACAGCATTCACTCTAAAACTCAAAAACAAAAAAGGAAAAAAAAAATGCTTACATTCCTTAAAATGTTTATAAGCTCTTTCTGAGATTGTTCCCTGATAAAACAAAAGAAAATATATATTTTTTTAAAAAAGGTGGAGAGGTGAGCAAAATTTAACTGAAGGAGCATTGCACATTAGATGACCTGAGTGATCTAAGATTTAAAGGAGAGTTATCCAAATTCGGAATCTGAGCCATTCACTTTCAAAATTCGTACCTGCAAACAAACACAAATGAAGCAATTTGAAATTGAATTTCAGAATTCCAAATTCAATGTTAGAGAAGTAATCAAATAATCAGAAACCCAACTCATAAGAATAAAAAAGGGAAATGTAAGTAATAAAGGACACTTACTCCAAGGAGCAAATCAAAACAAAAGTCGCGATTGTGCAGTGTATGTGTGTGGGGAATGTAGGTTTCTAGCAGAGTAGCAATGAAATTAAATATATATACTTATTGAGCTTCAAAAATCCATCATATCATCTTCTTCTTACCACCTGATTCTTGATTCACTTCTTCCTCTTCTTCTTTAATCTTTGCTCTGATCAACAAGCTGCTATTAGATTTGTTAATCAGCACTGAGCAGTTAATTGCTCCCTGATACGATGTCGTTCTTTTATTTTTTTTTTTTTTGGTAAAGGTACAATTTCACCCTTAATGTTTATACGAGGGAAGGATTGGCCCTGAAACATTTTTTTTGACTCAATTAGATACAGGATTTCAAAATTATGCCATTTCAAGTCCCTCATTTAACAGAGAGCATCTTCTGCACCTACTATTGTTATGTTGATGGATGATGTCGAAGATATTAGGTCCCACTAAAATAATTTTATATGTTGGAGGGAACCTTTACTGCCTTTTAGCACCATTTAATGCTAATCTCCCTTAATAACTTCGTTAAAGTAAAACACACATCTACCTCAATAACTAAAGAGCCAAATTTGGAAAACACTTTCTATATCCTATTTGATCTTCAGCTCTAAATAAAACCCTAAATGAATAAAAATTTACAAGAGAAACCAACAAAATGAAGTTAATTAAAGGCAAGATTGAGGGTTTCCATGTACATAAGTTGTGAAAGAAGATTATTTTAAGAAAAAGGTAAGTCAAGTGGGGTTGCATGTTGTTTGAAAATGACAAAAAAAAAAAAGGATTTCTTAATGTCTTTTGTCCTTTTTACTTTTTTTTCTTTATATCTAACTGCATGTGTTTTACACTTGGATGTATGTGCTCCTCTTTCATGTCATCAGTTTTGAGATAATAAATAATGTTATTGAAAATAGTTTAGTTAATAAACTTATTAATTTATTTGAAAGCATGATTTTTTGCTAATTTTTTTTGTCTTTTTGTCGTTTTATGATTGCAATGACAATAGTTGTTGATTTAATATTTAATTACGGTGGTTTGTGGGAGTAGGAGGGTTTTAAATTGGTATATGTAAGTGGTGATGTAGATTTTGAGTATGACTTTGATCTAGATTACCTTTGTTACTTAAATATAGAAAAAAATATACTAAAAATAGTTAGGATACCCAACTGTGAAAAGGGTATTTGTACTGGAATCGAGGAAAAATCTTGAAAATGGCCTGTTTTTAGTATATGATGATGTGAGTATTAGGAAAGTTTTAAGTTACATTAAAAAAATAGGTAGTTTAGTGAGACTAAATTTTATGAAGACCATGAAGTAGACACTCCTTCATTTCAGTCTAATATTCTGCATATTGAATATAATATAAATAATGAGTGTAATGAACAACATTATGATAGTGGTGTTGTTTAGGTAAAGGGTCATGTGTAGATGGTCAAAACAGTGACAACCATACAATACCTACACAACACAGTCAATTTAATATGGAAGGTAAGAATCTCAATGCTAGTGAACCTCAAGTAGACAATGTTGTAAAGAGCAATCTATATGAGGGTCCTATTAGGTTTGTAAATGTAAAGGGTGCTGAAGATGAATTAGATACAACTAAAAGTGAAATAGAAAATGAAAGCGAGGAAGAAAGAGACTTAGGAAATAGTACCCTACCTTAAGAAAAAGTTAAATATGATGATGAGGATGGCAAGGGAAGCCATACTTAAATATGTTGTGTCATTTGGCTATAAGTTGAAACTAAATCCTAATGAGCCCTACAAAATTAAAGTTATGTGCATGAATCAAGATAGTTGTCCTTTTAGGCTACTTATTTCAAAAGATAGGCAAAATCTTGGATTAGTTATGAAAACATTAGTTGACGCATATGATTGCTTTAGGCATTTCTCTATTCCTAGTTACACTACTTCCTTTCTGATCAAATGTTTTAAAGATAAATATATAAAAACCCTAAGTATAAGGTAGTATATATAAAACTGGATGCTGGAAAGTTTTTAAAGGTCAATATTAGTTTTGCAAAATACAATAGGGCTAAAAGATCAATAATACAATAACTTGATGGAAGCTTTATAGTGGAATTTGGTTATTTAGAGGCTTGTGCAGCTGCAATTAAAAGAATAAATCTAGGCAGTAAAGCAAAAATTGAACTTTGCAAAGATGCATTAAGAGAAGGCAATAAAGTTTAAAGAAGGATGTTTGTGTGCTTTGAGGCATATAGACGTGGATGGAAGGCATGTTATAGACCTTTCAATTGTCTAGATGGATGCTTTATGAAAGGGGTTTGCAAAGGCTAACTTCT
This sequence comes from Mallotus nudiflorus, assembly GCA_947683625.1. Taxonomy (NCBI): domain Eukaryota; kingdom Viridiplantae; phylum Streptophyta; class Magnoliopsida; order Malpighiales; family Euphorbiaceae; genus Mallotus; species Mallotus nudiflorus. Next base: position 1,717,803 of record CANTUR010000067.1, read on the forward strand.
CACAACTATTGGTGCAGATGGTGAAAGGTAGGTCTTTCCTTTGTGTCAGGCTATGATTGATAAGGAAAACAAAAGAAATTGGAGGTGGTTTCTTCATTAGATGGTGCAATAGTTTGAACTAGGTGATAGAGGAAACTTAACAATGGTTTCTAATATGTAAAAGCTACTCATTTCATTATTACTTCAATTTGTAATCCTGTTTTATTATATGATGATTTTGTAAATATAGCTTGTTTGGTGCAGGGAATGATTAATACTACAGAAATGGTTCTACCTACAGTAGAACATCATTGGTGTGCTGGGCACATTTATGCAAACTGGTTGAAGAAGTTGCATGGTGGTGAGATGAAAAAAAAAAGTTCTAGGTGTGTGCTTAGAGCAATTTTCTAAAGGAATTAAAGGATAACTTATAAAAATTGAGAGAAATGAATAAGTAAGCTACTAAGGACCTGCTTAAATACCTCCCACATACTTGATGTAAGGCATATTTTAGGTCAAGAAGCAAATGCCATATGCTAGACAATAACATTTCAAAGAGTGTTAATGCAACAATAGTGAATGCAAGACATAAGCTTATTATCTGTATGCTTGAAGATCTAAGGCTCTATAGTATAAACAAGATTAAAGATAACATGCACATGTCAAATACAATGAATGAAGCCCTTCAAGTATGGCTATGTTTCAAGATAATAGAGAAAATGCAACAAGCTACATGATTGTTTTCAATGGGGATGTTGGGTATGAAATTAGAGAAAGACCTGACAAGCATACTATATTTCTTTACAAGGGATTATATACATGTAGTTTTTAGGAATTGATTGGGATACCTTATACCTATATGATATGTGCTTTATAGCATGCAAAGGTGGGTCCACTATTAGTGATGTCTGAATGGTATCACAAGTTAAAGTTTATAGCAACTTATAAAACTCTTATGCTGCATGTCTCAAGGATAATGTTTACGAAGTGTGATGAATACCAACCAATTGAGCCTCCCCTATTAGTTAAGCTAATAGTTTGACTAAGGATAAAGAGAGTTAGAGGTGTAATGAACATCAAAGCAGTACAAAGATTTCTAAAAAAGGCACAAAACAGAGGTATGGTACATGTCAACAAGAAGGTCACAATATGAGGCTATGTCCTAATAAAGGACAACGTGTTATTTATTTAATCTTAGTTTTATTAAATGTTTTTTTAATTTAAGATAACATTTTTATTTATTTAAAATTCTTACATATAGCTAGATTGATTCATTTAGTTAATTGTAAGTAGTGGTGGTGGTTCAAGATATAAAGGTAACTCAAGTAAAGGCAATGCAACCACCTACAACTCTGGCACCTCCTACTACTATACCTGCAACTCAAGCATTCATAAATCATATAGCCTAAACTCAAACTCCATAACCTCAAACATCCTAAACTTATAAACACTCAAAATATGCCTACGCCTCAATCAAGTGAGACCCTAACCCAGTATCTCAATAAGATAGTATGACATCTAATTATTAAGAAATACGAGGCATTGCTGCAAGAAGAAGCAACTCTAGAGAAGGGAAAGATTAGTAGAGGTATAAAAAGAAACAAAGAACATGGTTATGGTTGTTATATGGACTTAAACACTAGGAGATCAATTTATAATGTGAATTTTTTATGCTTAGACTAATGCTTGTTATGTAGTGTGTTATATAGACTAATGCTTGTTATGTAGTGTGTTATATATAATGGCCTTATGATGTTTGTGATGTGAGTTTTCAATTTCATTTTTTTTCAGCCTGGTCAAGGTTTGAAAAAGTTATGGATGAAAGAAATGTTTCAAGTGCTACTAGATGTAAAATGGAGACTGATATAGTCATCAGGTTCCCCATTCCAAATGAGAGGGAACTTAGGAAGAATAGAAGCATAAGTCATGCAAGTTTTACAAGGTCCATCAACTTCATAAGTGATGGTTCCCAAGTCACTAGGGCTACTAACCTCCTTTACCAAGCTCTAGCCTTGTAGTGGAATGGTGTTCCACTAATTACCTCAAGGTAGTTATAAGAGCAAAGACATCGATTGCAGCAAAAGAAGACTAAAACTACCAGAACTACATCTACCTAAACTTAATGGAAATTTATATGAACTTAAGATATTTTACAAACCTGTGCCATTTTATTTTAGTAAATATTTTGATGCTTGAAACTATATCTCAAGAAATGCTAGTTTCATAAGAACTAGAAGTCAAACATTATGAATTAAGTTCTACTAGAACCTATTTTGGTTTATTAACCTTTTTTAGTCACTTAAAATAGTGAATAAATGTAATTATTTGCATGAAACTATTTCAGTTGTAAGCATCCTCTAGAAATTACAAGCTAGTTCTATTTTCATGTCATTTGTTGTATTTCATTTATCTAGCTAATTAGTTCATATCTTGGATCTATACTGCAACTCGAATGTCATTTATTTTTCAATTGTATCATAATAAATTTCCAGAAACATATTTTCATTATAATAATAGATTGACTATGTTACATTATATACCCTTAATATTAGTCCCAATACATAAATTGCTTATCAATAACAAATCAACTAAAAACCATAAATAAACCTAAGAGAACAACCTAGGAAATTACAAACAATGCATAAGCCACTATTATCTTCTTCCTTGATTTTTTTATTTTAGGCCCTTTGCTTTTCTTTTATCGTTTGAATTTTGTCCACAACTCTGCAATCTTTCTCTCAATATATTAATTGATACCATTCCTTTACAATTTGACTTCAATTGTTTATTTTCAGCTAATAAAAAATTATTCTCAAATTTTAGCATATTAATCACCTCCTTTCCTCTTTGGCTCATTACCTCATCATGCTAAAGGAAAAAAATACTATTTTTATTCTGCACATTAAACTAAAAAATTATAAAATTTATCAAAACTATTTTATATATTTTGATAGAGGTTGAAGATTCATTAAATTACAAATAACTTACTTCATAATTTTTGCAACCATAAAATCTTTTACTAGGATTTTATTTATCCATGATGTCCATCTTGGTGCTTTCAACCTCATTCCCCTAATTTGACAATTATAGAATATGGGTGGTTCTTTATAATCGATTTATGCACTTCGTTGATTGTTGGAAGTCATTAATGATAAAAAGGATCGCATCGTAATGAACTAAAGATTTTCCCTTGCCAATTTTGCTTTCATTTTTATAAATACTTTAATTTTTATTTTTCTAGGGTTTCTTTTTGAAAGTCAAAAATGAGAAAGAAGAAAGAGAATTCATTCTCAAATAGTGCCACCATTAAAGTGTTAGTTTTATTGGATCCAATTTTTGCCACATCATCTACTATCCTAAAAGGCAAGAAATTGCTCTATAAATAAGAGGCTTAAAATATTTCTTTTAAATATTATGGTTGGTAAAAGTGAAAAATAAAAAATAAAAATTATTGATGACTTTTTTTTTTATAAAACTAACTTTTTTATAAAATATTTTCAATTGTTATGAATTCGTGTAATTTGTGCTTTTCACAAGAAAGAATGATGATAATGTGCCCTCTGTTGTGCATCAGTTGGTTCAATTGAAAAATATATAAAACTAAATTAAACCAAAAATATTCACCTAATTAAACCAAACGAAACTAGTTCGATTTGATTCAGTTAGTTTATTTTGTTTGAATTTTTATTTTTTTTGTAAAACTATTGGATTTATGTGTTTTTTCACTATTTTAATAATATTTATGAGATTTATTTTTGTCAATTACATCCAATTTATCTATTGAATTTTTTGGCCCAGGAACTATAATAGATAAAAACATATATTCGTCTTTCATACACATCCATGGAGGCAGATGATATGGTGTGACTATAACTAACCAAGATGAATATTGTTGTTCAGACTGTCCAAATGGTTAAAAGTCATCAATGCATAGTCCCAAACATACATTATGAATTTCTATAATGAAAGATAGGTGGGTTTGATCAAAATGATTCTAAGCAAGAGCATATGAACAATGACACATTATACCATCTTTAACCTCATACGCTGGATCCACCTCATATGCTTAGTAGTTACATTTAATGCATACAATCTTTATAATCTAGGAGTGAGAGAAAATAGTAGTCCTAAACCTTAGATCAACTTCTTAGTATTGTAAAAGTTCTCTATCATGATATTATCAACAAGTAGCAACTCTTTAATGAGTTGACATATATCATCATAAGCTCTTTCAAATAAATGATACTCTACCTTAATATTTAACATTTGAGCAACAACTAATAAGTTTGAATGGTATTGACAACCAAGCCACACTTTTTTATTTAAATTTTTTAACATGTCAAATAATAACTTAGGCATCAAATTTGGAGATTCCTCTATATGATTGGGATTAAAATTTGGAACAACAATATCCATTACCATTATATGATATGAATTAGTTGTTGTCGCATCCTCTACACTATAGTCTTGTGACAGACCATGAATGTCTTAATTCACATCTATTATGACACTAGATTCCCTATATAGCATCCAATCATGATTGTTAGTACAAATGCGTATTTTTACTAATGAAATCAAATAGGTTAACATCATTAAATCTAAAATTTTAACACTTTTGAAAACATGAACACTTAATTTTGTTACCTTCTATATATTTCGGATGACTATAACGAAATTTGATAAACTTGTCCATGTCATCGATGAAATTTTATGCAAAAGGCCATCTTTAAATCTATAATACATCCATTACAATTGGGTCTCATTGCTACCTATGTTATGTCAAAATAACATGTCAAGTATACTTTATAATTCACATATAAATTTTCATTAAGTTCAATTTAATCAAAATGAATTTTAGTTCTATTTATTGAATAGGTTTTAGAAAAAATGATAAAAAAAACCAAAAAAATTTAAAGTAATGAAAAACTACATCTTAGAACTAAGCAAAATGAAATGTTTAGAAGTAGAAAGACAAAATAGAAAAAAGAATAAATTAACAACACATTAAAACAAAATTAACGATAAATAAACCTAAAAATGGACTTCATATATAGACCTAAAAAGGTTACACGTAAATTAAATTCAGATCAAGTGATCATAAAAGCACATTACAGTTAAATTTAGAGTAGTAGAGAAGTGAGACAGCATAGCTGAATTGAAGCAAACAATAATAGCCATAAGTGAAAGACAGAGGCAAATTACATCAAACAAATGAAGTAGAATGATTATTAGTATTAAATAATTTATAAAATACATAACAAGTAAAATTACATATGTAGCATCCTAACAATCTATTTGATACAACCTTTTATGAAGAGAATAATTAACAAATTAAAAAGAAAGTTCTTCCTCTTTAAGTTGCTATTTCTAGCCGAAATATGAAAATCCATCATCAAATTTCATGATCAACATAATAAATAAGAAAATCATAAAACCCTCATAAAGTTTCAAACTACAAAGACCAATTAATAGAACCCACATCAAAATTTAACTAAAATTCCCAAAGAAAAAGTATTTTAAAAAAAGTCATTTATAGCACAAGAAATAAAAATAAAAAAGAGCATAAGAAACAAGTTTCAGAAACTTACAAATTCAAGTACTCAAAATTACATTCATATCAAACCACCTAAAACAAAAAAAAATATCGATGTATTATAAAAGATTGAAGAATAGTTAATAAACATAAATCAAAAAGTGCTTTACATCATTTCTTTTAAGTTAATCAAACCTTTTAAAAAAAATTTAGCACAAAAGCAAATTAATTATCATCATCATCATCGTCAATGATAAAACTATTCAATTTGAAAGTTCATAAAAAAATTCAATCTTTACCTTTTTGAAAACATATGTATATCAAGAAATGAAATTTCTTTTGGCCTTTACAAATACTAGTTCTAGTATTCTCACTTCTAGCCTTTTTCGAAACTAGAGTATTAAAAAAGGTCTTTATTCTGATGGGTTTCAGTGATACAAAATAAAAGCAATTGTTATTGTTGTTGCTATTGTCATTGTCCTTTTCCTTAAGCTCATAAAAAGAAATTCTGATGGAAAAAAAATATAAAATACTTAGAGTTAGAATCCTCAAGGAAATGTGATTGCCATTTAATTAGTCATTAGCCTGTGGTAAAAATGCTCAAATGAACACAAATTTGAACCCAAATGAACTCTAATAAAATGCATAAAAGTGAACCCAAATATATACAAAGAGTCAAGGGAGAAGAGATTTTGGATCAAAAAAGCGAGAGAAGAAGAGTGTGAGGAATTAAAAATTTAAAAATTAAAGGAGGGAAACTAAATGAGGGATTAAGGGTTAGATATTAACATTTTAAAAACTACCCTAATTTTCGTTCTTAAGTTTAGAAACATAATAAAATTCTATTTCTCACTTTTTCCATATTTAGAATGGTTTGTATCACCTTTTTTTAAATCTAAAATGACAATTACAAATCTTTGTTAGAAGTAAGAAAAAGAAAAAATTTAACAATCATAAAAAAAAACTCTATCTAATTTGAAACAGAAAAATTTTATTTCTATATTGGACTCATTGTCAGACCCTTATTTAAAAATGGAAAAAATTTTTGTTGGGAATTTTCTATTACTATTTTATTTTAATTATGTTTTTGTAAATTACCACCATTCTTTACTGTAAAATTTAAAAATAATTATTGATCTGATTTAACTTTCATTTCTAATTTGTTTTAATATTATTAATTTTCATTCCATTTCAAATATGTTTCAAAATCATTTTTAATTAGCAATGGGAATATTCCATTTCTAATTTTTGTTTCTAAATTGATAAATTTTAGTGGTGAATCTTATAGATACATGCTCCGTACTTAGCCATATTGTTGACCTTTAAATCTAACTTCTTGGCCATTAGCATTATCTCTCCCTCTAGTATGACTAAAATTACTTTTAACGTGGCTCCTTTGCTATTCATGGCTCCACTAAAGTAAAGTTTTCATTCTTATTGTTTTATTGCTTCTAAGTTCTTATTAGGAAATTCCAAATCCTCAAACTCATCTCTGCATAGTGCATTTTAGGCTAAAAACTCCACTATAGCTCTACCTTTGATTACCTTCTTAGTGATGTACCTTATGTCAAACTCTGTTAGTAGCAATAACCACCGAGACCAAAGTAAGTGCTTGCAATAGCTTGTACCTTATATGACTGAAAATATTGTCTTAACTTCCTTATAGCTTAAATCGTTATAAGACATGTCTTTTCCACTATGTTATACTTCTCCTCATAAGACATGAATTTCGTGCTAAGGTAATATATTGTTTGCTCTACTCCATCTGATCCTTATTGGGCCAATATTGCTCCCATCGTATTATCCTCTAAAGTCAAATATAGAATTAAAGGTTTTTTTAATGGTTTCAAAATAAGTGGGTTCATAAGGTATTCTTTAATTATATCAAATGCTTTCCAACATTCTTCATTCCACTTCATTGGTTAATTCTTTCTCAAGAGTTTAAAAATAGGATTATAAATTGTAATGAGTTTAAAAATGAACTTACTAATGTATTATAACTTCTTAAGAAATCATCGAATCTCTTTTTCTGTCTTTAGTGTTCGCATCTCTTAAATTGCCTTGATCATATTTAGATCCACTTCTATTGCTCTTTGACTAACTATATGCCCTAATAAGTTTCATGAAGTTACCTTGAAAATGCATTTCTTTAGATTAAGTCTTAAGTTGTACTTCTCGATTCTAACTAGGAACTTATCGAGAGCTTTGAAATGTCCTTATCTAGTTTCTAACTTGACCATCATGTCGTCCATATAAACCTCCACTTCATTGTGCATCATGTCATGAAACAGAGTCACCACTACTCTCTAGTAAGTCGCTCCTACATTCTTCAACTAAAAGGGCATTACCTTATAGTAATATATTTTTTATTCAATTGATGAAAGTGGTTCTGATCTTTTCCATGACTACCATTAGTATCTTATTGTAACTAGAAAAAAATCCATAAAGGAGTACATTGTGCTTAAGGTTGCACTTCAATGATTACATTAATATGGGGTATAATGCAATCATCCTTTGGGCATGCTTTCATATCTCTAAAGTCAATACACATTATGACTTTCTCATCTTTCTTAGTGACTGGAACAATATTAACTGACCATTGAGGGTACTCTAAAACTTTGAGAAAGTTAGCCTAAATTTGCTTAATAATTTCTTCTTTATTTTCTCTATCCATTTTGGTCAGTGTCATTGAATATTTTGCTTAATTGGCCTTATTTCTGAAAATGTGGGAATGAAATGTTTTGTAATTTTTCTATCTAGCCCCGACATATCTTCAGTAATGAATATTACATTTTTTTATTAATATTCTCTCAAAATTTTCCCTCTCATTAGGAGTTATGTCACATAATATAGAAATGTTTGTAGGATGTTTATTTATGCTCATGTTGAATGAATCTAATTGAATAGAATTAACATGCGATCAATATTATAGCGCACAGTACCATTAAGATACATATCACACAAGTAAGCCTTATTACATTATTTATCAAAAGATTAAAAAATCCATCATCCTTATGAATTTAGGATGTTATTACATTAGTTTCTTTAAAGAAAATTTTATAAAACTATTTTATATAATGGATGCTAGGTTTTGTGGTGGCTCTACCTCAAGTAGCAGACTTAGTAGCTCTTTGAACCCTATTACTTGTAGAATTTTAACAACTTTCTCAATCACCACCTCTTTGTTATTATGCACAAATAAGATTTTTTAGATTCAATTAGGTATGGTATAGGTAGATAGTATATTTATATATGAATTTTAATGATCATAAGAAATATTTCTAATAACTAATAATATTAATAATAATATTAATTTACTCTAACAACTGTAACAGGTTCTTTTATGTTGAGGTAGAACTTGCCTTCCCCTTCCTTAACAAAACTCTCTTTTAGAGGCTTTATATTGACCATTTGCATGATCATGCTCTTAATTTTGACTTTGAAAAATAATTTAAGTTGCTAATTATTTTATTTAAGTGTGTAGGAACTTAATTTAAGTTGTTCAAGCTTAAAAATGTGAAATACTAATTAAAAGAGTATTTAACATGTATTTTATGATGTACATGAACCAATGCAAGTGCCTAAGTTACATAATGCAAAAGGAGAAAAAAATTGAATTTTGGACTTACAAGTGTCTGCTTATAAGCTGGTCACGAGCTGTCTCCCCTATCGGTGCCCATTTTGAGCCATTTTAGTTGATTTGGACAGCTCCGTTCACGGTCATAAGTAGCTCATAAGGGTAGTCCAGATAGCTTACAACAGGCAAATTTAAATAAATTTTAAAGGCAACGGTCCTCAAATCGATCCTTATGAGCTAGGACACTACCCTCACAATCATGAGCGCCATTTCAGCTGTAAAAGTTTAAAAAACATTCAAGGATGTTTGGAAGACTTTAGAGATACAATCAATGCCTCCAACAGCAAAATTTTTAGTTATTTATCTATATAAACTACTCTTAAAGCTTAATTGAAGTTAAGATACTTACTTATTACAATTCTCCATCTTAACATTCATCAAAGCTCTCAAACTCTCAAACATTTATTCGTTGTTTCATTAACTCTTATGAGAGTTGGTTGTGCATTAGAAATAGAATTTCTACTTCGTCTAAGTCTTGGGATAGTTTAAAAAGGAAGTGAGATTTATTTCTAAAGGAATTGATTTAAGTGTTTGTCCATCAAAATACTTAGGAATTTGGTTTTAGAGTAAGCCTTAAAAACTCTTATTTGTGTGGTTTAAGAGTGAGCCTTAAAACTATTATTTGTAAGGTTTGAGTTGAGTCAAAAAATTAAGTTATAAGAATCAATCTAATAAAATATAGTGAGGTGTTAAAAAATCCTAACTTGGGAGAGTTAAGTGGAGATGTAGGATTGTTGAGAATTTGAACTCCTTAATTGTTTTTGTTATTATTTTCTCTACTCTTATTCTTTACTCATTCTTATTTAATTTCCTTTTAATTTTCTAAAATCCTCATTTACATTATTTATCCCCCATCTAAGGCACTTTCAATTGGTATCAAAGCTTGGATTCTAGGAACTTAATTGTTAGAATACAAGAACACAGGGAGTGAACTTTAAAATTTTTCTTCACATATATCATTCTTTGATGGTAGTGACTGATGAGTGTGAGAAATGCATTAGTTTAAGCACTCAAAGTGTAGGATTATATGAAATTTCAGTTGCATTTGTGTTTCTTTTCTCAAGTTTTTATTTACTTTGCATTATTTGTGTTTATGTTTATTTTTAGTAATTTTGGTCTAATTTAGGTTATTTTTGTGCATGTAGGTGTCAAAGAACAGTAAAGGAAAGATGCATAAGGCTCATGAACATTTTAGAAGGGTTAAGGAAGCATGCAAAGGAGCATTAAAGGCAAATTTCCTCAAATCAAGGGAGAAGATTGGCGCATGGTCGTGTGCCTTAACACACATGGTCGTGTGCCTTGTTGACGATAAACTCGAATTTGAATTTGAATTGCTAATTTTGGGGGATTTGATGGAGATTTGAAAGGAAACGAATCAAAAGGCTAGAGGCTAGGGTTTTATGTATGTGTAGCCTCTAAAAACAAAACATTATGTCATTTGTCGGTTATTACATTACATTTTTCTTTTTATCATTTTTCTTTGAAAAAAAAAGACTTGTGCTTGTTCATGTTGATTTTGGAAATTGAGCATAAGGATTGAAGAATAATAAGCCTTTTATTGAAAAGAGGGTTTTTTTAAAACATTTGATATTGTTCATTTTTATTTTGGATTAATGATGATGTTTATTTTCTTCTATTCTTTTTATTTATCTCTTATTATTAACATGAGTAGCTAAGTTCTTTGTTAGGGTTCTTATATTGATTCAACTATGTGAATATTGCAATTTAACCTAAGCCATTAATCTATATCCATTGGTTGTTGTTAGTCTTAATGTCTTCATAGGATTTGTCACCCTTTAATTGAATATACACAATGAAAATTAATTGAGAGATAAGTTCCAATGGATATAAACAATAACCTATTAGATGTTTTTTTAGTTGAGAGACATTAAAGCAACTAATATTGATTAAGGACGGAGCCTTAAATTGAGTTAACCAATACTTAATAAGTGAGAGATATAAATCTAAGATGTTAATCTACTTGGTTAATTATGGGTTTATCTAAGAGGAAAACCTACGATTCTTTAGACGCCTTTAAATTGGATTAAGGTTAGGTATGGTTTAGGTACTAATTGATCTTAAAAAATAGTTAAATTAATAGTAAGAACCCTAGCTCTTTAAATTGATTATTAATTAATTTAAATTTCTTTTATTTAAATTTAGTTAATTTCAAAACATTATTCTTTGTTGTTTAAACAAACAAAGCATAATTAGTGTTACAATAGTCAATTTGCAATCTCTATAGGATTGATATTTAATTACTACTTATACGATTTTGTATACTTATGGATTATGCATCAAGTTTTTGGCATTGTTGTCGGGGATTGCCAAAATTGATATTGTTGAGAATTTTGTTTTATTTGATTTGGGTTTCTTTTAATGATTATTTATATGGTTTTACAGGGATTTGAGTAGTGCGAGCACACAACACGTGGTGTAAGCAGATAAGGAGCCTAATTAATACCATTTAATTTAGAGCTTGAGAGTATAATTCATAAAAGGAGGAGACAAAATAGTAATAAACTTAATGGAGGAGAAGAGGAAAGAGATCCACCCTAATTGAACAAGTAGCACACAATAGGCAAAATGGACAAAATGGTAGAATGGCCAAAGAACTATAAGGGACTTTGTAAGTCCCAATGTCCAAGGTGATTAAACTCTGATTGTGAGGGTGGTGGGTGCAACAAACAATTTTAAAATTAAACCTGCCATGATTTAGATGCTCCAAAATTCATAATTCAATAGGTTGCCATATGAGGATTCGATTGGTCACATGACTCAATTTTTGGAATATTGCTCAACTTTTAAAATGAATAAAGTACAACCTGAAGTAATTCGGTTAATCCTTTTTCCATTTTCATTAATGGATAAGGCCAATAGGTGGTTCACAAGCTTACCACCCAACTCCATAAACACTTAGCAAGAGCTTTACACAACTTTCTTTAACTAGTACTTCCCACTAGCTAAAGTACTCAAAATTAGAAATGAGATTAACTTTTTTTTTTATCAAAGAGAGGATGAGAGCTTCTATAAATGCTAAAATAGATTTAAAGATATTTAGAGATAGTGTCCACTACAGTTGATTCCTTCATAGGATTTGGTGCAATCATTCTATAAAGGAGTCAATCCAGTAGTCAGAGTAAACATAGATGCATCTACTGGAGGAATTATTATGTCAAAGACACCTAAGGATGTTTTAGAGCTTTTTGAAGAAATGGAGAACACCCAAAACCTTTAGTCTAATGAGAGGGCTATTCTAAAGAGAGGGGGAGCAGTTGAAGTTGACAACTTGATAATGCTAAATGAAAAAATAGATGCTTTACCCAAAAGGATGGAAAAAATGAGTGTTAATGCAATTTCTAACTTGTCTTCTTCTTATAAATTGTGTTAGGGTGGTCATCTAACTATTAAGTGTCAAATGATACAAGGACTATCAATGGAAAATGTTGACTATATGAACAATTTCAAAGAGTAGCAGAACTAAGTGCTTAGAAACACTTATAATCCTAGTTGGAGAAATCATCTTAATTTCTCCTGGAGGAATCAAGAAAACAACCAATGGAGGCCGTAAAACACCACCAAGTTTTAGAGGGTAGAATGCACAACATCACCAACTTAATTTTTAGTATGAAAAAGGTTCATCTTTAAGGACTTCTTTGGAGAGTAAGTTAGAGAAGTTTATAGATATGATGTCTACAAAAATGAACCACAAGATGAGGCTATAAAGAGGTTAAAAGGAAAATTTAAACAAATGTACCAAGACACTCAGCTCATGTTCAAGAATCATTCTTCCCCTATCCATAATTTAAAAGTGAAAATAGGGTAATTGACAAACACTTTGTTAATAAGAAATCAAAGTTCCATCTCAAGCAATACTGAAAAGAATCCAAAAGAGCAATTGAACGCTATTACCTTAAGAAGTGGAATAGAGATTCAAACTCCAAATAAACCTTTAGTTCTATATCCTCAAAGGTTGAAGAAACAAGAGCATGACCAGTAGTTTGCAAAATTCTTAGAGAGGTTTAAGACATACTCCATATTAATATGCCTCTTATGAAATGTCTTTTTTAGATGCCAAAATATGCCAAGTTTCTAAAGGAGTTGATTTCTAGTTAAAAAAAAAGTTAAAGGAGTATAAGACAGCCACACTCATGAAGGAGTATAGTGCAATCATCTCGAATAAACTTCATTTGAAAAGGAAGCATCTAGGGAGTCTTAATATTCCATATTCTATTGGAAATTTGAATTTTCAAAGAGCTTTATGTGATTCAAAAGCTTCAATTAATCTTATGCCTTTGATTATTTACAGGAAATTAAGCCTAAGAGAAGCAAAACCCACAAATAGCAAATTGCAACTTGCAAATAGGACGATGAAGGAACCAGAACGCATTATGGAAGATGTGGTAGTAAGGGCTAGAAAATTCATTTTTCTAATTGATTTTATAGTCCTTGACTTTGAAGAGGATGAGGAAGTCTTATTAATCCTTGGTATCCTTTTTCTTTACACTGCAAGAGCAATCATTGATGTTTATGATGGAACTCTCATAATGTGAGTGTGGGATGAAAGTTATAAGTTTAATGTTTCTCAAAGCATGAAATACCCCTATAATGAAGATTTTTGTATGAGAGTTGATGTTGTTAATGAATGTATAAGTGAAGTCCAACGACTGAGGTTGGCAAAATCTATGGATTAAGAATATTGAGAAGTGTTTTTAGGTACAATCCTCGCAAGATAAAGTACACCTCAAACACTAACTCCACATACCATATATGAAATTACCAAATGTTAAACCCATACTAACCTTAACCATAAAACCGCAAAAATTAGACTGAAACCTTTACCCCAATATTTGAGGTACACTTTTCTAGGAGAAGATCAAACACTACCTGTGATTATATCCTCTAAACTCACAAAAGATCAAGAGGATATGCTAGTGGACATACTAAAGAGGAGAGAAAGCAATTAGTTGGTAAATTTTTGGCATTTTTGGCATAAGTCTATCTTATTGCATGCATAAGATCTTAATGGAAGAAGGATACAAGCCAACCATTGAAAGGCAGAGAAGGCTCAACCCAAACATGCAAGAAGTTGTGAAGAAATAAGTAGCTAAGCTGCTTGATGCAAGGATCATTTACCCGATCTCAAATAGTTCTTGGGTAAGCCTAATTTAGTGTGTACTAAAAAAGGGTAGAATAACCATTGTGAAAAATGAGAAAGGGGAGTTGATTCCTACAAGAGTTGTAAATGGATGGAAGGTGTGCATTAATTATAAGAAGTTGAATGCATCCACAAGAAAATACCACTTTCCATTACTATTCATTGATTAAATATTAAAGCGGATAGTAGGACATGCTTTTTATTATTTTTTGGATGGGTACTCAGGCTACAATTAGATTGCAATAGCTCTAGAAGATCAAGATAAAACCACTTTCACATGTCCTTATAGCACATTTGCTTGCAGGAGGATGCCATTTGGATTATGTAATGTTCCTTCGACATTCCAAAAATGTATAATAGCCATTTTTACAGATTTAGTAAAGGAAATGATGGATGATTTTTCAGTCTTTGGAAAATTATTTGAGAGATGTCTGAATAACTTGGAGAAAGCTCTTGCACGCTGTAAAGAAACAAACTTGGTGCTGAATTAGGAAAAGTGTCATTTCATGGTAGATGAAGGAATTATTCTAGGACATAAAATTTTAGCCCAAGACATTAAAGTTGATAAAGCAAAAGTAGAGGTAATTGAGAAGCTACAGTACCCCATAAATGTGAAGGGAGTTAGGAGTTTTCTTGGCCATGCAAGCTTTTATAAGTAGTTCATTAAAGATTGTTAAAAAATCTCTAAACCCCTCTGTAAGTTGCCTGAGAAAGATTCACCTTTTGATTTTACTAATGAGTGTAAATTGGCTTTTGACAAGTTAAAGGAAGTCTTTATCTTAGCTCCTATAGTGATGGCACCAAATTAGAGTTTACCATTCGAATTGTTGTATTATGTGAATGATCATGCAATAAGAGTTGTGTAAGGTCAAAGAAAGGAGAACAAACTATATGTGATCTACTATGCAAGCCAGACATTAACTGATACATAACTAAATTATGGTACTACAGAGAAGGAGATGTTGGTAGTCATTTTTTGTTTTTGACAAGTTTATATCCTACCTGCTCAATTCTAAGGTGGTTATGTACATAGATCATGCAACAGTGAAGTACCTAATGAACAAGAAAGATTCCAAACCAAGGCTAATTAAATAGGTGTTGTTATTGCAAGAGTTTAACATTAAGATTAGAGAAGTTGATAATCTATTAAGGCTAAATGCAGATCAAGAGGAAAAGGACAATCAAGAGTCTATTAAGGAATTATTTGCAGATGAGATACTTTTGGCCATAGAGATTATGGGTGCTCCTTAGTTTGCTGACATAGCAAATTTTCTATCAAGTGAAGAAATGCTAGAAGAGTTCACTCCTCAACAAAATAAGAAGCTAATTTATGATTCTAAATTTCACATTTAGGATGAACAATTTTTATGGAAATTGTGCAATGATGGTATGGTAAGGAGATGTGTAGCAAATGAAGAAGTTGGGTTAGTCTTATAGCATTGTCATAGGAATGTCAATAGTGGACATTTTGGACCGTAAAGAACAACTGCCAAGATTCTTGAAGTAGGGTTCTATTGGCCTATATTTTTTCAAGATGTAAAAAGACTTTGTGATTCATTGTAATGCATATTAAAGGAGTGGCAACATTTTATAGAAGGATGAAATGCTTCAATTTGGAATTTTAGAAGTTGAAATATTCGATGTATAGGGCATTGACTTTATAAGATCATTTCCTTTGTCAGAGGGTAACGAGTACATTCTTGTTTATGTAGACTATGTTTCCAAATGCATAAAGGCTCAAGCATGTTCAATAAATGATGCAAAAGTTATTTGCAAGTTCTTAAAGAAGTTGTTCTCTCGGTTTGGTATGCCTAGAGTAATCATAAGTGATAGGGGAACACATTTTTGCAAAAAAAAAAATATGGAAACATTGTTGGCCAGATTTTGGGTGAAGCATATAGTAGTTATACCTTATGACCCTTAAACAAGTGGACAAGTTAAAGTGAACAATAGGGAGTTGAAGAAAATTTTGAAATAAATAGTGAGTAAGTCAAGAAAAGAATGGGCAAAGAAGCTTGACGATGCTTTGTGGGAATATAGAATAGCCTATAAAACACCTATTAAGATGTCTCCTTTTGGGTTAGTTTATGACAAAGCATGTCATCTTCCTATTGAACTTAAGCATAAAGCTACTGGGCGATGAAAACCTTGAATTTTGATTTCAAAAAGGTAGTTGAAAAGAGATTGCTATAGATGAGTGAGCTTGAAGAGATTAGAGAAATTTCTTATAAAAATTCAAGGATTTACAAGGAACACACAAAGAGGTGGCATGATACAAGAGTAAGAGAAAATAAATTCAAGGAAGGTGATCAAGTGTTGCTTTTTAATTCCAGACTTAAATTATTTCCTAGAAAGTTTAAGAGTAAATGGTTAGGACAATTTATAGTAACTCATTCATATCCACTAGAGCTATGGAATTATGCAACACAAGAGGAGAAATATTCAAAGTGAATGGTTAGAGACTGAGGTTATACCATGGAGGCAAAATTGAGGATTTCCATCAAGTTTCATACTTGAAGGAGTCAACTAAGTGATCAATATGGTGGTCTAGCTCATGGACCTTAAAAGAGCTTTTTAGGGGCTTAACTAAGATTATTTTATTTTATTTTATTTTAATCATTTCTTTTATGTTTGTGCAAATTTATTTTAATCTTGATGTTTGTTTCTTTTATGATTTTAGGAAGTAAAGGAAAAGAGGAGCTCTATAAAAGGTTTTATAAGTTTAATTTATGCAGAATGTTGTTTAATGTGATGTACAAGTCATAATTGTGATGTACAAGTCATAATTGTGATGCATTGTTTGAATATATTGTGGAAAATGATATGAGAAGCATTTTAAAAATAAGAAAAATATTTATACAAGTCATATGGCCATTTGCATTTTATGCATGGTTGTATCTTATAACGTCATGATTTTGCATGTACAGGTCATATGGCTATACACCCCGATGCGCATGGTCGTGTGCCTTACGATGTCAATTTATAGTAATCTAGGTAGCATGATTGTGCACCCCGATACACATGGTTGTGTGCCTACTGCTGTCCCACTTTTAAAAATTCATGTAATTTAGTTTTACGTGGAACTTTTCCACTTCCTAACATTCCCCACTTCTCAAAAACCTAGGGCTTCTAATCTTGACCACTTTTCCTACTTCCTAAACCCTAGAAAACCTAACCCTTTACTACTTTTTCCAAATTCCTATAACCTTTCATAATTCCCCACTACTTTACCTATTATATTTAAACACCATCATTCCTTCCTCAAATTCACATTCCTTCCTCATTCCTTCCTCAAACTCGCATCATCTTCTTTACTCTCATTCTCACAATCTTTCATCTCCTGCACTTCATCTTCCTCATATCACCTGGAAAGAGACCAAAGGGGAAAGAGTATTTCTAAGAAGAAGTCCACTCCTCCTCTAAAAAGAATAAGGCTTGGTGGCACCTCTAACAATCTAGGTGATGCTAGTAAGGAAGGAATGGTAAAACCTTCACTAATCAAATTCAATTTAGGCATAATGGGCATAGGAATAATTTTAAACAAATGATGGGTAGAAAAATTATGCCTAATAGGTATATGAGTGTTACCTCTTTAACTGAAATTGGGTTGCTATATAAGTTTAATTTGTATGTTAATAAGGTGGGATAGAATGAATTTGTTATGATGCAAAATCCCTATTATGCTACACCCACTTGTGAGTTTCTTACTTCATTTAGCTTCAATGAACACACTCTCATGCTTACTTTTTGTTTGAGGAATAAAGATCACACTTTAGGATTGTTTACATTTAATGATGTTTTTCATTGTCCCAAGAACCAAGATGCCAATGTTACATATGATAGAAATGATTTTTGAAGAGAAATAACTTAGGAGAGAGGAGCATTCTGTGAGGCTAAGTCGGTGAAAGAATCTTGAATTTGATTGCTTGCATTGAAATATTTACATAGGCTCATGGCTTATTCCTTTTTACCAAGGAAAGAAAGGGATTCTATGGTTACCACCATTTAGCTTAACATTTTGTATTTCATCGTCAATGATAAAAAGTCACGCTTTAGCTAGGAAATTGAGAGATATTGCTTCAAAAGTGATTGGGGCTATCAAAGTAGGAGGACTAGTAACTGCCATAGCTAAACACCTAAGCTTTGACACTGAAAACATGTCATTTGAGAAGGTAAAGGGTCATCATTTCATTAATACTAGCATGATGGACGATATGGGTTTGGTTAGAGTTCATCATATAGGAAGAGCTTTTCTTATCTAACCCGCACCTTTGGAAGCACCGCAAGAAGAAGAGGAGGAGAAGGAAGATCAAAGTGTTACTCTCAATAAAGTTATGGAGAGGCTGGATAACTTGGAGCTACAAGTTGGAGTCATTGACTCTAAAGTGGGTGAGTTGAATTCAGAAGTTGAAAGAATGGGTCTCACCTTAAGGCAAATGAAGTGTACAATGAGCATGATCAATCACAACCTTAATGCATATTTCATCTTGTATAATTTTATTCCACCTCCATTCCTACATGATGATGAGATAGAAATAGAAGAATCCTCATCTAAAGAAGAAAATGAAGAGTGAAGCCTTTGTTCTTAAAGTTGTTTAGTTCTAACTTAAACAATGTTTCTTTTAAGTTGTTTTTAATTTTGTGTTTTATGGAACAATGTGTTCTTAAGTTTATGTTTTATTATAATTTATCATGTTTTGTTTAAGTTATTCCAATTTTTTTTATTTAAGTTATTTGGAGATTTTTATTTTGTTAATGTTAATTGTTTTTGTTATAATGAATATATGTTGCTTGGCCTATGCAAAGTGATGAAAATAGGTTGAATTGAGGTGCAAATAGCATCATTGCAAGTTTAAGAAAGTGCCAAGAATTGTATTTTTATGATTAGGTCACACAGCCATGTGCCTTACGGCATCACATTTCAATAGAGCAGGTCGTATAACCATGCATCCTAAGGCACACAGTTGTGCACCCTGATGACTAAGGCAACACGAATTTTCCTATTCTAAATATGTCAAAAGCACTTGCAATAAGGACATTGCACATTTTAAGTGTGGGGGAGGAATTAAACTTTTTCAAATTTTAATATTTTCAATTTTATTTGTTAATTTGTGACTTTATTTTTTTTTATTTTAGTTTGATTGCTAATTTTTTATTTGATTTTATTCTTGATTTGAGTTTCCTTATTAAATTAGGATTTCAGATGAGCTTAACTTCCTTTTTAATCCCTAATTCCTATTTGATTAAGGAGATTTTGACTTGATGATTTTATTTTTTTCTTTTTGTTTTAGGAATAGAATTTTTTGTATCTCATGCCTCTTTTACTTATTTAAACCCTTCTTTTCTTTTTCTTTTGTTTTTGTTCTTGTTATTTTCATTCTTTTGTGTTGTTTTATTTTTGTAATGTGCTAACATTATTATGATTGCTAAAGTAAAACTTCATATCAAGGAAGGAGGCTTAGTGATGGCAAGGGTAAGTTTAAAGACATAAGGAGTGATTATAAAGCTTTCTTTGCCATTTATTCTAAAGAGGAAGGTAAGAGATTCTGCTCCTTAGTCAAAAGAAATTTTAGCAAGCCAAAATACTTTAATGATGAGGTACTTTTAAACATAGGGATTAAGGGAACTATAGATTTTTTTGCAATAAATTAGGGTGGTCTAAATTGGCTACAGCCTAACATGATGTATTCTTTGAGCTAACTATAGAATTTTACACTATATTTAAGATTATATATGCAAATCTATGAAATCATGTTTGATATCTTTGGTTTTCCTTAAGGGGGTGTTTGTTAACCTCCATTGGATTATAGTATGAGTCATTTTTGGCATGAAATCACTGGAGGTGATAGAGTTTGTGAGGATCAAGTAATGACTAGTAGTTTTATCAAAGATCACTCATATTTAATTATGCATGAATTCATGTCACACACAATTTTTGGAAGAAAAGATAGCACTAGGGTTTCCCTTTATGAGTTATTTGTGTTGTGATGCTTGAAGACTAACGTAAAAGTATGTAGTACATACTTTGTTTTGTGTTATATGTGGTGTGTGTTGTGCAATTTAGGAAAGTATTATTGTTAATAAAGCATATTGTCACTAGTTTGGCATTATATTTTGCTCCATTTGAATTTGCCAAACATCAATTGGAGCCACTAAAAGCTTAATCCCTAAATGAAGACTACCTTGTTCGGGCTGAAATCATCACAGAGTTTAATGCATTTTATGATGTCACTTCAAGGAGATGCTATTTGTTGCATTAAGTGGTAATGCAACATGGTGAAGTCCCTTTGCCTCTTAATTCAACAGAGGCAGAAATTAATGAAAGTCAGAGCCAAACAAAGAAGAGAGGGAACACTAAAGGTTGGAATAATGGGATCATAAAGAAGATCAAGAAGCTAATGGACATCTTTAACAATAGGATTAGGAATATGATAGTGGATTTGTCTAATGATATGGACAAATTTAAGAGGCGTTATGAATCAAGGGCTAAAAGGTTGCAAGCTTAAATTGATGAAATTTTCCATATACTCCCTCAAAGAAAAAGGTCTAAGATGATTAATGAGGCAACAAAAGTTATTGTTGTCACTCCTTTAACTTCTCCACCAAGTGCATCATAATAAGAAAAGTAAACTATTCTTTAGATTTTCTTTACTAGTTTTTATTTTCTTTTCATGTTTATGTGTTTTTTTTTTCAAGAGTCATGCATATTTGGTTTAATTTTTGTGTTGTTCATGCATTACTCTCACACTTGAATTTTTGCAACATATTCACATGTATAGTCATGCTCATTAGTTTTAGTTTTCTTGAAGAAATGCTTTAATCTTCTTTTAATGATTTACTTGGACTTTTTAAATTAAGAGAGTAATTTGTGGTTAAGAATTTTTACATTTTAATGAACTTAATGCTCATTTTTATATTGAACAAATGAATTTAGGTGCTTGATGTTTAAGAAAAATGTTTATAAGTACGAATTTGAAATATAGTTAAATTCTCATGTATTTTGGTTTATTTTCTTCAAAAGAAAAACCAACAATGAGATGGAGTATAAAATGCACTCATTAAGGGCTGATTTTCAAAAGAATATCCTTAAAAGCTCATTCTACTCTAATGTTCTTTTTAGAGTAAGAGTATCCAAAGGAGCTTTTTAGAGGTATCCACATTGAGTAGTGCATGAAAGGTGGGGGATACTAAGATTAGAAAGACTTTAATTGAATAAAATTTTTTAAAACCTTATATATGCTGATTTTTAACTTCCTAGGTGTTAGAATAATTCCTATTTGCATCCATTTTTCTTGAGTGTCAATTATTTGCTTTTATAATTTCAATAGAAAAGTATGCTCTTCACACGGTAACAATGCATTTTTGACCTCAGATTACTATTTTAATTTTGAGTCTTTAAGCTTTTTATTAAAAGAAGATTGAGATAGTTAGTCAAGTTAAAGTTAGTTAATGAGCATGATTCTTTAGGTGAATATGTGTCTTCAAGCTTTACTTAAGGACAAGCAAGCATTTAAGTGTGGGGGAATTTAATGAGTGTGAGAAATATATTATTTTAAGCACTCAATGTGTAGGATTAGATGACATTTTAGTTACATTTATGTTTCTTTTCTTGAGTTTTTGTTTAGTTTGCATGATTTGTGTTTATGTTTATTTTTGTATTTTTGGTTTAGTTTTGGTTATTTTTGTGCATGTAAGTGTCAAAGAATAGTAAAGGAAAGATGCATGAGGCTTATGAACATTCTAAAAGAGTCAGGGGAGCATGCAAAAGAGCATTAAAGGCTAATTTCCTTAAATTATTGAAAAAGATTGATGCACGATAGTGTGCCTTAACACACATGGTCGTGCTCCCTGTTGACAACAAACTCGAATTTAAATTGCTAATTTTTAGGGATTTTATAAAGATTTGAAGGGAGATGAATTAAGAGGCTGGAAGCTAGGGTTTTATATATGTGTAGACTCAAGAAACAAAACATTATGTCATTTTTCTATTATTACATTACATATTTCTTTTTCTCATTTTTCATAGAAAAAAAAAAGACTTATGCTTGTTCATATTGATTTTGAAGATTGAGCATAAGGATTGAAGAATAATAAGCCTTTTATTAAAAAGGGGGTTTCTTCTAAACATTTGATATTGTTCATTTCTATTTTAGATTAATGATGATGTTTATTTTCTTATATTCTTCTTCTTTATCTCTTGTTATTAACATGAGTAGCTAAGTTCTTTACTAGGGTTCTTATTTTGATTCAACCATATGAATATTGTAATTTAACCTAAGCCATTAATTTAAATCCATTGGTTATTATTAGACTTAATGTCTTCAAAGGATTGATTACCCTTTGATTGAATATACATAATGAAACTTAATCAAGAGATAGGTTCCATTAGATATAAATAATAATCTATTAGATGTTTTCTTAGTTGAGAGACATTAAAGCAACTAATATCGATTAAGGGATGGAGCTTTAAACTAAGTTAACCAACACTTAGTAAATGAGAGCTCTAAATCTAAGATGTTAATTTACTTAGTTAATTATGGGTTTTTCTGAAAGGAAAACCTAGGATTCTTTAGACGCCTTCAAATTGGAATAAGATTAGGTATAGTTTAGGTATTAATTGATCATAAGAAACTATTGAATTGATAATAAGAACCCTAGCTCTTTAAATTGATCGTTAATTAATTTAGATTTCTTTTATTTAAATTTAGTCAATTTTAAAACATTTTTTTCATTATTTAAACAAACAAAGCACAATAAGTATTACAATACTTAATTTGCAATCTCTATGGGATTGATATTTAATTACTACTTGTATGATTCCATATACTTATGGATTACGTATCAGGGACTATCCTCATTGGAAGATTAAAATGAACCTATATCTAGATTGTGATTCCATTAGTCTTTGGGAAGTTGTTCTCAAAGGTTGGCAACCATTAAAAACTACTATTGAAGGTGTACAAACTACTCTTTTAAGAAGTGATTGGAGCAATGATCAAAAGGAAGAAAACTACAAAAATAAGAAAGCTATGATCACTGTATTCTCTTTCATAATAAAAGGAGGCAAGCTTCAACATTGCATTTCAGCTAAGGAAATGTGGGAGACCTTGGAGAACCATTATAAAGGCAATGTACAAGTAAGAAGTAAGAAGGTTTAACTTCATATGTATGAATATGAACTCTTCAAAATGAAGCCTCAAGCATATATTACGGAGATGACAAACTACCTTAATGCTCTTCTTGCCACCCTCAAGAAACTTGAAAAATATTTATCCAAGGAAGAGGTGAATAACAAGATTTTAAGAATCTTACCTAAGAAGGATTGCGAATCTCGGGTCACTTCAATTAAGGAAGCTTAAGATCTCTCAACTCTTTCAACTAATGTCTTATTGGAAAGCTCCTTACACATAAGCTTACAATTAAACAAAGAAGAGTAAGAAGAAAAGGAAGAGAGAAAAAGAGCATAGCATTAAAGGCTTTACAAGAAGAAAGTGAAGATGAAAACATTAAAGATTCTAGTGATGAAGATGGTGATATTTCCATGCTTGCTAGAAACTTTAAGAAGTTCTGAAGAAAGAAAATTTTCTAAAAAATAAGAGACTTTAACAAGAAGTATGAAGGGAAAGACAAGAAGAAAAATTAAAAGGTTACTTGTTATGAATGCAAGAAACTGGGTCACATCTAAAGTGAGTGTCCTAAATTTAAATTCAAAAAAAGGGGAGTAAAGGAGAAAAAGAAGGCCTTTAAAGCTACATGGGATAATTGTTAGGGAAAATGAGCCCTTTTACAATCCAACAAGTACCTTTACCCCTTTAGATCACAACATTAACAAAAATACTTTAAAAATGAAAAGAAAAACACATAATAATTTAACGTAGAAAACTCCTAAATGGAGAAAAACCACGGGCGTTGTCAAAAAACAACTAAGAGAAAAAATATTTACTATGTGGAAAATTATTACAACCACACTACAAAATATTTAACTCTCCCACATACCCAAAAGCTCAAGTACACCTCAAGAGAATTTCCTTTTAAATTCTCTACTAGTATAACTAATAGCATTTAATGATACACTAAACACAAATGGTGATTGACACACTTAATAAATGAAGCAAAGAGTTAAATTTATAATAAAATCCCTCCCTCTTTTCTTCACTTCTTTCTAATATGGGATTCCCACATCCATCCTTTTTTTTTTTATCATATTTCATCAATCTCCACCATGATTAAAAAATTTTAAAAAATAATAGCTACCTCAATAATTCCATCAGCTATGACAGTCACAATTCTAAAAAATAAGAATTTCATACTCCACCATAAGAGAATACACACTTGAAATTCACCAACTTAAAGAATTTTTACCTTGACTAGTTCATGTCAAAAAATTGCTAATAAGTTATGGTATAACTTCCAATGTTAACTTTTTAGGAAGTTCATTAGCCATCAACATCAATTCCACCACACACCTTGCATCAACTATCAACCAAAGCATGTATGTAAACTGTGGACATGTACCTATCATACGTCCTTTTCCACGGCAACTCAGTTGGTAGCTATCATGCCATAAGGATATATATCTTTCCTTATATAGAAAGTTCATAATCTCCTTCTTCAAAGACAAATGTATTAGTAACATTACTTTTGGAGCCATTAGCTGAATTAACTCCACCATTTTTACAATCCTTCCTTACATGTCTAGGTTGCCCACATTCATAGCAAATAATTTTTTTTTAGCCTTTATTCTTCTTCTCATTTCCATAAATTGATAATGTTATAATTTCAAAAGACTTGTTCTCTCCATTTTTTAGCCTTCTTTCTTCAGAAATGAACTTACTTGTTACTTCTAAAAAAATCACATTCTCTTTCCCATACATTAAAACGGTTTGCATATGTAAGGTGGAAGAGATCATATAAGTCTTAACGCTTTCTCTTTATAATCAATTTTCACTCCAATAGATTCCAGTTCAGATACAATCCCATTGAGTGCACTAAGGTGGTAAGAAATTTTTGTGCCTTCTTTTATTTGCAATTTGTGAAATTGCTCCTTCAAATATAACCTATTTGAAAGACTTTTAGCCTAGTACATTTCCTCAAGCTTTTGGCAAAGCTCCTTTATTGATGACCATCTAGCAACATTAGCAAGAACATTTTTTACTAGACAGAGATGAGTTTGACTTATTACTCTCATGTTTATCTCCTCTCATTCTTCTTCACTCATCTTGGATTTTCTTGTGTCTTCATTGCTGTCACCAAATTTATCTAGCTCCTATCCATTGGACAAAGAAGTTGGTTTTCCTCTCAAGGCTTTATACAATCTAAACTGGATTAGTTTATCTTTGAATTGTACTTGCCATAACTCAAAATTTATTCTCCCATTAAATTTCTTAATATCAAATATGAAGCTTATTTTTTCTCAACAATGCATAGTACCTTTGTATACTTGAACAATACTTCTTACTATAGTGACCTCACATGTAATTAATGAGTGAACAATTATGTCTAAAAAATATACTAAGAAAGTTTCTAGGAGAGATTGGGGGGACACAACTGGTACCATGTAAGTCCTAACTTCCTTAGGCGATTATAGTCTTTATGATAAAACTTTCTTAGTTGTACTTATTTGCACAATACCACACTCAATAAACATGATACTGTATTTAAAGGACCTTCAATTGGATAATAACAATTTCAAAAAATATTTCTCGATGCGAAATGCCAATTAGCCCAAGAAAATTTTTTCTGATGTGGAAGATCAGCCTAAGCCACAACCACAGAGCATACTAAAATAGACCAAGAGCTTTGATACCAATTATTCGGGAAAATAAGCCACTTTACAATTCAACAAGTACCTTTACCCCTTTAGATCACAACATGAACAAAAATACTTTAAAAATAAAAAAGAGAAATATACAATAATTTAATATGGAAAACTCCCAAATGGAGAAAAACCATGGGCATTATCAAAAGACAACCAAGAGAACAAATATTTACTATATGAAAAATTATTACAACCACAATACAAAATATTTAACTCTCCCATATACCCAAAAGCTCAAGTACACCCCAAGAGAATTTCCTTTTAAATTCTCTACTAGTATAACTAATAGCTTTCAATGGTACACCAAACATAAATGGTGATTGACACATTTAACAAATGAAGCAAAGAGTTCAATTTATAGCCAAATCCTTCCCTCCTTCCATCACTTCTTTCTAATGTAGGATTCCCACATCCATCCATTTATTTTTTTATCATATTTCATCAATGACTCCTCTAAATCATAAATGCAAAAGAGCAATAAGAAGTAGTCAACCCTTACTTCATGGCTCTTAAAAATGAAAATAAGGTACCTTCTACTTCTAATTCTTCTTGTGATGATTATTGTGAGTATGATGATGATGGTGATGATGATGAGAGCTCTACTGTGAGAAAACTCTTACTTAAATACAAAAGCTTACTTTCTAAGAAAAAGCATTATAAGCATGAGTTAATTAGCTTAACCAAGAAATTCAAAAATTTTAAAAATGAATTTTCTAATATTGTTAAATCAAATGAAAACCTTGCTAGTGATTTAAAAACTTCTAGTTCCTTGGAAGAGCAACTCAAGAAAGCAAGTGATGAAAATTATAAGCTTTCCAATAAGGTGATAGAGTTAAAAAAATTCCATTTCTAAATTCAAAAAAGGAAAGGAGAGCTTAGATAGTCTACTTGACTTTAAAAAACTCTATGGAACACTTATAGACTTGGATATAAAAATGGAATGTCATCTTCCTCATCATCATCTCATATTAAATTTGTTAAAGCCTCATGTAATTCTATTCCTTTTACCTTTAAACAAATTGAGACTCAAGCTTCCAAAGCTAGAAGACCACAACTTAAACATGCTTATATGTACACTAGACATAACACTCCTAAGCATGTTACATAACATAACACTTTTAAACATGTTGCACAAACCTATTAAAATATACATTGACATTGTTAATGTATATCTCATACTATGACTAAAAATAATTTTAAGAAGCATACACAATCACAATATAAAAGACATGCTTCATATATTAGGAAATAATATCTTATTACAAGAAATAAATGTACCAATATTGAATTTTTTATTGCATGACCAAAGGTCACTCTAGCAATGTATGCTTTTATTAAAAACTACATTTGCAAATGCTACTTTCAAGTTATTTTAAGACTAACAAGACCAGTCAAGGTTCGAGTTCAAAAGAATATTTAAATTATATTGTGTAAGTATACTTTAAGTCCATAAATGCAAAGAGTAAATGGTATATTGATAATGGATGTTCAAGACACATGACGGGAAATAAAGAGCAATTCAACAAGCTTAAGACTAAGGACAGAGGAAGTGTCACATTCAAGGACAATGCAAAAGGAAAAATAGTAGGTATTAAAGAAATCAGTAATCTATGTCCTTATCTATTCACCATGTGTTGCTTGTTGATGATCTTAAACATGATTTGCTTATTATAAGTCAATTATGTAACATGGGAAACAAAGCTACTTTCTATCCTAAGAATTTCTTTGTTAATAGTTTTAATGAAGATAAAGTAATTTTTAGTGGTGAAAGAATAGACAATGTCTATTTTATTGACTTAAACAAGGTTGATAACAAAGACATCAAATGCTTAATGTCTATTTCCTATGACTCATGGACATGACATAAAAGGTTAGGACATGGCATAAAAGGTTAAGACATGCAAATTTTGAGTTTTTAAATGATCTTTATAGACAAGAACTTATTATCAGTTTACCTAGACTTGAATTCACTGAGAATAAACCTTGTGATGCTTATCAAAAGGAAAAATGATCCAAGTCTTCATTTAAGCTCAAGAACGTGGTATTAACCTTTAGGCCACTTGAACTTATGCATATGGATTTGTTTGGACCAACTAGAGTTGCTAGTCTCGGTGTTATATACTATGCTTGTGTATTGGTTGATGACTACTCTAAATACACTTAGGTATGTTTCCTTACTCATAAAAATAATGCTTTCAAAGCCTTTGAAAGTTTCTCAAAGAAAGTTAAAAAAGAAAAGGGTTTTTGTATTTCATCTATTAAAATTGATCATGGAACCAAATTTAAAATTAAATTTTGTAAAACCTTTTACAATGAACATACTTTCTCTTTTCCTAGACAACTCAACAAAATGGGGTTATTGAAAGGAAGAATATAAATCTAGTGGAAATGGCTAGAACAATGTTTTATGAGTATAAGTTACCTTTATACTTTTAGGCAAAATTCGTTAACATTTCATGTTACATTTCAAATAGAGTTTTTAAAAGACTAATTTTAAACAAAACTTCTTATGAGCTTTGGAACAATAGCAAACCCAAAATCTCATATCTTAGAGTATTTAGATGCAAGTGCTTTGTATTGAACACCAAGGATAATCTTGGAAAATTTAACTATAAAGCTGATAAAGGAATTTTCCTAGGCTATGCCACTTCTAGCAAAGCATATAGAGTTTTTAATAAAAGAACACTAGTAATTGAAGAATTAATATATGTTGTATTTGATGAATCAAACTCACTTGATCCTAGAAAAGATGTTTGTAGTGTTGATGATTTTATAGATAAACATGTGGATGTGAACACTCAAGAAGAAAATGCTAGCAAACCTTTGGAGCTAGAAAATCCTACGAAGAAGGATGATAAGGAGATACCTCAATCTACTTTGAAGAATGATTTTCCAAAGGATTGGCAATTCAAGAAAGCTTATCCTCAATACCTCATCATAAGTAATACTACAAAAGGGGTAACTACTAGATCTAAAAATAAGTCTATTGTAAATTTAGCCTTAATTTCTTAAATTAAACCAAAAAATATTGATGATGCTTTAAGTGATGAATTTTGGGTCCTTAATATGTAAGAAGAGTTAAATCAATTTGACAGAAATAATGTTTGGACATTGGTTACTAAACCTAAACATCATCATCCTATTATAGGCACCAAATTGGTGTTTAAAAATAAGATGAATATCCCAAGTGTCATGACTAAGAATGAAGTTAGACTAGTAGCTAAAGGTTACAATAAAGAGGAATGCATTGATTATAATAAAACTTTTGCCTCGGTTGCAAGGTTAGAAGCTATTAGAATGCTACTTGCATTTGTATCATTCATGGATTTTATACTTTATTAAATGGATGTTAAAACTTCATTTCTAAATAGTTTCATTAAAAAAGAGGTGTATGTTAAGTAACCTCCAGATTTTGAAAGTTTTGATTTTCCTAATCATGTGTTTAAACTTTCAAAAGGATTATATAGATTGAAACAAGCTCTATGAGTTTAGTATGAAATATTGAGTAACTTTCTATTAAAGAAAGATTTCTCTAAAGGAAAAGTTGACATAACTCTTTTCATAAGGAAATCCAAGCATGATTTATTTATTGTGCAAATAGATGTTGATGATATTATTTTTTGTGCTATTAATCATTACTTGTGTGAAGAATTTTCTAATTTAATACAAAGTGAATTTATGATGTGCATGATGGGTGAGCTCAAGTTCTTTCTTGGACTTCAAATCAAGTAATGCAAGGATGAGATCTTTATAAATCAAACCAAATGCGCAAGGGATATTCTTAAGAAGTTTGGCATGGATGGAGTTAGGTCAAGAAAAACTCATATGATCACTACCACTAAACTCAATAAAGATGAGAAAGTAAACCAGTTAGGTCATACCTTAAATTTAATTGTCCCCAAAAAGGTCCAATGATGAAATGAATCCCCGAGATGACTAGAGTTTACTCGTTCGTAATATCTCTAAAGTGTGCAACCTTAAAAAACCTAACTGACCTTACCAATGTGCAAAAATCGATCACCAAGCCATTAAGTTGTGCTCCAACCTTGTGAAATATAAATTATCAGAACAACTAGAGGTTTATTTTAAGAAAACTTCTCTTAGAATACTTAGCTCGTTGGGCTGGTACGCATTTCATTAGATTAGGACCCAGCTTCATGAAAAAATGGAAATTGATTTTGATAAAATGGACTTTGAAAACACGTTCGGAAGGCTCCAAAACCTTTGGAAGTGGTCCTGAAATAGTCTGACACAACCCGAGTATCAATGCATATCACTCAGAAGTAAACGTAAACGCCCCTAGGTGTCATATGCTAAAATTATGGCCAAATTTAGAAAACAAACTTCAAAAATGCATCCAAAAGGCCCAAAAACCCTAGGAACCAACCTCGGAATAGTGCACATAAAACCTGGGAAGTATGCGTAGAGCATCAAAGTGTGCATGGAAGCACATATGTGCACATGTGGCCATATGCCAAGCGTGCGACCACACACACTCGGTGTGGCCACATGCAAATCCTCATTATTTGCATGTAACCATGCCCCTACCACCTTATTCTACTAAAAATTCCTTACAAAATAGATCCCTTCACACCTCATTTTAGAGGGGAGCAATAGGAAACACATATAAACTCAAAATATTGGCCCCATCGAAGGCGTTGGAAACTCCTTTCTAGATAGTTTTTGCTCTCCCATAACCTTTCCTTTTAAGTTCTTAGATCCCTTTTCCACTAAATCGAGCCTTATCTTTATCAAAGCATGCTTTAAATATATAAAAATTAGTATTATTCTACTGTCATTTTGAACCTCTCGACGAGGAAAGCTTAATAATCTCTCGAAGCTAAAGCTTCAAAGCTCACACAAGTTTAGTCAAGTCTAAGAACTATATAATTATTTGAGCACGTTTATTTTATTTTATTGCATTTATTTTACTATCGTCAGCATTTGGGAATACTGTTGTGCTTGTGTAATAAGACTAGCAATCTTGCATGTTATGTGAATAATATATGCTTTATTATGTTTATTTCATATCATCATTCTACATTCTTTATTTCTGAAATCATGAAATCACATCGTAAATATCAATAATGTGAAAAAGTTCATGTTTTGAAATTGAGTTATCATGCTCTTGGCCTAATGATGACCTCATACATCCTTTATATTATCATCATACATCATCATAGCATAAATAATCACTACAAGCATGGTCATCTATCATTCATGAAATCAAGCAAGCTGTGTGAATGGTCGTGTTAAACTTGTAGATCAGTCATATCCAAATTAGATTTACTTTTTTGTAATATTTTCCTTTTCATATGTATTTTATCAAGAAGGTGATGTAATAAATAAATTTTCAGCTTTATTATCTTTTACTAATATATATACTATGTGAATGCTATACAAACTATCATTACCAAAATTAAGGTGTTGTGGTAGCTATACATCAACTATCGTATAATGAGAAATAGTCAAAAAGTAAATGTTATCCCCTAAACCCAGAAATCTCTACTGGGGACAATACTCGCTGAGTAACCTAATATTGTCCCTTTCTTTTACTAATTTTTTAAAAATCAAGTGGCAACTCCATAAAATCAAAAGTGTCTTGTCCTCCTGAGACCAATCACTTGTCCCTATTCGGCAAAGTTGCCATGTTCTTTGGAAATAAAAAGACCCGCACAATGCCCCACGAAAACAGACTGCTAAAAAAAAGGCCCGAAAGAAAAAAAACAAAAAAATGGTCGCTCACAAGTTGATGAAAAGTGTTTTAGAGGTATGTTCGCATCCCTTCTTTATTTAATTGCAAGTAGCTTGGATATTATGTTTGCTACATGCTTGTATGTTAGGTTTCAATTTAGTCCTAAGGAGTCTTATTTGAATACAATCAAAAGAATTTTCAAATATCTTTATGGTACAATGCATTTAGGACTTTGGCATCCTGTGAGTTCTTCTTTTGACTTAATTAGTTATTCAGATACAGACTTTACTGGTAGTTTACTAGATAAAAAAAACACTTCCAAAACTTGTCAAATTTTAGTTAATTACTTAGTTTCTTGGTTTAGTAAGAAACAAGTTTTTGTTTTCTTGTCCGCTACTAAAGCATAATATGTGGTGGCTAGTTGTTGTTGCTCACAAGTGTTGTTGCTCACAAGTGTTGTTGCCAAAATAATAACTTAAGGACTATGGCATTGAACTTGATCATATTCGTATTAAATGTGACAATACAAGTGCTATAAAGCTTAGCAAAAATCCCATTCAACATTCTTAAACTAAGCATATTGATATTAAACATCATTTCTTGCGTGATCATGTGCAAAATGGTGATACTTTTCTTGAATCTATTGATACAAATCATCAATTAGTAGACATTTTTACCAAGCCTCTATATGAAGAAAATTGAATCTTATTAAGCATGAACTTGGTATGATAGATGGTTCAAGCTTGTCTCAATGACTTGTTAAATTATTTAATTGGTGGTTGGACTTCTTTATTAAAATTCATGTTTTTCATAAATTTCATATGTAATCATCCTTTTAACTTATTTTTTACAATCTGTTTATTTTTCGTATTTAATACCCTTTCATAAAATTAATGCACAAACATTT
The DNA here is from genome assembly GCA_947683625.1 of Mallotus nudiflorus. Classification (NCBI taxonomy): domain Eukaryota; kingdom Viridiplantae; phylum Streptophyta; class Magnoliopsida; order Malpighiales; family Euphorbiaceae; genus Mallotus; species Mallotus nudiflorus. The sequence continues at coordinate 1,750,530 of CANTUR010000067.1, forward strand.
TTTTCATTTATTTATATTTTTGGTTTATTTTCATTTTTGATACTTTTTTTTTCATAATTACATTTTAAGAAAAATTATTTTTGGCATTCATGATCTTTATCATGTATAATTTTACTTTAAATAATTGCTATTTAATAATTAATTATTGAATTATATTCAATTTATTGATTATTTAAATAAGCAAATTTATTTCATAGACATGATTTAATTTATTGTATTTCCCATTTGCATAATTTATTTTTAATATAATTTTTATTAAAAATAATTATTTCAAAATAATTATTTGAAATTAAAATTTTATTTTTCCCATTTAAATGCTTAATTATGTTGATTTATGATAATAATTATAATGGCATTCAATTTTTTTGTTATTTGATTTGTTTTGGAGTTAATTTGATGCAAATGGACCTATTTGTCATGATTTAAGGACTTGATTGAAAAGTTTTTGAAACTTTAAGGGCATTTCACCAATTGTATGTTCATCACAACATACAATGCACTTGACCTCACCCTCCTCCACCTCCTCAATAAGACTAGATTTATTTTTATGATTTTTATGTGTTTTTATCAGTTTTTTTCGGTTTATTTTTAGTATGTTTTTAATTTCTATGATATGAGCTGTTAGCTTATGTCTATATTTATTTTGTGTCAGTTTATGTTTGGTTTGGTATCAGAGCATGAGCTACTAGTTTGTGTCTTATTTATGTTATGTTTCTCTTAAGTTTACAATTGGTATGTTAATATCATTGTAACTCTATCCTTTTTATTAATGCAAATTTTTTTAATCTTTTTGCATTTTAACAAAGGGGGAGAAATAGTTGAGTTTGCTTATTTATGCTTAATATAATTTTGTTTATACAAGCATTATAAGTGTGACTAGTTTTGTAATAATCAAGTTATCATGTTTTTTATTTTTGTGATAAAAGACCTTGTTTTACTTACTTTATTTACATTTGTGATACATGACAAGATGGACATGATATTCTTATTTTTGGTCTATCTTATTTTTATTGTTTTGATTATTGGTCTTTTGTTTCCTTTTGGTTTCTCTTTTCTTTTTGTCTTTGACAAAAGGGGAGAAATTTTTATATTTATGATATGCTAAGCGCTACATGATCATGTTTTATGTAAGTTTAAGTTTTTAAAATAATAGTACTATATGTACTATGTTTGTGATATGTCAAAGTAGTGCTACATGCATTGTAAGTACTACTAGTTTTTATTTAAATGATCATGTTATCATATTTTTCTTTTTATGTTTAATTTTTAGCATATTTGCAATGTTAGGCCTTGTCTTAAATTTTAGTATAAATTTATATTTCTTATTAGGACCTAAGGGGGAGAAATAAAGAAATATATTATAAAATTTTGATAAAAGGGGAGAATATGTTTTTTAACATGACAATATTTTAATCCATCTCCTTATGTTCACTCATTTGGTATCATTCTTTTAAGGTGATATATGATTTCTAAAAGTCATATTATTTATGCTATTTTCATGCTCTAATATACTTTTAAATCCTTATATATGTTATAATAATTCATTTTTTTCATTCTCTGATACATGGTAAATAATATTGAAATTATGCATGTATTAAGGGGGAGCAAATTATTTTCATATATTTCATCAATTTAATTTGACAGGGGGAGCTATTTTACATAGCATATATCTATTCATATTAATTATTTTTGGCACTCACACACACTTTATATATTTTTATCAAATTGGTTGTCAAAACTAAAAAGGGGGAGATTGTTGATCATTTGCATGATCATGCTCCTAATTTTGACTTTGATGAACAATTTAATTTGTTAATGATTTTATTTAAGTATGTAGGAACTTAATTTAAGTTGTTCAAAGCTTGGAAATATGAAATATTTGTTAAAGGAGTATTTAACATGTATTTTATAAAGTACATGAATAAATTCAAGTGCCTATATTACTTAATGCAAAAGAAGCCATAAAAAAAAAATCAAATTTTGGACTTATAAGTATTTGCTCATGAGTCGATCATGAGCTGTCCCTTGTTGGTGCCCATTTTGAGCCTTGAAACTCTTGTTTGTAAGCTTTGATTTGAGCTAAAAACTCAAGTTACAAGAATCAATCTAAGAATATAGATTGAGGTGTTAAAAAATCCTAACTTAGGAGAGTTAGGTAGAGATGTAGGATTGTTCAGAATCCAAACTCCTCAATTACTTATGTTCTTATTTTCTTTACTCTTATTCTTTACTCATTCTTGTTTAATTTTCTTTTAATTTTCTAAAATCATCATTAGCCTTATTCACCCCGCCTCACATTAAGGCACTTTCACTTTATCTTCTGTGAGAGTGGCTTTTCGTTACTTAACTTTTCCTTTTTATACCCTTGCTCCTTTTTATTGATATGACCCTTAAAATCTAGCAACTCTAACGATCCTTGTTGGTTTCTTCCCAATCCTTATCCTAGGCAATATTGCATTCTCTTCATCATCCTTAAACTTTGGTGTTCATTTCAATGCCATTAAAGATACATATTACTTAGAAGCTTATAAGTGTCGTTGCCTCCTTTTGACTATCAAGTAGTGTTGGCATTTATAGTAACAATCTCTCCTTTATGAGGAAAATTGATTTTCTGATGTATTGTCATAGGCACTCCTCCCAAGGCATGGAACCAAGGTCTACCTACTAATAGACCAAAGGTTATAATGATATCTAGCATAGTAAACTCTATATTAGATTCCACAAGTCTAGTCTTCATAAGTGTAATATCCCGTGTTTTTACATGTTTTTATACTGTATCGGGATATGCAGTATTAATAATTTTGAATATATATGTGATATTTTTACGAGTTAATATGTATTTAAAACCTATTTTAATTATTGTGTATTATTTTCAGTGTTTTACGTAAAATTTTCCCGGGACTTTCATTTTCGGGGAAATTTTCACGTAAACAATGTATTATTAATTATTTTAAATGTATTTACGGGTTTGCATGAACTCATACATATTTATAAATTATTAAATAAAGACTGTGTGTGTATATTTATTTAATTAGGGTTTATTATTCCCTAATATTTTATTAAGTATTTATTTGTTTAATTGTTATTTAATTAATATTATTTGGTAAAAATTATTAAAATATTAATATTTTATGTGTGTGGTGTATATTTGATGTGTGTAATTTAATATTATTTTAATATATAGTATAATATATATATATATATACATATATACATCAAAAATCAAAAGTTTGCCAAATTACCATATTGCCCCCGACTCCTTCCTTTCTTCTCCGACCGTTCCTCGCCGTTCCGAGCGCCTGCCGTGCCGTTCCTTCACCGTAGGTGTGCCGTCCGGTGTGCCACCATCTTCCCCGACCAGTTTCGCCGCCTGTGGAGGCCGTTTCCGGCGTCGGGAGAGTGATTTTGGCCAGAGAAGCCGAAAATCAACTCACCGTCGATCACGCCGATTCCGACCACCGTTTTCGACACCGCTGGTCTCTTTCTACTCCTTGAGCTCCGGTGAGTGTTATTCTAGCTTTGGTTTGAGCTAAAATGGTCTAGAATTGCTTAGTTTTCGATTTGTAAATTTCGACCTATTAGGGTTTTCGATTTTTTTGAGCTTCGAATTGGATGATTTATGGAAACTTCATTCACAAATGTTGTTCCTAGTAGCTTAATCTACATGTATGAATTTTTTGTAGAATTTTTGGAGATTGTTTGGATTTTTGGGTATTTTTGAATATTTTAATATTATTTTCTAATTTTCGGAAATTAATTATTTAAATTATGAAATTGGAGTTTATGGTTGAATTGGGTGTTGAAATGAATTATAGGAATTTATTTGGAATTTTTATGAATTTCTAAGTATTTATTTTTAATTATTGAAGTTTAGGTGATTTTGGAAAATTAGGTTAAATGTGTTTTTATTTGAAATTAATTGGTTAATTGGGTTTAATTATTAATATTATTGATAAATATGTTGAGAAAATTAATTTTGGATAATTTTATGATTTTTGGTGAATTTTTGAAGTAATTTAAGTATATTTATATATATAGGGGTATTTTGGTAATTTTACCCTATATTGTCTAAAAATGTAATTTAATTGGTTTTAATATTTATTTAAGGTATAAAAATGATTTCTACAAATTATTTAGTATTTTTAACTAATTAAAACTATTTTTCGGGAATTATTTTCAATTATATATATAATATACGGTTTTTCTAATAAAATGAGTTTTAATCGGTTTTTATAGTGTTTCAAGGTCAATTATGTAATTTTTATTTATAAAATGTATTTCTGTGATTTAAGGATATTTTTGGTATTTCCTGAATTGTTCTGTGTTGTGGATCCCGGTCGGTAGTCTGGAGTCCGACCGTGGGATTTTGATTGTGTTGAGCTCGTTTTTCGAAGTGTGTTTCTTTGCAGGGTCGGCTCTACTCTTTTGAGTAGAGAGATGTCCGTTTTACAGGGGAGGTTCTGCCAAATTTTTGGTAGAATTCTCGTAAAACGTGATATCCAGTCGAACCCTAATTCTGTTTCCGTATTTTAATACTCTAGATTGAATTCTAGGATTTCTGTTAGGTTTATTCTAATGTCGGTTATTTATTGCTTGTTTAGTTGCGCCGAGACCGAGGGCTAGTGGACCAGGCCCGTCGGACCTGTCTCGTGGAGCGCATTAGGTGAGTTACTATATTATATATATATATGCTTAGGATGCATGATTTAGAAAAATGCATGTTTTATTTTGACTGAATATGCATAAATAATGTGATTTATATTCAAGTATATTTTTGGTATATAATAAATTATATACATGTTTTGTTAATAAAATATATTTAAAATGTTTTTAAATATATTTTTAGTTTAATTCATGATTTGATTGGATTTATTTGACATATATATACTCAAAATATACCTGGTTTATGTTTGGTATATTTCCAGTATATATATGGTTTATATTGTTGATTTATTTAAATTCATGCATCATGTATTTGTGAATGAATGTTTTATTATTTAATGATGAAGGATATCAATAGAACGTGCTACCTAGTGGGCAGCACTAGGACCGAGTACGTACCGGTACGCCTATAACTTTAGGCTATATTACTAACTATTTGTGGATATTGATTTGATTATGATTATTGATATGTGTGAGATGTGGTTTGGGTGTGATTGCTAGAGCTCGGTTGACCAAGTGTCTCGGGGCCAATCACACTGGCAGTTAGACTGCTGGAGCTCGGTTGACTTAGTGTCTCGGGGCCAGTCTACTGTCCAAATGGATTAAGTGGATATATTTGGAATAAGTGAGCCTGTATGGCCAGAGTGTTGTTTAACACTATTATTCTGAGGTTGCGATATTCTAGGGTTCTATGTGATCCTTCATAAATTGGGATTTTTCAGTAAAATATATAAAAATGATTTTTCTGCATCTGTATGAATTTGCCTGTATATATACATATTATATATATACCGTTGACTGTATGCATTATCACTTAGTGTGTATGTATATATATTATAGTAATTCACTCAGTGAGGTCTGACTCCCCTCCGTTGACTATTTTTCAGGAGAGTCAACTTCCTCAAACCTCAGTAGCAGGTCGATACGCCGGATTTCTTCCGCCCCGGCTTCTTTATGTAAATTGTCCACTTGAGTCTTATTTATTTTATCTAGACACTGCAGTAGTTGTGAATTAAAGTATGGGATTTTAGGTACTTTAATTTATAGAGATGTATTATATTGAACTGGATTTGTATTAAAGATTATATACATCTATGTGATGAGATGAGATTTTAAATTAAATCCAGTTGATATGGATGATATTATGATTTTTATTTCCGCTGCATATTATATTTTTATTGTTATTGTGGCATGATTTATTTATTTTTAGGCTTGCTACGGGTTTCGGATTCGAAAGAATTCCCGTTCCCTAGCGCCGGTCATGGCCCCTGTTTTGGGTCGTGACAATAAGGGCTTGGAATGTTTCCTCCACATTCCTTATACTATCGTCATAGGCCCTAACCACCATATTTGAATTCACCAAATCATCTACTTTTAGTCCCAAGTTAAGTAAGATCCAAAGCATACACATAATAATAACAGACCATCATTTACCATCACATAGTTTATCTTTTAAGCCCCCCATTAATGAGTAATACCTTGTTATGGTCCCTTTCATAGAGTGGCAATCATTATTTAAAAATGTTATGACCCTGTGCTTCTTTTAAATATCTTTATGAACATAGTTTCTAGTGAGGCAATAGTCTTAATTTTCATTTTAGTAAAAGCTTTAACTAGCACCTTTATGTGACTGCTTAAGTGCATCAATAACTCCTAAATATGCACGCTTACCTTTGCTTACTTAAACTGTTCTAGAATTAGGTCATCTTTCTTTCCATTTTCCTCTTCCTCTTTTATAGTTTTATCTATCATTTTCTCAGCTCATTGATAAGTCTTACCACTTTTAGTGACGTCACTATTGATATCCTAAATTTTAGTGGTCCTTAAAAGTCTAATGTAAAGGTCTCCTGTCATGAAATAAGGGAAAATTTTTTAGAAGTCATCCTGAACGAGCTCAAATAGGATGAAAACACCAAAAAACACGCACCTAAACCCCAAAAAAACCTAAAGTGGACTAAAAATAGCCGAAATGAGTGAAAATTGGGTCGGAAAGCCCATGGGTCAACTTGACCCATAAGTGTGGGTCCAACACATGCTTGTTGGTCAGCCAACCTACGAGTGTGAGTTGATAACCCATGCCCATGGGTCGTTTAACCCACACTTGTGGGTTTGACCTATGATCCACAATGCGTGGGTAATGTGTCCCATAAGTGTGGATCATGACCTACACCCGTGGGTCAAAACCTGAACTTATAAGAATTCTCTTTTTTTGCCCATTTTGAGAGACTTTTGACACATTTTTCAAAAACTCACCTAGAGAGAGAAATGACCACTGTTTAGGACGAACTTAAGACTCTCTCTTTACAAAAACCTCTATTTTTTCAAGTGGAGACTCATTCCTAAACACTCTTTAGCCTATCTCTTTATTGAATGTTAGATTTTTAGCATCTTTTAACCAAACCAAACATCATCCTAACCAAAGCGCGATTGAAGGGTAATCACCAGGTCCTTTTGAGGATCCTCTAGCTATTTTGAATAAAAATTTTCATTTTGCATCTCCCTTAACTCCTTTCTCTTATTTTTAGTATTTTTCTTGCATTTTTATTTCTTTTTTTATATATATTTATTAATAATTAGTTTGTGATAGCTTGTGATTTGTGGTCATTTTAAAGTTTTGAATAAGATATGTTGAAGGAGTGGATAGTTCGGATGTGATTCCGGGAGTGTTCACATCACTTTTGCATTTATTATTGATTTTTATAATATTTGTATCATTTTCTCCTTTTTATGTAAAATGAGTATTTTGGTGCTAAAGTTTGCATTATTATTAATATATTTACTCCATAAATATATTATTTTCATTAAATCAAATAGCAAGTTCAAGTAGAAGAAGAAAGAAGTGAATTTGAGGATCAAACATCTATTGTTGATTTAGATAATATGATGGATAATTTAGAAGAAGAATTTGCAGACACCAAAAAAAATTTGGTGGAAGAAATTGGCATTAATATTAATTCACAAGAACAAGTGCAACTCTCATAAATTAGGAGTGGAGGTCGAAGACGAGTAGGATTCAATATTTTTCAAGTACATTTCAAGAAAATTTAACAATAAAATGACTTCTATAAAGTAAGTTGTAACAATTGCCCAAAAATATACACACACAAAGCTGAAGGTGGGTACGATATGTTTCATTGACATTTAACTAACAAGCATCCAAACTAAATTGGAGTGGAAAAACAATAATTGCAAATTTTTGAGTACACAGGTTCTTCTTCTACAACATCTTAATTATTTAAATATTTGGATGAAAATAATAAACTTGAACTAGCTAAAATGATTTCTATGGAATATTTATCTTATAATTTTGGTGAGAAAGTAAGATTTGTTAATTATTGTCAAAATGCATTAACTCTATGTGCAAAATATATACCTAAAAATACTTTAAAATGTACTTTTTATAAATTATATTCAAAAGAAAAAAAAAGAATTCCATAAAATATTTTTAAATTTAGATGGACGTGTATCAATTTGTTTCGATATGTGGAGTGATCATTGACAAAAGCACTCATATATGATAATAACTTGTTATTGGACTGACAATCAATGACAAATACAAAAACAAATGATTACATTTCGAGTTTTTAATGATCGGCATACCATCAAAAATATTTTTAGAATTATTCGAAATATTTTACAAGAATATAGTTTGGTAAAAAAAATTTCTATATCTTTTGATAATGCGACTTTGAATACTGCATCTATAGTTGACCTCCAAAATATTTGTCGATCAAATATTGGAGGAAAATTTTTTCATATTAAATGTGTTTGCCATATTTTAAATTTATGTATACAAGATGGTTTAAGGTCATTGGATATATGTTTACAATCAATAAAAAAAAAAAACAATTGTATTTTTGTGGACACATCCATAAGTAATGAAAATGTGGACAAAATTACGTAGAGAAAATGAAAAAAAAAAAAACCAAAAAGATTTTTAAGAGATGTTCCGACTCGATGAAATTCAACATATAAATTATTAAATTAGTCTTTTTCACATAAAGAATTATTATGTATATTTATCAATAATAATGTTTTACAACTTAATTTATTTTCACAAAATTGGGAAGTTTGTCAAAAAAATTTAGATCTTTTAAAAGTTTTTAATGATGCAACATACATATTAAGTGGAGTTTATTACCCAACATCTCATTTATTATTAATTAAATTTATTAATATTGTTGGTTTTTTGCAAGAGTATGAGATTGACTTAGTTTTAAGAGAATCAATATTAATAATGAAAAATAAATGGTTAAATTATTTTAAAATGATTCCACTAATTAATCTTATTGCATATGTTTTTTATCTAAGAATTAAATTAGACTGTTTAGCTGATTATTTAATCATTTATTATGAATGTTTAAATATTGATGAGTTTGAAATTAATATTGATAATATTATTAATGATGTTATAAGAGTTTTAGGAGAATTATTTAATGAATTTAGAATGCAATATGGTGATGTTTCATATTCTTTTTAACCTACATGTCAAGTTCAAGTTGGTGAAACTAATAAACTTAGTATAGGGGATCGGGTATTAATTCAAAGACAAAAAAAAAAACCTTGAGGTTCAACCGGAGCATCTAAACTTGACATTTATTTAACGACTTTTTTTGAGTTTAGTGAGAGCAAAATAGGTAAAAAATTTATAATTCTTGAATGGTGAAGTTGACGTCAAAATACACACCCAATTTGGCCAAAATTGCTTAACAAATTTTAGTCAGTCTTATATCAACAGTTGTTGTTGAGCAAGTTTTTAGTGCGTAAGGAAATATTTTGGATGAAACATGCTTAATTATGACTTCCAAATCACTTGTAGTTCAAACATGTGTTGATGATTGAATAAGAGCGGCTATATGTGATTAAAAAATTAAGAGGGATGATGACGACAGACAAATTTTGTAGAGTTGACAACAATCGGAATCAAAAAAACTTCAATTTTCAATGTTGGTAGCAACTAAATTAATAATGTAAAGAGACATTAAATATTTTTTTTCAAAAGTAAAAAAATTTCGTTGACATTGATTTCTCTAAACTTCAAGAGAATATGCAAGTAACATAATTTTTGATAAGAAAATTAAATTCAAACCCTTTAATTTTTCTATTATTTTCATTATTAATTTTAATTTATTTATTATTTAAAATTTATTTATTTTAATTTTTAATTACATTAGTATTTTTTACTTAATTTAAATTATTTTAAAAATTATTACAATATTTTTAATTATTTAAATATAATTATAAAATTAAAAAAAATAAAATCGAAATCCAATTCAAAAAAATTAAAGTCGAAACCTAAACCTGAATCGGCCAACGTACGGTTTCATTCCGATTTTATAAATCATCGAACCAGAACCGTAGGCGATGCCTAGCGCGAGTTAAAAAAAAAAAAAAAAGAATAATTATAAAAGGACCATAAATGTAAAACGGGGCAAGATTCACCTAAGTTAAGTTCAATGGCCAAAATTAGCCTTTACTCTGCTAAAAATTCAAATCCCGATGCAATTACAATGTTGTTCGATTTCGCCTCTCCTCCTCCTCTAGCCTAACTCGTAGACGAGGATCACACGACGTCGCTACCAAGTCAACAGTTGAATTAGAAGATCTATTCTCTGAAAATTCAATTAGTAGAATATGGTGAGAAGAGGAAGGGCATGCGTAGTTGTGTTGGGAGACATAGGGCGCAGCCCTCGGATGCAGTATCACGCTCTGTCCCTTTCTCGTCAGGTCCCTTCCTGTTCTCCACTCTGTTCCTTGATTTTTATTTTTGTTACGTTTTTTTTTTTTTTCAATAATGATAATTTTTTTTGTGCTCTTATAGGCAGATTCTCCGCAAGTGGACATTGTTGCCTTTGGAGGTTTCACTCATCATTCATATATTACTTTGGATGTTAAATTTTTGGACTTTTTCAATGAATTTCACTCCACACTGTAAAATTCACTATTGGTATATGTATATTTTTGAAAGGTTCTGATCCCCATATGTCAGTACTACAGAATCAGTCTATTCATATCCACAAAATGGTATTTTTTTTGTTTTGTTTTTTTTTTAATTGATTGATTTGTTTGATGACTTTACTATTGTTGTTGTTATTTTGTAATATATGATGTTCTTGTTAATGTCACAGAAACAATGGCCAGCGCCTCAACGCTTGCCGAGGTTTCTTTATGCCCTGGTTCTTTTGCTGAAGCCAATATTTCAGTTTTTGGTGCTTCTTTGGCACCTCTGCTTTAAAATTCCAGCTCCTGATGTTTTCATTGTGCAGGTGAGAAATGATATGCATATCACATGGGCAAATGCTTGTTGAAATGAAAACTATTTTTCTTTTTCAACCCTTTCGCATTAGCTGTCCTTTTTGTTGTTTATTTATTTAATAATCATGGTATTTTGTTAATAGAATTTATGTAATTGTGTTAAACTCTTGTAGAACTTGCCAATCTTTGCTTGGATTTAAATTAACTATTCCCATGTTACAATATACTTCTCTGGCATTATGGTGTGTGCCAAGTTCTCAATTTTCCTGTATTTCCCAAAGTATAGGTCTCACCTCCCTTCTGAAGTGCATTATTTTTTTTCTTGAAAGTGGATGAAAAAGTGTGGTATTTCCTTTGCAATACCACCTTTTTTTTTTTCAATTTCAGGTGAAATTGTAATGTGATGTGGAGTTCAACTTCGAATATGTGTGCTCCAAACAAAAATTAAAAAGGAATTCATATAATATATGTGTTTGGAATCATATTGCGGTCTATATATCATTTGGTTTGATCCAGCAAGATCTAGATTTTTCTGGTTGTTTCTTCTGCAGAATCCACCATCTGTTCCAACCTTGGTGGCCGTAAAATGGGCTAGTTGGCTGAGGAATTCTGCATTTGTTGTTGATTGGCATAACTTTGGATATACATTACTCGCACTGTCCCTTGGAAGAAACAGTAGATTTGTAGCAGTATATCGTTGGTACTCTTTATGCCCTCTGGAATCTTATACTTTTGACGCATAATTAGTTTTGCACTAGCTATCTGAGTTTCTGTGCCTGCTTAGGTTTGAGAGGCATTATGGGAGGATGGCCGATGGTGCCCTGTGTGTAACAAGGGCAATGCAACATGAATTGGCTCAAAATTGGGGAATAAAGTGAGGTTTTAGCTTAATAAATTTCTTAATCTGAGTGGAAGATTTGTTTATTAATATGACTACAGCTCAATGTAAATTGATGATGCTTTACATGATAAAAATGGACAGAGCCACAGTTCTGTATGATCAGCCTCCTGAGTTTTTTAGTCCTACTTCACTCCAGGAAAAACATAAGGTGAAATCCTTTTTTTTTTTTTTAACAGAAGTTATTTAGAAAGCTTGGACTTTTGAATTTATTATAAGAAATGGATTATTGTTAGATGTTCTGCAGATTAGATAAATACATCAATCAGCCCCAGAGTATTCGTGATTGTGCCAGCCACGGTAATATTGATTTCTGGTTCTTGTCTGTTGAGATTCAATTGAACTGAGATTTTTGTGCATAAACTGTGCATCTATTTTATGATCTATAGGAATGGTGAACAGCAATGTGAATGAAACTCTTTTTACAACCATGGTTGATGGTGATGTCATCTTAAAGCCAAACAGACCAGCACTTATTGTTAGCAGTACAAGCTGGTGAGTTATTTTCAAGTTGATGTTAAAATAGCAATAGTGCATGTCCATTATCAAATGCAAATATCAAATTTGGTTTTGGCATGTACAGTTGACATGTTAGTTGATGCTTTAGTTTACTTGCTTCTGCTTGTTACAAATTATAGCTATCCCTTTTATCTGATGCATGTGACCTCAATTCTTTTGTTGAGTTTGTTGGTAATTTTCAATATTATTCATGCCTTTTTCATTTGGTGGTGGTGATTGAGGCTAGTGGGTAGGATTTTTCATTTTCTTTTACTGCTTGACTACTTCTGAAGCAACAAACCAACTGACTATTTTCTTAACTTGATCAAGCACAAGCACTCAATCTTTCAGGGGGATATGAATATCTGGCACTTTCTACATGGTTTTTAAATAGACCATAAAAGTACCTTCTCCTTTTTTTCATTGTATTCTTCTCCAGTGCCGATTTTCCCTTTTTTAAGGAAGATATTTATTTATTTGTTTTGGCATCCACATTTTTTTTGGTTATAATGAAGTCTGATTCCATATGGAATTATTAACTGTAAAAAGTGATTAATTTGAAAAGGTAACATTTTAGGACACCAGATGAGGATTTTGGCATTCTTCTTGAAGCTGCAGTAATGTATGATAGACGTGTTGCTGCGATCCTAAATGAAAATGATTCTGCTCTTGATGAGGTCCTTTGGAAGGACATAGTTGAGGGGAAGCAATACTTATATCCTAGGTTATTATTTGTCATTACAGGTAGTTTCCATTTGATCAACATACTTTCTTTTTTCCAAATTGACAAAATTAAGTAAATGCTGCAACTTTTTTATCTGATTTTACCTTTGACAAAGGTAAGGGGCCTGAAAAGGACAAATATGAAGAAAAAATAAAGCGGTTACACCTCAAGCGCGTGGCATTTCGTACCATGTGGCTGTCAGCTGAAGACTATCCATTGCTTTTGGGTACTTCTTTAGTTAGTCTACTTTTACCCTTGAAATATATATATAGTGATATGCACTTTGTATGGCTCTTTAATGTTTACAGGCTCAGCAGACCTTGGCGTGTGCTTGCATACTTCGTCTTCTGGGTTGGACCTTCCCATGAAGGTAAACCCATTACATTTAACATGGCAATTTGAATCATAATAGAATTTACCTTTATAAGCAAACTGTGCTTATGTGTCTCTGTGTCTTCCAAATAATTGGGTTTAAGCAGAACTGACGTTCTATAAAACTTTGGCATAGGTGGTGGACATGTTTGGTTGTGGACTACCTGTTTGTGCTGTTGCCTACTCTTGGTAAAGAATATTATTCATTTATTTCAATATGTGAAATAATATTTAGGTTTTTTATCTTTATTTTCTTAAATATCATATTGATTCATAACAATTATCTTCTTTGTTTGAAGCATCAAGGAGCTAGTTGAAGTAGAGAAAAATGGTTTACTCTTTTCATCATCTTCAGAACTAGCTGATGAACTTATGGTAAGCAAAGTATTCTGTTCAAATTTTAATGTCTAACTAAAAATGTTTGAACATCTTAAGTTTGCTTCTCTTAGATTACATCTTAGCGTTAGTTGACGCTTTGAGGATAGGTTTCAAATTATATGTGATATTAAAATCTTACTAATCAATGATATGAAGGGTTCATGAGCATTTACTCGCAATCTCATCTCCATGGTACTCAAAATGCATAAACTCAATACTCTTTCTCGTTGATGCCGAAGTTGATGGTGTACTGCGTTACAAATTTACAACCCATCTAACTCTACTTTACAATTAGATTCATGTGACTGTCTCTATGTTTCAATTTTGAAGTCAATTCTTCAATGATCAATTTGCTTCATAGACAAGTTTTTTGCAGTTAAAAATTATATAGTTACATCTCTGGACATGCACAGATGTTGTTTAAGGGTTACCCAGCTGAATGTAACACATTGAAGTTGCTAAGAAATGGTGCACTGGAAAAGAGTTCTTCAAGTTGGGCTACTGAATGGGAAGAGCATGCAAAGCCATTAATAACAGAGGCAAGATATTTCTTTCTATATTTATGTTCTTAAAAAATTCTCATTTAATTAATCTTTTAGTTGATCAATTGAATTTCCTCAACTCTGATAAATTGTTTTCTGGACAATTGGAGAGGGAGAGAGGATGGGGGGATTTGAACCCTTCCCCCTCCTACAAGGGTGCCAAGCCTTCAACCACTAGGCTAGGGGAGGCCGGCACTTTGATAAATTGTTTGATAGCATATACTTTCTGAGCTCTGGTAATTTGCAGACACTAGAGGGTGCTACTTAATAAAATGCTTTACCATGTACTTGGTATAGAATTTTCTCTCTTGCTGCTTTCTGTAGCATATATTTTTCTTCGTATGTAATTTTATCGACATGATTTTTAGGATGTTGAACTGCTAAATTTGCAGGTTATTTCAAAGAATTCAAATTAATTTCCAGTCTCAATTTGGATATGCATTGCAAAGTAATTTAAACAGGCGAGTGTGGAATCTCCTTTAGCTTTTTGGAAGTTTCTTTAGGGTTGGTTTAACTTGAAAGGTTTGCGATGTTTAAACTAGCTAAAATTACAAGTGAATTGTTATAAACTTCGACAGCAAATTATTAAGAACAAACATTGTTATGATAGGGGTGAGCACGGGTCAAGGGTTAGGGATATTCGGGGATTTAAAATCTTTGGAACCATATCAAATTTCGGAAATTTTAAAAATAAAATTTATAGTACCAGTACTAAAGTTAAAAATATTCATACCGGTATCATTTTATTTTTCAGGATGATTCAGTATGGAGATTCAATTATTTCGGAATGAATCGGTATGGTACAATTCAAAAGGAAATTTAAAAATTTATGTTAAATTTATATTATTAATTGAATTTATATTTATTACCGACAAATAAATAGTAAAAGTTTGTGTATATTTTTACATTTTGGTATAAACATATATTTAATATATATTTTCAGCAAAATTATTGTGTATGTCTAATCCCATATTATATATATTTTCGCCAACTATGTATGTGTGTGTGTCTATTGATTAATTAATAAAAATTATCTAACTTCTTTTTGTAATATCACTACTTTAATTAAAATGACATAGTATTAGGTAAAACTACATTGTCTTGGTTATCTATAATATATGTCTATATATTTGTATGGATTAAAAATGATAATTATAATAATACTATTTATCTCATTAATTTTAAATAATATCAATAAAATTAGATTACTTAAGAATAATTAATAAGTTATTAAATATAATAATAACAATATATTTTGATTAATAAAAATGACCATTTTTTTTATTTTTATTTGTAACATCATAACTTTAATCAAAACGACGTAGTTTTAAATAAAACTATGTGATTTTGATTGTCTATATATTAATATGCAATAGAAATAATAATTATAATAATATCAATAAAATTAGAATATTTACTAAAAATAATAATTAATAAGTTAATCAAATATAATAATGTTATATTTTAATTAATAAATTATACAATTTGAAATCATATAACATTAATTTTCTTAATTTTCATGTTTTTAGTTTAAATTGAAAAATAATGGCCATTGCATATTTTTACTTGTTTTTTATAATAATAAGAATTCTCTTATATATCATATTTTATTTTTAAATTATGTTGTAATGGACATTTCACATTTTTTTTTATTAATTGAATTATTTGAAATTATACAATGCGAATTCTTTTATTTTCATTTTTACTTTTAAATTGTAATGTAATAGACATTTGTATGTTTACTTGTCAATTGAATAATAATAATAATAATAATAATAATAATAATAATAATAATAATAATAATTATTATTATTATTATTATTATTATTATTATTTTATTTTGTTAGTAATTTATTTAGTATATTTTAAACACATCAATTTTTATCATACATTATTATTATATATGCTACTTAATGCATATTACTTAATAATACAATGAAAATTATGTAAAGAAATTCACTACTATTATTTATATTTATATATTATTTATTAAATTAATATTCAGTTTTTAGTTTGGTACAGTTTCAAAATGATTCAGTACAGTTTTTAGTTCCATTTTTTTTTTAAATATCCATTACCATACTAAATTAGTCACAAAATTTGGTTCAGTGCAATTTGGGGTTAAAATTATTTGGTTTAGTACTATTTTAATGTCTTTTAGTTTGACATTTCGGTTATGATCGTGCTCAGCACTATGTATGAAAATTTTCTGGGATTGTCCATATTTCAAAGTTTTTTGTAATCTGAAAGCAACATGTTTATGAATTCACTCAGCTTTATTTTCAGTTACTAAGATCAACTCTTTAGCAGTTTATTGCAGTTGCACAAACCAGGCAAAAGGTTCGTTTAGCATCTGCGAGGCTTGGGTCTGGTCTATTTTTTTTTTGCATGCTGTGCTGTTAGGCTTATGACCTGTATATAGAATTGAGAAATGTAGGTTTTTCACCTTCAAAATTTTTATGGTCAGGGCTTTGTGAGGGGAAAATGGAATATTAAGGGAAGGTCTTTCTGGTCAAGATTATCAGTTTATGTAATTAAAATACTGTATGTAGCCAAATGCTAAAGATGTAAAAGATTAGGATAAACTTGAGTAATGAGGTTGCAACTTGTGACCAAAATGCTATACTTTCATCTGAATCTGCCTAATAGTTCAATTTCTTTCTATGGTTAGTAATTCATCTTCTAAAAAAAAATATTCATTGTCTTCCTTTGAAATTATCAAAGCAATTTTGTTATTAATGCAACCCAACTTTAGCATAAATCAAAGAATCAAAACTATAAGAACCTGTAACAGCTGCTGTAGGTTTTGAATGTTCGATCACAGTTTTCGAAGAAGCTAAACAACATGAAACATGCAAATTATTCAAATTTCCAAGCATAGATGACATGAAAGAACCCTGAAGTAGATGTCCAGATTTCTGCTGGCGAGTCATACCTGAGGCCAATCATATCATCGCAGTATCCACCACTGTCGTTGTCTTTTTTATCGGTATCGGAGCTAAGGTGGTCGTGTTCCAGTACTTCTGGCTTGAAAATGAACAATCCATGGCCTGAGCCTTGAGATGTAGAGCTACTAAACAGCCAATCATGCACGTCCCAAAAAATTTCTAACACCACATTATTTATGGTCACCTTCTCATTTCCTCTAAATCTCCAATGCAAATTCATGACATGAATCACCTCAAAGCTGTCAATGCTAATCCATAACTCAGGATCACCAAGCCCAGATGACATTTCTATAACAATATCATGCTCTATCTTCTCATGATGTAGCATAGCTTTGGTGCAAAATATTTTCTTACCATAAATATTTTCTTTCTTGCACAACAAGATAGGTTCGAACAAAGATGGCCTTTTTTTAGTTCTTTTATACGCATCTTTCTTCAAATCTCCTAGCATCAAAACCACTTCTTCTTCACAAACAAGAGCCACATAATAATCCGAGGAAGGCTCTGGGTTGCTAGAAAACTTCGCATGCCGAAAATCCCAGTAAACATCTACCTTTTGATCATCTACTTGGAAAGATTTTAAACCCTTTTTTCCCCAAAATTGCCATGTTTTTAAATCAATCTTGCACGTATAATGGTTTTCATTTAAAGGGTTTTCAACGCTAATGGTAAGAGAATAATTGATAAGGCTTTTGTTCCATGTTGCTGTTACATTGCGGCTCAATTCTGCTATATTGGCTTCGTATACAAGGGTGACAGAGCTATGGGCAGCTTTATTTGTTGGCTGATCCTCAGGCTGTTTCGCTGCCAGTGATAGCGATTTCGAAACATGAAATGGGTCAGGCATTTTCACGTACTAACCTCCAGGGTTAGCCTAGTTGGTAAGAAGGTTCGCCTCCCGCCTTATCGATCAGGATTTGATTTGTGAAGCTGAAGAATTAATTATTCTCGAAACCTAGATTGCGAGTAATTGCAAATGTCAGTTATAGAGATCAAGATAACGAGTATGATATTTTCATATATCTTTGTGGGAAAAAAATGCCTATAAAATATGGCTTACAATGTATCGTTGAAAGGTAAGGTTTGACAATTTAATAAGGTAGGAAAAAAGATTCATTTGTTACTTTGGGTTAAAGTGTGTTGCTTGAACAGTATAAAAAAATTTGAAACAGAACATAATCTTGAAGGTGATGATTACTGAAATTTGCATTTAAAATCTGATACCAAGAATTGGAAAACAGGATGAATTGACATGAAATTTATGAGGCTGTCAAAAGATGTTTGATACAGAAATCTCATATTACTTGTTTAACTACATGTGGTTGCCATCCGTCAATTAAAGTTAATATACAGGCTGGTTGGCTTGCTAAATTTAGTCATTGATGGAACCTCCTGGCTAAATTTTGCAAAATCCTCTTTCTCAAATGGTTGTATAGAAAACAACTAAATAACCAAGCATAGTTGATGGTGGAATTTTAAAAAAATAAAAATAAAAAATCTAGTTTAAACGCTAAGAATATCCTCGAGTCAGCTTAGCTTACCCACCAATCATGACCATTTCTTCCCGTGTGATTTTAGGGGTGCATTCCCTACGTTAACTTAGTGCGTTAAAGAATTAATTCTCGAGAGTTCTACGCAAAACAATAAAATTTAAAATTTAAACAATTACTAGCATTAATAATATTTATTTCTTATATGGATTGTGATTTATTTGATATTAATATAATTGAAATTATAAGTGATGTAATGATGTGTGAAAATCCTTAAAAAATATGCATGGGTGCAAAAAAATGTAATTAATGAGTAAAATATGTAATGACTTTTTTTTTTAACAATTGAATAAAATAATTAATTCTCAACATCATAGGAGGAGAGAGAAAGATAAGTTTCGATTTCTACTCTTTACAACATAATGTTTACACTGCTACTTAGACTACTCATGGGAGATAAATATAGGTAAATATGTAATGATTTGCACACTTATACTTCTTGTGGGGGACAAATACGGACAAATATGTAATGATTTGCATCTATTGAAAATGCACATATATATGACCACTCTTTGCAACCTAGTGGCTTAAGTAATGGATATTATAAAGTGAGGTCATGAATTAAAACCCACTCCCACTAGACCTCTCAATTGTTAAGAAAAAAACATAGATATATTACACACAACTTACATGAAAAAATTATCCATATTGTGTAACATGAAAAAGCAGTCACCGCTTGTGACATCCTGCAGTTCCCCTCAAAGAAGCTCCCAACCAGAATACAAACAAGAAGAGTCACTATACAAAATTTTAAGATATAAATTAATGTATATAATCATTGCTGTATATATATATATATATATATATATATATACACACACCATCAAATCTCAAGGCAGGTTAAAAAACTTTCCACGAGGAGTAGATCGACTCCTCCTGAACTCAGGCATAGATGTGTTGCCACCTTCCTTACCGTTGCGAATTGCATTACTTGGAAGCTTGTTTTCAAGTTTCCCTGGCAGTAAGGGTTCCACAGCTTGCACAGCTCCTCTGCACATCATTGCAAAAACACAGCTATAAACATACAAATGCTTGTCTGCGGATAAATATACTACACTCCCCAAACTTTTGCTTCCAGTTCCTGTTTATTTTAGAACTTGAACAATATTATAAACATACCTTGGTTCAAGATTCTGAGAGTTCCTTGAGAAGCTATTTTGAAGCTTCTTTATCTTCAAAGCACCTATTGTTGGAGAGCCAGAAAAAAAATGCTCATTTTCAGGTTCTGAAAAGTCGCTCTTTCGCGGCTCTTCGATCTTTTCAATTGCATCCATATCTGAAAGCATTGTGATCCCTGCACCGTATTTCTGAAACTTGGCAGGCAGTTGCTGCTTTGCTTTAACCTTACTTTCATTTTTGGTTTTTTTAATGCCGCCTTGTCTTATATTAAGAGCTTGCCTAAACTGCTCCTCTTCATGTTCTGGCTGAACTTTCCTAGAGCTAATCTTTTGGAGGTTAAATAGTGTATCTGAGATGTTATCCGTCTTCGCTGCTTCTTGTGGACCCATGCATTGTACTTTTGTGCTGTTATCTGTTGATGTGATTACTGGAATTGCAGCTATGGATTTATTGACATGTACTCTAGCTGGAAAGGGTGTTCGTGCAACTGAATGGTTTTCAACTGTCTCAGCCTTGACCCTGCTTCTAATTTGAGCTCCTCTATCTGTTGAGATTGATCGCCTGACTGGGGGAGATGGTGACCTTGGCTTTGCAGTTGTCGACCTTGGTAACCTCTCTTCAACAGAAGGAATTCTTTGCAGTGTTTCTTTGTCTGCAAGTGCTGAAGGAAACCTTGACCTCCTTTGCTTACCAGAAGAACAACTTCTAGACTGAAAATTAAAGCCAAGCCAACAAGAAGTAAATTCTAAGCACTCATTGAAACTACAAGATTAAGACAATGAAACAAATTTGCCTCGAGACATTTTGAATCTGTTGTTTTTCTTTTACCTCAGCACTTCTTGGTTCATCAATCGGCCGCTGAAAGGTTTCAGGTTTTGTACCATATCTTGGCATATAGAATGGAGAAACAGCTCTTGGTTTTTGAGTTTCTGTTGTGTTTCTAGCAATTCCATTTTTTAGTTGTTCTATTTCAGCTTCCTTTTTTTCCAACATTTCCTTCAGAGTTGATATCTGTACACAAGTAAAAATAAATAAGCACTGCAGTCCAGGTTATGAAACAACTTTCAGAAATATTTCTGTAAAAATGAACCTCTTCTTTGAGTTCTCGAATCTCGCCAGTTTCTTTGTTTGTTCGAGCAGCCCCGAGTTCTATAGATGCAACTCTCTCAGCAAATTTGAGTGTGCTAATCGTCTCACCAATGGCATTAACTTCAGGGTTTATATGCACAAACATCAATGTTTTAGCCTGCCCACCTGAATATGTAAAAGAAGAAAATTCAGAAGAGTGAAAGAATTTGAAAGGAAAAAAAATTGCATTGTGTATTAGAACGTGGATACCTAAAGAATCCTGTAAAACTTGTGTAAGCTTGCTATTTCTGTAGGGAACATGAGCACTCTTCTGTGCAAGAGCAGATATCACATCTCCAAGAGCCGAGAGTGATCGATTAATATGTTGAGCTTCTCTCAATCTCTCACCAACAGCTTCTGATTTGTCCACTCTTTCACTTCCAGCCAAATCCACCAGATGCAGGCAACCTCTAAGGATGGACCCAGAAACCAACTCTTTTCCATGGATATGAACTGTCAAAACACTGCAAAGCACCGATGCAATAAACATTACTATTAACTAGACTCGTTGCTTAAAAATGTTTACGATCACGAAGCTAATGTTATACTAGCTGATAGAAAGAGAAGTTCTACCTATGTGAACGGCTGCTTCGCTCATTTAGAGCAGTTGCACCGACAGCACGATTTCTTTGACCAATTCTCATCAGCTCAAGAACATCTTGAGTACTTGAAACTGGAACCCAACTTGCATCAGGTACATTAAGTCCATTCAATTGAGAATTGTTACGTATATCTAATGTACATGTAGTCAAGGCAAATCAACTTCTCAAGGAAGAATTTCAACCCCAGTGTTATCAACATAGTGCACAATGTGCTTCCCAGATCAGCGCGGGGATAGGAGGAGCAACCTTACCAGTCGCACCAGGGTTCGCCCTCCTCATATTAGTAACATAATAAAAAAGTTGAATTTAAGAAAGGATATCTTCTGGTTGATCCATCAATAACTAATAGGTCTCTGACTTGTTCATTGTATATTTCAATCATCTGAACCCCTACTTCATATTTTATGACATCTTCCCTTGCCTTGGAAATCTGAAATAAGTCACGAAGAGCTCGGTAATTCACACCCCATGTTACCTCGGTGTTCAAGTCAGGGCCGCTCTGTCAAGAATTGATAAAGAAACAATCAGATGATATTTGAAAAGGTACATTTCAAAATTTTGTTGAACAAACATTGCTAAGTTAGTCATCATATGTCCTAACATGTAATATTGTTTTAGTGACAGCACTCCAAGGAGGGGAGTGATCACAACTACTACTGAAGAAGTTTTACTATACCATTGTATATGTCTTTCCTGATCCAGTTTGTCCATATGCAAAGATGCAAACATTATAACCATCTAGAACAGATCTGATCAATGGTTGCGTATCGCCATATATTTGCTCTGAAAAATAAAAAAGATTGATTCCTTGCTAAGAAAATGAGTTAAAACTTGATTATTTTTTCAGTTGAATTCGAATTATTCTGCGGTGAGAGTTTTCGTACCTTGAGTGACATTTGTTCCAAACACTTTGTTGAAAGAAAATATCCTTCTTGAATCTTTTCCATGCTTAAGTGGATTGACAATCATGATATTCCCATTTTCTCCTATGTAATCCACAGTAGATTGTGAATTTGATTGCCCAGGTAAGAAAGGCCTCACTCTACAATAGACCCTGATTGTCCCTGTTCAGAAAACACATATTCATGAAGGGTCTACATTTGGTATGGCACCTGAAATTCGAGACAGATTGAGAGAATGGATAGCCACAGGAAATAATCATTAAAGAATGCACTAGTTCTGAGAATTGAATGAAATATTATCACCTTTCAAGTCTTGGACTTGATTGTAAAGTTGGCGATTTTCCTCCAAAACTTGGTGATAGCATGTGGATGCTACTTCAAGGCCCTGTATATGATGCTCTGAGGCAATAAAAGAGTCATAAGCTGTTGCTGAGGACTAAAACAAAAATCTCTAACTTTTCCTATTCGCTAGTTCAACGGAAAGTGATAGTTCTTTTTCTTTCTCACCAAGCCTCCTTAGCTCATTTTCCCAATGTGCATGAATTTGTTTCACTTCTCGTCTTGTCGTTTTGTAGTATGTTTTAAGCTCCTGAGGATAGATAGTCATCAGAAAGGTTCAGACCCAAGGAATCAATCAATTTGCTTATAGAACAGCAATTTTTGAATAAAAAACAAGTGATCCAATGGTCTCGTATTAAAAAACCTGAAGCTCCTTCTGATGAAGATCAACTAGTTCTATATGAACAGAAGAGTTGATGCCAGTATGCTGTTTAACTTCTTGTTTCCCACCACAGATACAAAACTTGGAGAAATCATTTGATACCAAGTCAGTTCTTTGCCTAAGATATTGTGAAATAGCTTCTATAAATTCAGCCTTTGACAAGGAACCAAAATCACACTTCATTATTTTCTTCAGGAATAGTCCAAGCTGCAAGTTGCAGTGAAAAAACACTTCTGATTACTTTTACGGCATTGAAGAAAGTGTAAGAGCTTTGACTCATTTGGAAGAACCTCACAACAAGAACAAGAAAAAGGAAAAAGAATACCAAATACTCCAAAAAAAATTACCTGCGTGCCTTGAGAAACAAGCAATGCGGAAAAATCTTTAACTACTTTGCTGAGTAAAGCATCTATTACCTGCAAATTAACATAACAAAATCATGTAAGATTCGACAAAACAATATAATAGAATGTCAAGAAATTATCCATTTGCTTTAGCTCCATTAGCAAATCAACCCCTTAAGCTTCCACTTGAGCATACACCATTATCTATCTATTCAGTTCTCCATTTTCATGTAACTAACACAGCGAAAGAGTAACTGGAACTTAAATTTGAGAGGGTCTTACCTACCGTTGCATTCAATGGCAGTTCTTCAATCCCATTAGTCTCTCTGAGGTAAGCTTGTAGGAGACTAAGTCCAAAGTGATCAAAAAGAAATGCTAAGGCGTTTGCAGTTTTGGATTCTGTTATTGAAACCTCATTAGAAAGATGGAGAAAGTCTAATAGCTGCTCATATTGTGATGCTTCTGATTCATCAACAGACTCATCAGCACTTTCACTTCCAACCAAAGAAGATGGAGACTCCTTTGGGAAGGATACAATCTTCACAAGCCCTCCATATCTCCATATCCCAATTCCCCCTGCTTGCTTCCACTCATAGTATCCTTTCAGACAAAGGATACAGTCCACAACTTTACTTGATGAGCCTCCCTGTGTATCCCAGTTTTTGGAATCAAAGAAGTGGCTAATTATGACAAAATTATCAAACAGTGTGCATGTGTGACATTTCTGTTGTGAAGACATATCGATTAATGTCTAGATATGTGTCAAATTGTTTTTGTTTCTTCTAAAGAGACTGAAAAAAGTATTTATAGTTTATCAGTGAGCCAATTGACCATAAAAAAAGGGTATGCATAGTTTTCAGTCCTTATATGGGAAATGAACATTAATCTGCAAGTTTATGTAAGAGACCACATACACGGTACAGGCGAATGAGCAAGGAAATGTTGTTCATAGAACTTCCTTTTTGTGTTTTTAGACAATAACATTCAACTGGACATCTAGCAGTTCTTTTTTTTTTCTGAGAATTTATCAATGAATCAGAAATGTTCAACATAAAATACATAAATTTTCCCTTGAAAAAGCCCAAAAATGGAAATTAAGTGCACCATTATAGTTCCTGAAAAATGCATATAGAGCATTTTAACAAGGATTTCAGGAAAAGAGTGAAAACCTTCTCCAAATCAGATGCTTCAAAAGTCAGGAGCTTCATGTCCTTAACAGCCACCAAAAAATTTCTCATGTTCTCAAAATACTGAATTGCAGACTGTGCTGCTGCTTCAGTTGACTGCACTGCAATTACTGGATTTTCTACCACCTATACAAAGTCAGTCTCAATATCAGCGGAAGCAACCATAAGCATCATGGATTTTTCATTCTTGTCACAAAAGATACTACATTTCAAAGTCATATGTTTAGTTAACAAGTATATGTCTTTTGCATTGCTATTGTGTTTGATAGTAGAGTAGATTTTGACATGTCTTTTTAAATACAATGACCTCAAAAAAAAGCAAGAAAACAGCAACTAGCAAGCTATTTGAAGCTAAATTTGCAACTGCAAGCAAGGAAGTATTCTAGTGGCTACTTCTCTCCTATGTATCTTGAGGTGTGGGGTCTGAATCCTACTAATGTTGATTTGTAGAATTAATTTCCATTCAATTTGAAAATAGAGGACTACCCCTGTTGTATACCAGCGGTGCTTAGTTTTTAAAAAAAATAATAATAAAAAAAAAGGTTCTGAAGGCTTCTCCAAGCTCCATGGCCAACTGGGATTGAATATGGAACTCAAAACAATGCCAATAAATGAAGGGTTGAAAGGAGGCAGGCAATATATATACCTTGAGGACAGCACCAGGATTGACTTTGTTGAGGACATTACAGAGAATAAGACCATTCCTAAGTGCAAGGCAAAACTCTTCCTCAGTGGGTTCTTTGGGCAAGGTAGCTGATGCACCTCTGTCCATCTGCCTCAGCCATTCTGCTGCTTGGTTCCTCCTTGAAGCTGACACAGTACATAAGGTGTTGTTATTGCATTTGCTTGCATTCTGATTTTTTTCATGCCCATGTTTCAAGCTATTTTGCTGTACTAACTTGTATATTAAACCTTTCAACATTTTTCAATTCTATAGCACAAGAAGTAATTATCTTATTAACAAAAGAATACAAAACCTTATTAAATGGATTTTCAAATGTGATAATTGAAATATTTTATTTAATAGTTAGATTTAGAGGCCTTTTTTTTTTTTTTACAATAAGCTCTAGATTTTTTTGGTATAAATCATTGGTATCATTAGAATGTAATTAATCTAATTTAATCTTGGTAGGATTATAAAGACAATAAATGTCTTTTAACGATTAATTTAATGTGACTATATATACTAATATGTTACTATATACACAAGAACTAATTAAAATAAATCCCTATTACGTGATTTTAATGGTTCCTGATTTACGGAGTTTTTTTTTTTCAAAAAAAAAAAAAAAAAAAAAACTTCACTTATAACTTTTAATGAGTAAAAACAGTAAAAAAGGAGGAAACATAATTATTAATGTTCAAATTAACATTTTGGAAATATTCATGAGTCAAATTATGACATTAATTGAAAGCATGGAATTGAAATAGACAAAATCTTAAAATATCTTATGCCCCAATTGGATTCACATGGTAAAAAATTAGATCAAAATCACAAATTATTAGTAATAGTTAATAAGGATTAATTATATGTATTTATCTTTTTAATTAATTTTTTTTAAGTTTTACTGAATTTTCAGTATTGCAGCTTCAATTATGCTATTTTTAGACATATTAATATATTTTAGTACTCTTTATAAAAAAAATTTCAAATTTTATTATTATTGTTTTTTTAAAAAATAACCCAACTCGGAATTTAATTAAAAAAAAAACTTCATCCATTTTTTTTTATCTATTGTTTTAGAGAAAATATGAAATTTCAATTAATTGTCACTTTATACAATCAATAAAATTTAAATCCCTTTTTACCAAATTTGCCCTTATCCTTATTAGTCTAAAGTTATTAATGCTCAATACAAATTTTTAGTCTTTAAAAAACTGAAGATACTTTAATCTCTTAACTCATTTTTCTTCTAAATTTAAGACTAATTAATTTAATTCAAATAAAACTCTCTAAAATTACAGATAAAAAGGAACGGAAAGAGTATTTTAATCATGAATTTAATTAATCCACCAGAAAACACCTAAAGTGCATTTAGCCTTTAATGATTTTTTTCTTTTAAAAAAATGATTGTTTAAATACAATATTTTTCTTTTCTTTGTCAGAAAGGATTGTGTTTTTATTCTCACATCATTGATGGTCCATGTACTCTTCTTCTTTGGCACTATTGATCTACCCACATTTTCACTAAGCTATTATGTACCACTGAGGTGCGGTTGGTGGAGAATAGTAGCGCTCTACTAATGAATTAACTTCTCAGCCTTCTTAATTTATAAATGAAAAAAAAATTAGATAAATAATTAAATCATCAAAAGCTAAATAGTAAAATAATAAAAATTCTTTTTATAATATAAACATTATAAATTTAATTTCTAATTTTATAGATAAGAGTTAAGAATTGAATTCTTAATCTATTAACATATTAAAATTAATATTTTAAAGAAAATTCTATTAATAGATTACATTAGCTGGAATTAGATTTATATTTTAAAAAATAATTAATTAATTATTTAGTAATGCAATAATTTCCCACATCATCATTAGTGCTCCAAAGCAAATCTCCATGAATCATAACTTCACTTTTTTTAAAATTAAATGATGACTTATATATATATATATATATATATATATATATATATATATATATATATATGGATTTTAGTGAATTAACAATTAGAAATAATTACAAGACATAAATTGTACTACAAATTGTACCCTAATCCCTCCGATAGAGGATGGATCATACCCTTTTTTGTTTAATATTTTGTATAAATCATCCCGCTTGAACAAGTCAAATTTTAAGACATATTTCAATATATTTGCTTTTTTTTTTTTTCAAACAACTAAATCCGGTTGTTTTTATTTCTTAATAAAAAGAAGAAATAATAATCGAACTGTAAATCTATAAATATTTTAAAAAAATTTATATCATTACGCTATTTAACTTGAAGAATATTTTCTAGTTTCATCTTAAATATTATTATTATTATTATTATTATTATAGTTGTTTAATGATTCTAAATTTATCACTATTAAAATTTTGATTTTAATTGTGTATTCCACCATCTATTGCTCCCTATTTCAGATAAATTGAAAATTTGAACATGTTCTATTTTGAAGGAAAAAGTGGTTGCAAGGTTAGGACAAAATTTTGACATTGAACAAGTTTGTTTATAGTTAGATTAGTTGAGCGTCTCTTGAATACAACAAGTCAAATACTACAAAACCTAATTGATCTCCACAAATTCAATCTTGCATTACCTTCACTATTCAATTTTGCATTAAATCTAATAGATATTAGAAACTGTAACATTACTTTAAGGTTAACAAATCTAACATTAGTATATGAATATAGATTTGCTTTCGGCTCAAAAAAAAAAAAAAAGTGGGGTTTATTTGGACCCACATGTAAAGGTAAACTCAAACAACATAAGTGAAAAAAGAATAAATTAAAAATTTAGCAGTTAAATGGTAATTTTTTTAATATTATAAGAATTATGAATTTATGTTTTACTCAATGTGATGAATTTTTTTTTTCTACATTCAAGAAAAATATAATTTAAATAAATCGAATTATAGAAATTTTATTTTACATCAGAAATATAGAATCTCATTTACATTTTACAAAAAAAAAAAAAATAATATATCAATCGCTAACAACTAACATAATTTAATATATTTTTTACTTCAAAAATTAATATATTCATAATTGGTGTATAAAATAAAATTTTCCTAGGATCACTCCACCCTCAACCACATGATCCCTCAACAACATAATTTTTTCTGATGACAACCTATTTTTAAATAAAATGAAATTATTGCACAACCATTCCAACAAAAAATTTTATAATGATGGTATTTTTTGATATTTTGAAAAATCAAATTAATAATATTAAATTATTTAAATTTTATTAAATTTTAATTTTTATCACTTTAATTAATTAATAAATTTTTATTAATTTACCATTCCAACTCATTAAATATCAATACTAGTATATAATGTTTTACTCAAACTTATTTTAAAGAGAAAAAATTGCAAAAGTCCTAAAATATTCAAGAATTTTAACACTAAATACAAGAAAAAGAAAAACTTAATACTAAGATATAGAATGTGCAAGAACTAAGAGACATTGCAGGAAGAACCCTTGTGAAATTCCAATATTGTTATTTTTTTGCATTTCCTATCAAGAAGAAGGGTGGGTGGAGGGTATATGTAGTATATATATTGAGTTACCTGCTTCTTCAGCTTTTCTTTGAGCTAATTCATGGTCATTAATGATCTCTTCTGTATATGAAGAAGCTTCATTGAATGTGATGGAAGACTTTAACCCTCTTAAGTTCTTGCAAGGAGATGTGAATAGGATTGATGAATTTGTTTCTTGTGGCATCTCTTTCAATTTTTCTTTCTCTGCAAAGGAAAGAAAGAAACCAAGAAGATTACTATTGCTGAGAGTCAAAACCAATGTATGTATAGAGATATATGAAATTGATGACTTACATATAAAAGTGTTTTTGTAGAAAATCAAAGAGAAAAACGGTGGAAGTGAAGATGCAGCTGGCTAGCAAGCTATAAATCAAGAAAAATGGCAGGTGAAGGAAACAGATATCTCGTGTGCAGTGAAAGGGCAGAGCAGAGCATTCGAACCGAAAGAAAACAAAACAAAATATTAAATGTTTCACTTCTTTTACAAGGGCAGAAGTGGAGAAAGAAAAGACCCTTCAAAATTTGAAACGTTAATGGTGCATTGACTCATGGCTTTCCTCCCTCTTCCTGGACCCAAAACCATAATAGTAAAAGGGAATTACAATCGCTGTTGACTCTGGTCTTACTAGTTTGCATTTCACGCAAACCATACCATAAAAAAAAATTATTAAATCATATTAAATAAAGTTTTCAATAAAATCATTTCGGTGCTTCCTTTGTAGTCTAATAGCTCAAGTGATGGATATTGTAAGATAAGGTAATAAGTTCGATATCTTTACTTCCCTTCTTTTCAGTTGTTAAAAAAAAAATTTCATTTTGGATCGAATGATTTTAATTTCACAGCAAACTAATCAAAATTATATAAAGGGTTTATTGCAATAACTCTATCATAAATTTTAATTATTTTTATCAATTTATTTTATTTTTTTAAATTATGGCAAATTAATATATAAAATTTTTAATTTGTTACAAATAAATCCATAGTCAAAATAGTATGTATTTATGTTAACATGATATCAACATACCATCATCTTTATGATAAATATGTCTTTATTTTCCATAAATAATTTGTACATGCATATCATGTCACTATAGACACATGCTATTTTGATTGTAGATTGATTTATAATAAATTAAAAAATTTATATACCAACTCACCACAATTTTAAAAATAGATTAATTTAGTAAAAAAACTAAAATTTATAGTATAATTATGCAATCACCCTAAATAAATACTTTACTAGGTTTTGAACTCTTACAAATTTTAGAATTGAAAATCAAATTTAATACCATATATATATATATCATTTTTATTTTGTATATAAATTTAAAAAAATACAACACACCATATATAATAATTATTATGTTAGATATATAAAATAAATGTAGCCAATTAATTTTTATTAGCAGAAAATAAATCAAATGTCTATCTACATTATACAAGGAAAAATACAATCTTTTTTATGAAGTAATTAGTAAAGTTCTTTCGAATTAATATTATTTATAAAAATAATATTTAAATTACTAAAATTTAGGAGAAACATTACATTTTAATCTCTTCTAATCTAAAATTTTTGTTATATTTTGGACCTAGCTTCCGGCTAGTAAATTTTATGAACCTTTTTTTTTTTTTTTTTTCTGTCGAGGTAACATCTCATTTAGTTGTCCACTTTTGAAATTTGGACTTGTTTTGACTTGAAATATCAAGCCACGTGGCATGAAATTAGAACGAAATTAGTTTGATTGCAAGTGTGGTGTAGAGTGGGGTCGTATGATTGTTGGACCGGGCGGCAAGATTTGGCCAAAATGATGGCGTTTGTGTGTGCTTTTTTAAATTTGCTTTGCGATATGATTTCTTTTTGGGTTTTTATGGTCCTTTCTCTCATGTGAATGTAAATACCCCAAGTGGCCGTTATGATATGCAACCAATTCTCATGTTTTGCTAATTTATTGATTCTACATGATGATTGATGCTGCTGAGTGGATGCAGACCGTTCGATGTGTTCATTGATTGATGCTGGAGATGATTAGCTTGTGTCTGCGTATTCACCTTCATGGGCACCAATTACTTTTGGAAAAATTGCTATTTACCCCTGCATTTTTACCTATTACACAATACCTCATTTTGACATTATAAAATATTTATTTATCCTTATAATTTACTCCATTAACACTGATTATTTTTTTTATCGAGATAAAATAGTACAAAAATAAATAAATACTTTTTAAAATATTAATGATGAAAGTAGTATAATAGGTAAAATTACTAAATAAAATTGTATTTATCCCATTACTTTTTGTTGTATGGTCCTAAATTGACGTAAATGTTAATTTACCTCTGAATTTGGAGCCAATGGACAATTTGTCATGTAGATTACACTTTTAAATACAATATTAATTTTTATTTTCTAAAGTTATATTATATTTTTTTTCATCTTTTTGTACAAATATCTTCACTCTTATTACTAATATAAATACGTGAACATCTTTATACAATTATTCCTATATTCATATTTACTTTTTTTTTAATATAAACTTTTAAAGCGTAATATATATTTTACTTGAATTAACATTAATTCTACACGTTATTTAGTGTTATCATTTTATTTTATTCATATTTTAATAGTTTGTACTTATTGTAATATAAAAATTAAAATAAATTTTACGTTTGATAAATATTTTAATCATGTACAATACGCACGTGAAAAAAAAAAACTATAATCTTAAAAATGACTTTTACTTAGTTGCTATGGTAATTTTTTATTCACGAAACTAAACAATATGTAGACAACTTTAGTTTAAAAAAAGTATATTGGTACCAACAATCATAATTTTTTCAACTTTTGTGAATTTATACCAAATTTTATAATTTAGCAAATGTAATTTAATTTGACAAATTATATACAACTACAGCAAAATTACAATTTAATAATATATGAAATTTAAAATGAAGTAACTAATATCGATTTTTGTGAATTTTACATCTACATCATTTAAATATTAATTATAATAGTTAGTTAGATTTCAACTTTAATAATTTTTAAAAAATAGCATGGGAATGAAAATTTTATTTAATTTCAAAAACTATACTTATCTCATTTTTTCACCTGATTTATGCCTTCATATAAATATGGGATTATAATAATAGTTATTAGCTAATTTACTTTGTATGCCATATATGTATTTTATTTTATTTTTAATTTATCACCAAATCACAAGTGTACTAAAATTGTAAACAACATGTCAAATTGGACTAATTTTACCAAATTTTAAAATTTAGTATAAATATGCGAAAGGTTAAAAAAGTTCTAATTTTTGTTGCTAAAAGGCTTTTTTAAGAAATTAAAACACATGATGACTAGTTAAGTTAACATATATATATATTCAAATTAAAATGACAAAAACCTTCAAAAATTAATAATTTAACCTTTTAACAGAAGTTTAGAAAAAATATTTAAAAACGTTTTTATATGTGTAAAAATAAATAGAAAAATTAATGCAACATAATTAAAATTTAATAATCCAATAGAATAATACTTGAAAATTTAAGGATTTTGTGAAAGACAATATTATGTACATGCTAAATACACAACTAAATA
Organism: Mallotus nudiflorus; assembly: GCA_947683625.1. Lineage (NCBI taxonomy): Eukaryota > Viridiplantae > Streptophyta > Magnoliopsida > Malpighiales > Euphorbiaceae > Mallotus > Mallotus nudiflorus. The sequence goes on from CANTUR010000067.1 coordinate 1,783,164, forward strand.
ATCTAATAGTATTTCGGCAAAATACATATATGAACTACTAAACATATTCTTCCAGTCAATGTTATGTAACATTTGCTTTTATTTTATAATAAATATGTTTTGCACTTTCAAATTGGGTATGAAAAATACAGTTTTCCTTTTATTATTTTCTAAATAATTGACATAAAAAAATTTTTCTTATTTTTAAAAATATTTCACACAACGGACCTACATAATAGTTTTTGAAGAGGCAATACTAAACTTACAAAATAGTATAACAGGTTAAATTACATATATTTTAGATATTAATAATTAAACAATTGAATTATATACATTTAAACAACAATTTTAGTTTTGAATTAAAAATGTGAATATATTAAGCAACTCACATGTTAAATTAAAAATAATTAAGGACTTGAAGTTTAAGAAAATTATTCTAAATTTTTTTAAAGAATCAGAAGTAATTTTTACCTATAATCATAAGAATTTAGATAATATTTTAAGTGAACTAAAATAACATGTAATTTTCTTTTTAAGAAAAAAGGATCAAAAGTAATTTCTGTAATGATTACAAGGATTTAAAAAAATGTATTTTGAAAGACTTCATATAGTTTACATTATAACTATTGGGGCAGACTATGGGATGGTAAAACTATCAAACTGAACAAAAATTCTAAATTGAAATATATTAAAACTATATCAAACTCAATAATTTGAAACTCGAATTAAGCTGAATAAAAATTTGTAACTAATTTAATATGGTATTGAATATTTATAAAATATTAAATCGAAAATCATATTAAACTATACCAAACTAAAAATTAAATATAATACCAAATATTAATTTAATAAATATAATAGATAAATATTAGTAAATTATAGTAAAGTATTTATATATACTCGAATTAATGTTGCTGCCGTTACTACTACTGCTACTACTTCTATTGCTACTATTCCTACTTCTGCTGCTATTTCTACCACCACTACGAGTGTTGTTGCTGCTACTACTATTATTATTCAATTGACTAGTAAAAATATGAATATCTATTATATTACAATAGTTTAATTAACAAATAGGAATGTGAACTGTCAATTACAATACAATTTAAGCTTAAAATATAAGAGATAAGAAAATTATTATTATTAACAACACAAGTAAAAATGTGAAATGTACATTATATTTCAATTTAAACTAAAAATATGAAAATAAGCAAATTAACATTGTCTTTTTATCAAATTTTTTAATTTATTACTTAAAATATATCGTTATTATTACATTTGATAATTTATTAATTATTATTTTTAATAAGTAATTCAATCTTATTAATATTATTTAAAATTATATTATTATAATATGACCTTACAAACTAAAGAAAAGAAAAATTAGATCATTTTTATTAATTTAAAAATATTATTATTATATTTAATAATTATTATTGTTACATTAAGTAATCTAATATTATTAATATTATTTAAAATTAATGAGCTAAACTTAATTCAATTAATAATATGAATTTGTATATATATTTGGATTCCAGTTTTGAACTATATATGAAACAGTTAGTCATTTTCTGACATTGGATTATTGAGAGCAGCAAGTTGGTCGAACATTGCCTTGGTGCACTGTGTATTATTGCGCAATGAACTTTGTTGGGTCTTGTGTAAGACAGAAAAATATGGATTTGATTGTTTGAGCCTGTGATTTGGAACCGACAATATAGAAACTTGCAAGTTTGTCCCATACTTCTTTAGCTGTCTTCACACCTACAATCTAATGGATAAAAACTTTTTAGATGGACCCAACAATCCAACTCAAGACAAGTTGATCATGTTGAAACCAAGTCAGATAAGCAGACTTGGGTTGGTCATTATCAAGTGTCTGAGATGGAGGAGAAAGAGAACCATTGGTATGACTCACAAGGTTATAGCTGTAAAGCAATGGTAGTAGTTGGGCTCTCCATAACAAATAGTTAGTAGAGTTAAGTTTGACCGGTAGCTAATGGGTAATGTTTGGGAGGGATTGAATGGAAGGATTGTGCAAGTTTTGTGGTGCGGGAGTGATGGCTCTACTTGAGCTCGTATTATCAACCATGGAGTCGGAGTTTGTTAAACTAAGTTTAGATTCTGATACCACGAAACAACTATAAGAGAATGAGCTCAATCTGATTTGTATTACGTTATATACATGCGTATATGGTAGTACATAACTGAAGTATAACAAACTAATAGAGTTCTAAGTAAAATACAATTGCTGAATTATTATCCTATTAGTATCATACCGATTTGTTTGAAAAAAATCAAATATCTACACCGAATTGTTCCAAAAAATGAAATGTTAATGATATAAAATTTTTAATTTAATATTGATATTGAAGATTTTATTTTTAAAATCTCCAAAGAAATTTAGTATAGATCCAAAGATTTTAAATCTCTAAATTTCCCTATAACATATACACCCCTAACAAAAGGATACTTCAGTTTTGGCATAAATCTGCTATTCCATGTATAATCTACAGTATAGTCTAAAAGACTCATAACTCCAAATCTGAGTTGCTAAAAAAAATATAATGTATCTAGTTTTTAATGAAGAAAGAAAATGGTCAATAAGAGATGGCAGTAGTCTATAAATTCTCCTTAGGAGTTTAAATTACAAAAATGAACATTTAAATATCCTTCAAACCATTATTCTCAAAAAAAAAAAAAAAAATCCTTCAAAACAAATGAAGTTATTTTCTTAATTAGCAAGAGCAAAAAAATTTCAAGATCTTTTTTTTTTACAAAATACTTGTTTTATGCTAATACATGTTTTTTTTTTAAACTACCTAGTATCTAGTTTTTCATAGGACCCGACTATTTTGGATTTGAGGGTCAGATCGCACGTTAAATCTCATCTCCTCTTCTAATTAGGATGTTGTTTGTAGGAGTCGTACCCAACACCAACGCCACCTATACTCAGCCGTGCTTAATCAACTGAGGCACCACTAATTGGTTAATACATGTTTTTTCAATTTAGTCATTGTAGTTTATAATTTTTCCATATAAAATTGAAATTACTAGTAAGTATGTATTAGCTATATGACGTTAATTCATTTTCAAATCTTATATATACTTGATTTTTAGTGTGTTAGTGTTAGAATTAGTATATATGAAAACAGTATCAAACACTAAACTTCACCTCTCGATATCCAAACAGGTGCCACTGCATTATAATGGTGCAGACAGAGTAAACTCATACTATAGAAACACACTTCAAAATATTTTTCCATTCAGAAAATAATGGTATATTATACTATACCTAACCCCAAACATTTATATGTTTGAAATGAAGAAGAGGCAAGCAAAACTAAACTTTAATGCTTGATTTTGGAACGTTGGATCCCATAATAATTAAAATGATTGCAGACAAAAACTTTTGGTACATCTTTTGTATATTCTGTTCTCCATTTACTGGACCACTTAATAGAAGGTTCCCTCCTTTCTCTTAACCCTATGACCACTGTCTAATTCTCTATTTTTCGCTTTTCTATTCTATGCTTTGCTTCAAACCATTATTTTCAACATAAGACTTGTTTTCTAAGCATGTAATTTTGTGGTCAATATTTAAAAGGAGTGGTTTAATATTACTTTTTTTTTTTAAAGATATTATAAAATATAAAATTTAAATTCTACTAATGGAACTATTTTTTATTATATGATGGTTTAACATTTAAGCTATTTAACTTTTTTACTGACTACTATTACGATATAAATATTTGTATTTATATAAATAAAATTAAAATTGATAAATTAATTTTTATTTAATTACAATCATTGATTATTTTTGTATATCAATATATATAATATATATCAATGATTATAATTAAATAAATATTAATCTGACTGTTATAATTTCATTGGTATAAGTGTATACACATTTATTTAGAAGGTACATAATTAAATACAAAAAATGCTTATTTTTTTTTTAAATTGAATTAATTTATATAACAACCAATAATAATATATTTAATTCAAATAATTTTTTCAGAAATTTATTTTTTGATATTGATTTAATATATGCGTGAATGAACTTTTCAGTGTTTATTAAAAACGATACCGAGATCTCTCTTATTACTCCTCTGAATGATTTCTGTTAAATGCATTTATTTATCTCTTGTACTAATTTCTGGTTTCTTTTTACTATTTAAGGACAGATTTTCTTCAAGAGTTCTAGCGGTCACTCTCTTTTTCCAAGTAGAAAGCAATATTTTTCTTTTTATTCCATTGAACGACTTCTAAAAATGAGAAAAAAAATAAAAATAAAGAGAGGATACTGTAACTTTTGACCCATATAAGGTGGGGAACGCTACTTAAAAAAAGTGGGAGAAATTATAATTTTTGTCTCATTATTTTTGACTTGTGATTGAATTAATCTTGTAATTTATTTTATGACACTTAGATACTGTTTTATACTATAATACGCTGTTAAATAATATTCTTAAAAAACTTATTATTTAATATTAAGAATAATACAAATGTTTAATAGTAAAATTATTTATTAAGTAATATAATATTCAACTAATTACAATAAATTTATAATAATTCAAGTTTAAATGTAATTTTAATTTTATTACAAATAAAAATAATTTTTAAAAATAAATAATTAGTTAGATTAATCATGTATCATATATGAAATAATTTTATTATTGGAATTTAATATTAGAGTATTATTTTCTCATATAATAATTGTAGGCGGCGGGATTTATTGCACGTCCAAGTGTTTGGCAACCACGGCACTGTGTGGGCTCAAGGCCCACTAGAAAATACGATATAGGTAATGAGTCTATCCGGAGATGGAGTCGCCACCCGGATAAAAGTTGGGACACACTTTATAGCAACTCGATCCCATGGAGGTTCCTAGAAGCCGTCATCAGCGATCGGATTCGAAAATTGAGTATGAGCGTTTAAATGCTCACCCAACCTTGCGGTTGGCCTCCGTTTGTATTTTGCATTTTATTACCATTTAATTATTTAATTATTTCCTCATTTACCACGCGTAATGAAATTGCCTTTGGATAATCGCCAGATTTTATAATTGAGTCCGAGTTTGCACATTAGTCCAATTTCATGCCTTTAAGTCCCAACATTAAAAAAAAATGCAGTAAAATAAAATAAATAATAATTTACAACCATACATTCAAAATTAAATAGGAGGAAGGAATTAAGAATTACAACGCTTTTTAACTAAATAAACTAATAATATACAGAAAATAAACCAAACATATACCGAAAATAAACTATTATAATAACATAAAAGCGGCAATATGCAAGAGGTAACTAGCGAAAGTGACTACTTGATGACAGAAATTATCAAGTAATTCCTGCAAATAACACATAGTTAGCCTTTCTTTTTACAACAAAAATGAAATCACATGTAACGATATTTACAAAGAGGTTCTATAAAGAGGTTTTCACATTATAAACTAGAGAAAGCATCAAATAATCAAGACAATCACCATCATGCAATCATACAGACGTATTTAATGTCAAAAGAGGACATACCTAAACGAACATCACGACAAACGTTAATAAAAAAGAAAAGAAAACAGGTTAACTTTGTCAATGAGGCGGTCGTCTCATTGAAGAGGTGATCGTCTCATTGATGAGGCGACGCCTCATCAACAGGGCCCTTACAATCTTGTGACAAAGACCGGCAGCATGCACACAAAAGATAGGCTCCTAAAAACCTATCAATGGGGCGATCGCCTCATTGATGAGGCGACCGTCTCATTGCAATGAGGCGACGCCTCTGTGAAGAGGCGTCGTTTGACCATCAGGCCGGCTTTGACTCTCAAGATGTGCAGACTTCTACTCTAAGTAATTAAAACATACATATACACACTCTACACCCATCATACTGTGACTACATGTAAAGGTATTCAAAGACCCAACAATAAAGTGAGGTATCAAGCTAAACCCATTGGAGATAAACCTAAAATATGCTAAAGGCTCAGTTACACACAAGCAAGAACATACAAAATGATGAACATGCCAAGTTTAAAGTGCACATTTTATACCAAAATGAGAGACCGTCAGAGCTGCTTTGATTGAGATCCTTTTTAGGATGTAGTATCTCTCCTTGACACAAGTTTCTTCCCTCTTCTCTTGTGGGAAAGTGGACCTCCTCTTCTTCAACCTTCCTCTCCATCTTCATGATGTTTTCCTTCTTTTCCCCTTTCCATTTTTCAGCCCTTCTTTTTTTTCAGAGCTCTCCCTTTTTTCTCCCTCCTATTTTTTTCAACCCCCCTCTTCTCTTCTCTTTTGTTTTCTTTTTATCCCTTAGCTTTCTCATCCTCCTAAGCCTCCTAGCCCATCATGAGCTCTCCTAGCCTTTTTTCCTTTCTCAAAAATCTTTTCCTCACGCAAGAAGAAAGTCTAGAGAGTGGGGTCTGCGCCACTTGGCCTTATGATTGCAACTACATTAAATGCAGGTGCAAGTGGGCTGCCATAGAGGTGGCGCCTCATCGGTGAGGCGATCGCCTCATTACACTGAGGTGATGCCCTTTTGGCCCGGGCCTGCGTTGGGTCAGGCGGGCTTGGGCCGAATTTGGGTAATTGGGCTCAAGTTTGGGTTTTTCAGGCTTTAGGTTTTCAAGTCCACTTTCCACTTAGAGATTCAGGCCTCATCCTCATGTCCAAGTTTCACATTCTCATCATTGGGCTTGACAATGGGCTGGTCAACTGAGCAACCCTAATTCGTCCCTTAACACGGGCCAATCGAACCGGGTGTCTACAGTTTGCCCCCTGATTTTTTTGAAAAATCAAATGCATGCAATGACCATTTTTCAAAAAAAAAAAACACATGCACAACAACAAACAAACAATAAGATAAGAAACATACCTGACTCTCGGGTCTCACCTGAGAGATAAATTCTTCAATTCTGAAATGTGACCATGATCCTTAAGTTTTTCTGGCCCGATCGGCCACTCATTAATAATTGATAAAAGTATTTGAAGATTGTTAACCTCAGGTTTTCCTGGCCCACCATTAATCACCTGAAACATGATTCTTGGGTTTTCCTGGCCCGATCCTCACAATATTGTTCCTGGCCCGATCCTCACAATATTGTAACTTGATTCTTGGGTTTTCTTGGCCCGATCACCATTAGGGATGTGGTTTTCAGATTTTCCTGGTCTGATCCTTATTCCTTTAGGGACATAGACTTTCGAGTTTTCCTGACCCAATTGTCCTTTGCTTCTGACTTCGGGGATACTACCGAACAGTCATCTCGATCCTTTGAGCTTTGGGGATTCAAACCCGAATAGCCTTGTCTTTAAGCTTCGAGGATTCAAACCCGAACAACCCTTTCCTTGAGCTTTGGGGATTCAAACCCAAACAGCTCTGTCTTTGAGCTTTGGGGATTCAAACCCGAATAACTCTTTCCCTGAGCTTCAGGGATTCAAACCCGAACAACTCTGTCTTTGAGCTTCGGGGATTCAAACCCGAACAACTCTGTCTTTGAGCTTCAAGGATTCAAACCCGAATAGCCCTTTCATTGAGCTTCGGGGATTCAAACTCGGACAGCCCTGTCTTTGCGATGTGGGTTTTCCTGGCCCTCTTTTTACAACCTTATCTCAAAGATTCATACTCTGAATTTCATCTCCCTGGTATGCAGAACTAATTTCCAATCATCATCATCTTTTCATCTTTTTTTTTGGAAAACCCTACGCTCTTGCTTTCTATAAAAACCTCTTTTGTCCTTACTCTTCTTTTTTATCCTTTTGTCACTTCTCCTTTTCTTCTGTTTTCTTCTACTTACACTTCTTGTATTCCTTGCACTTTCCCCCTTTTACAATCAATGGAGGATGAGAGAACACCCCCTGTGCTTGAGTGGGATCACATCCCGCCTCCGGTTAGCACTTCTAGGAGCTTAGGATTGACCCGCGGAGACTCGATTCCTATTATGGCAGACCTGGGGTCTCACATTTGCTTGTCTGCTTCTGGAGAGGTTAGTACTTTATAATTTCTTGCAAAATTATGTTGGGTCAGTGATTAATCAAATATAATTACCAACTTATGGCATTAATTCACTAAGATGATGAGAAATCCATGTTTTGATAGCCAAAAATCAGGAACTGTACCCATCCCGCCATACAGAGGTGATCGCCTCATTGTAGAGGTGAACGTCTCATTGATGAGGCGATCGGCTCATCGATGAGATGATAAGCTTCTGTAAAGAGGCGATGACTTATCACCCTTTCATAGAGTCGATCGCCTCTCCAATGAGGTGATCGCCTCTGTGATGAGGCAATCGCCTCTATGGTGAGGCAATCGCTTCATCAATAAGGCGAACTGTGTCCAAGAGTGCATTCATTCTGAGTTCCTTTTCTCAAACCATAACATGCATAAATTTCACTTCCCTCTTTATTAATTGTTTGTAGTATGATGCCCAGACATTCAAGGGTGCTGGGAATTTTCATGGAGCTCAGGTCTTCTATAGTGACTTGACTGACAATTAGAAGGACCGAATTTAGGAGACGGTGTTCGAGGATTTTATACTTTCACTTTCGTTTGAGCAAGGGCGCACAGATTACCAGCCACTGCATGCCTTGATGGAGAGGTGGTTTGACATGACCCACACCTTCCATCTCCCATTTGGTGAGCTTACCCTCGACTCGGTGTCATTTCTTACCATCATGGGGATTGCTTGTGCTGGCGATTTTTTTCCTTTCGATGCGAGTGTACATCAACTGTCTCCAGATAAGGCCACATATATCGAGCAACTTCTGGGGATGACCCCTGACATGAAGGGGACTCATACCCTTAAATTGGATTCGATTAGGAGCTACTATACTCCGGATCGGGCTGCAGCGATGGTCTCTCCCCTTGAGATTGATTAGGTGGTGAGGGCCTTTTTGCTCTACTTGCTCGGTACCACCAGCTCAATCAATCCAATGTTCCTACCAGCCCTTCGGGATCTTGATCAGGTTCCCACATTTGACTGGGGTAGCTGCGCCTTGGCATACCTATACTGGAGCATGGATGAGGTGGTCCGAGGGGCCAGGAGGTTTTGCGGCTTTTGGCATTCTATTCTGGTACATCACGACCCCCTTTTTCCTCGTCTTGTTCTGACCCCCATTACTTACATCAGCCTTCTCAACTTCTCCTATTTCATTTTTTAGGTTTGGGCTCTAGAGTTAGAGTTGCTTGTGGGAGTTACCCGAGTGGGAGACCATTTCCCGGCCCTCGGTAGGTGGGGCGCTAGTCGCGTCATGAAGAGGCACCTTGCACGAGTTCATATCTACAGACAGCAATTGAACTCTCTGACATAGGATACGATACCTACAAAGCACACACACCTTCTTATTAGTACATTATTCACATTCAATTTACTTACATATTGACATCTTTTCTTTTTATTTGCAGATCCGGAGTGACTTGTGGGGGTCCGAGGACACTTGGATCATTGAGATGACTAGCTCCAGGCCTTTGGCCCAGAAGAGGGCACTCCTTTGTGGCCCTGGGTATCGAGCTTGGTACTTGGGAGAGCGGGTCCTGAATTGGAGGGTAGGTGTTAAGGCTAGACGGGTCCCCAGGTCTCCTCCTGAAAGTATGCTTTAGGCTTACGAGCTGGAGGGTGATGATCTTGTTCAGGCCGTTGCGGGCTCACCAGCTGTGGATCACACATTTCGTGTGAGGAGCCGGTACGCGGAGTTCATCTGTACCTACCTTCTGTTGATAGTCCCCTTCCAGGCCACTTCTACCTCTCAGGTAAATCCTCACTGGTTCCTCTTTTCTTACAAATTCATTGCATCCTTAACATGTTCCTCCTATTTTTGTCTTAAGGCTGCGCTTGCTAGGCTCGTGGCCCCGGTCAGGTCTCAAGTACGGGAGAGAGAGCCCTTGAGGCATCGACTGGATCCAGGCAGAGAGGAGACTTCCACTGCCGGTGAGGAAGCCAGGCCGACTATTGCCCCCAGTTCTGGGTTTTTCCTAGGCAGCTTCATCCACTTCCTCGAACCCTTAGCCCAATGTTGGGTTGCCCTTTGGGAGTTGTCGCGTCAGTTCTTGACTTTGGATGAGGACTTGACCCCTGCATGCACCCCTGGCGGTGCTACTCACGTACGTTCTTTTTCCTGACCTGCTTTCACTATAATTCTCAAACTAAACATTAGTTCCAACATTTATTTTGATAATGCAGATTCCACTGGAGCAGGGCCTATATATGTATCGCATGATAGAAGCCCAGAGAGACTACATGCTAGAGGTCACCCAGCAATGGAGGGTAAGAATTTCATTATTTTCTACATGTATGCATGCTTACATGGTTTACTAACCTATGATTTGTCTGAATAGGATCGAGATGATGCTAGCAGGGCGAGGATCGCTACTCTTGAGCATCAAATTGATGTATTCCAAATTGATGAGGACGATGAGGATGAAGATGGGAGCGACGGCGGTGCCGAGGGAGAAGATGACCTTGAGGGTATGGGATCAGATGCTTAACGTTCCCATATTAAAATTTATGTAGTCTTTGAATAGTGAACGCAAAATTTTGGTTTTAGAATTTATGAACAGAATGTTTACAGAACCTGACACTTCCCTTGATTAAATTCATTTATTTTGCTTTTCTCATTTCTTCATATGTGAGTTGATTTCACTGTTTGCATACGTAATTGCCCCACCTGTTAACTGTGCGATTTGAAGAAACACAATCAGCCTGTACTATTGATGAGGGGATCGCCTCATCGAACCCTGGTAAAGAGGCGATCACCTTATGTTGCTGAGGCGACGCCTCATTGATGAGGCGATCGCCTCATCGATGAGGCGGCCACCTCAGTAGCATGCGGTCCCACCCCTATAAAACCCTTATTCCTGCATTTGACCTAATTCTTGAATCCCCTTTATCCTCCCCTTTCTATTTCTCTCTCTAAGTGTCTCTGAAAAGCCATAAACATAACAGAACAAAGTCTGAGGTCCCTACAGTCGATTTTGAAAGGTTTGGACAACAAATCTTGGGCCGGGTTAGAGCCATTTCATCTCGCGGTCTTCAAATCACTCCATACTAGGAGAATTAATTACCCTTTTCTCCATGCTATGGTTTAATTTTGGGATCCCCAAAAACACATTTTTCAGCTCAACACGATAGAAATATGCCCCCTACCAGAGGAATTTGAGGCAATTCTTGGTCATCATACAGATTCCACTTGCCAACTTGCAATTCCTGGTCTTGAAAGCCCGGATTCTCGTTCCATTCAATAACAAATGGTGCGCATGTTTAATCTTCCACCTCAGTCTTCCTTCCACTGTATCTCTAACTCAGAAGTCAAATTGGAGTCCCTCCTTGAAGTCATCATGATTATGGACAGAGGGGAAACTTATTGGCCTCGCATGTTAGCCCTCTACCTGTTTGCTCAATTTCTACTGGTTTTCCCCTCAGGGGGCTACAATACGCAAATCCTCTCCATCCTCGATCAAGTGGAGTCAGGGCTCAATCCCTTCCCTCTCATCTTAGCAGAAACCATCATTGGATTGGATGACTTCACAAGGACATGACGGTTCTCCGGAAGCCCCTTTTTGCTGGATGTAAGTTCCCGTTACCTCTCCTTTACTTTCAACTGCCAATACTGCCTGTACCTAAGCACTTGCCATCCCGTATATATGGTTTTATGAAAATCTAGGCTTGATCAAACCTCCTCAAGACATTAGGCGTTATTAGGCTAAATATTATCGAACAATGAAACTACATCCCATCCCTGCAGACATTCATGGCTGGCTATCAATATTCCCTAATACACTGATTCATTGGATGTGTCCGTGGTGGGGTTTGCAGCATGTGACCCTTTGGTCTTATACATATTATGTCCTAATTTTCAGTCTCCATTTTGCCACTTTCTACAATCCAGCCCGCCTCTATCGCCAATATGATCATAAACAACTGATTATGGAGCCTGTTCATGAGTTCGAGCCAGGGTCGCTTTCTCAGAATTTCCTAGACCACTTAGTGGCGACTTGGCCTTGAAGAGTCATCGAAAGAAACTTAAGCTACAACGGTGATTAGACCACCGATGATCATTACAAAGCGTGGGTTTGCTTACAACAGACAGAAAGAGACGAGTTTATTAAATATAAAAAGACAAGAGAATTACAAATGTTAAGTTCACAGGGTAGGCAACAAAAGAAGAGAAGACAAAACTAGCTCATGGAATGAAGTCGTCGTTTTCCCTTTTGTTAGAAGTAATTTCCCTTTTGTACTAGTTAAATGGCTTGTAATGGACATATTATGCAATGTTTAATGACAATTGAAGCAATCCATTTCATTTTACTTAAGCACAAAATGTATATACATTTCGCTTCTGGTACATCTCATGTTATTAGTTGGCTTGCCCTTGTAGGTTTTTTAACTAACCATTTTGTGCCTCTCCTTCACCTTTTATATGTCCTTAACTTTTGCCTGGACCACCTCTTTCGAGGTTTTCAGTCTAGCAGGACTCCTTTTTTCTTTTTCTCTTTTTTTTTCTTTTTAGTCTCTAATTTTTGCCTAGACATCCTCTTTTTAAGGTTTTCTCCCTAGCGAGACTTTTTACAGAAAGTATTTCTTGAGTTTGTCTAGGTTGATGGGTTCTTTGAACTCATTTCCCTCCATGTTAGACAAAATGGCAACGCCTTTCGAAAATAGCTTCTTTACTAGATATGGTCCCTCCCAGTTGGGCTTAACCTTTCCTCGAGGATCGGTCATGACTGATCTTGTGAGTTTCAACACCAGATCCCCTTCTCGAATCTTTCCTGGCTTGATCTTCTTATTATAGGCACGGGCTATTCTTCTCTGATATAGTTGAGAATAATACATAGCCTTCATCCTCTTTTCATCCAGCAGTGTCAACTGAGCCAACTGACTTTTGACCCACTGATACTCAGGGAGTTTATACTCTAGAAGGACTCTCAATGACCTTATCTCGACCTCTACGGGCAAAATTGCCTCACACCCATAAACTGAGGAGTATGGAGTGACCCCTGTCGAGGTTCTAGCAGTAGTTCGGTACCCCCATAATGCGAATTGTAAGTACGCAGCCCAATCTCAGTAATTTTCCAACGTCTTAGCCAAGATCTTTTTTACATTCTTATTTGTTGCTTCTACCGCTCCGTTTGCCTATGGCCTATATGGAGATGATTTGTGGTGCTTAATCTTGTAGTCCTTTAGTAGTGTGGCCGTCTTTGCTCGAAACTGAACACCATTGTCTATGACTATGTGGTGTGGCAGACCATACCTGCAGATTATGTTCTTTTCGATGAACCTCGACATCTGCCTAGCCCCCATGATAGTATAAGATTCATCCTCAACCCACTTGGAGAAGTAGTCGATGGCCATAATGATGTACCGATGACCATTAGTTGTTTTTAGCCTTATCTCCCCTATGATGTTAATCCCCCATACAGCAAACGACTAAGGAGACGTCATTCCTTGAAGTTCCATAGATGGTAGGTGGCTAACATTACCATATGTTTGGCAACTGTGACATTTCTTCACAAATCCAACATAATCCGCTTCCATAGTGAGCCAAAAGTACCCCTGGCGGGCTATTTTCTTCGCCAAGATAGTCCCATTCATGTGTGGTTCGCACACCCCTTCATGAATTGCTTCCATAAACTTCTGACCTTTATCCTTGTCGACACATCTGAGGTGTACCCCAACTGGCATTCTTTTGTATAACATTGCCCCGTGGCTTGTGAACTGTCGAGACAACATTTGTAGCGATATCCTTTCTTTTTTATCAGCGTCATCCAAAAATTGCCCAGTTTCTAGATACCTTTATAAATCATAGAACCAAGGTTTCTCAGCGACATCAACTGGCGTTACTTTCACCTCTTCATAACAAAGGGCTCGAGACTTTGTGAGAATTAAGGGTCTGGCCTCTGGTTGCTTCCCACTTTCTCATATGGAGGCCAGTGTGGCTAGGGCGTCTGCTACCTGGTTTCCTTCCCTTGGTAAATAGACGAATTTATATTGTGTGATGGAGCACTGAATGGTGGTCAAGTATTCCCAGTACAGTCGTAATCTGTCTTCTTTTATCTCCCATTCTTTGGTGGCTTATTTTATAACTAGCATGGAATCTCCGTAGACAGTGACATTTTCGTCCCTGCACTACGCAATGCTTCTAAGCCAAAGATGTAGGCTTTATATTCTGCTTGGTTATTGGTTGCTTTAAATTCGAGCCTTTTTGCCATCGGGATCATTTCTCCTTCCGGCGTAACTAAAATTACTCCTATCCTAGCCCCCTTATTGTTGACAGCTCTGTCAAAGTACATTTCCCAATCTTGTATCTCTATCGCCCCTAAATGCTCATTAGGGAACTCCAACTTCCACTCTTGGGTGTCCCCGATCGGGCTTTGCGCTAAGAAGTCTGCTACTGCTCTTCCTTTTATTGTCTTTTTGGCCATATACTCTATATCAAATTTTATGAGCAAAACGAGCCACCTAGCCAATTTTCCTGTAAGAGACGAGGTTTGTTGGAGGTACCGGAGGGGATCATGTTTGGAAACTGCTTGCACTTTATACAATTGGAAGTAGTGTCGGAGTTTCCTCATTGCCCAAATCACTGCTAGACAAGTTTTCTCTACTAAACTATAAGTAGCTTCGTAGGGTAGAAGCTTCTTACTTAGGTGATATACAGCGTGCTCTGTTTTCCCTTTACCTTTATGTACTAACATCACCCCTATTGCATCCTTTTCAATTGCCAGATACAGGATTAAGACTTTACCTGGTCTCGGTGGTTATAAGATAGGGGGATTCATCAGATAATCCTTGATAGTTTCAAAAGCCTGTTGACACTTCTCGTTCCACACAACAGGTTGGTCTTTCTTCAGAAGCTTAAAGATAGGGTCGCAAATGGTTTTTAGTTTGGCTATGAATCTGCTGATATATTATAAGCGCCCTAGAAAACTTCAGACCTCTTTTTCATTTTTTGGCGCGAGTATATCCCTGATTGCTCTGATTTTATCTGGATCCATCTCTATTCCTTTCTGATTGACAATGTGTCCCAACAGTTTCCCAGATGTGACCCCAAAAACACACTTCTTCGGGTTCAGTATGAGATTATACTTTTCTGCTCTAGCCAAAAACTTGTCTAGTGCTTCAAAATGCCCTTCCCTGGTTATAGATTTCACCATCAGATCATCCACATACACTTCGACCTCTTTATGGATCATGTCATGTAGTAAGGCAGTCGCCATCCTCTGATAAGTGGCCCTTGCATTTTTTAACCCGAAAGGCATCACTTGGTAACAGTACACACCCCGTTCGGTGATGAATGATGTTTTCAATCTATCTATTAATGCCATCATGATCTGATTGTATCCCGAAAATCCATCCATAAAAGAGTACATCGCATTGGAAGCTGCACTATCAATTAATGTGTCAATATGCGGTAGGGGAAAGTCATCCTTAGGGTAGGCTTTATTCAAATCTCGGTAATCCATACACACTTTGACCCCTTCCATCCTTCTTGGGAATTGGAACTATATTCGCTAGCCACTGAGTGTCCTCTACTACTTCTAAAAACTTTGCCTTCAGCTACTTTTCGATTTCTTCCTTAACCAAAAGAGCCCATTCTGGCCTTAGCCTCCTTTGCTTCTGCTTTATTGGCACTATGTGAGGGTATGTGGGGATTCTATGCTCTGAGATCTCCTTGTCAATTATGGGCATGTCTTCATAACCCCAAGCAAATACTTTCTGTCTCTTTTTTAAGATTTTTTCCATTTTTTCTCTCTTATCATGAGTTAAGCCAGAAGCAAGCAGTATATTTTTAGGATTATCATTTGTGCCTAAATTAAATGATTTGGTTTACGTGGAATTAACATCAAACATATGCATGAAATGATCATCACAAATAGAATAACCATTAAGGAACACATCACACAAATAAGCAAATTCAGATTTCATTGCATTCACTTTTGAAAAGAAAAGATCATCAGCTTCAAATAGAGAAGCTATGGAAATATCAAAGTCATTATAAAAGACATCTGTGATAGAAATGAGGATGTAGGTCTCAAAGTCTAGGTCTTTGTTATGATCATCAATGCTCTTCTTCTCTGAAGTAGCTTCATCCTCTTTAGACTCCTCTTCGACCAATACCAACTCTTCAGTAGGGGCCTTTTCAATAGCAGCTTCCCTAGTTTTGCTCACAAATTCAGTAAAAATCTCAAATCCTGGGATAACTTCCCCAGCCACTAGGAGAGGTTCTGGAGTTCCTCTGTATGGGTGCCCGATGCCTTCCTTTACAAAGATTTCCCATAAAGTCTTCTTTCTAGCTATAGTTTCCTTCTCCTTTTCCTCAGACCAGTCTGACACACCTAATTCCTTCCCAGCTTTGTCAACCTCTTTGAATCCTAGCCCATGCTTTAGAATAGGTACCTTGCTTCCCACAAACTCTGAAGGTCCGCTCTGATTTTTCCCTAACCCCATACGGGGCAGAAATTTCATATTGCGCATCATTCTCAGAACCCTTTCATCCATCTCATCTTTATAGATCACACAGACTTCAAAACTAGGGCTAGGGGAAACCTCCTTAGGGGTCAACTTCAGTGCGGCTATAGCAACTTTAGTTTCGACTGAGATGGTGACAACTCTTCCTTCATGTGAAAATTTAACCGTCTGATGAACAATGGCTTTGTGGTGATCTCTCCCTTCTAGAGGCAAATCGTTATTGGAAAAGGTTATCATTCCTTGAGGAGTTTTCGTTAGTGACTGGACCATCTATTTTGGGGTGGAATTAGTGGAAATCTTCCTTTGGTCTAGTGCTAGGACCAGGGCTTCCCTGTGATCCCTAGAATGCATGAGTAACTCCTAAACACTGGCAAGGGTCTCTCTACTTTGTTCTACCTTCTTTCCCTTTTCTGCACATTCTGCCTTTTCGGGCCCAACCTTGGTAACCTCAGCTTCTTTTTTCTTTTCTTTGACCTTTCCCACAGACTGACTTGGCTCACACCCCTCGTTGTCCCATATGTTATCTCGTTCTCCGTTTTCATCATCAGAACTCCATATGTCCAAGACTTATACCCGTAACTCCGTGGGTCATTTGCTTGTCCTCAAGTTTTTAGGCTCGGTCGATTGGGAATTGTGAGAGACATCAATGAAGGAGTTTAGTACCTATTCTTCTGTTAGGCCAGAGCTGACCATCAGAATAGATGGGTTAGGAGGTGGTACATTTTGGTAATTGGGTAATGGGTTGGTTTGAGTGTTTGGTTTTCTATTTTCTGGGTCGGTGATTTTACCTGAGTCTATCAAATCTTGGATTTCATGCTTTAACCGGGCACAGTTGTCTGTGTTATGCCCGATGGTCTGGTGGAATTTACAGAAAAGCTTTGGGTTGGCTCCAAGCAAGGGTTATTGTGAAGGTAAAGGTCATAGCAGGTTCTTCTCAATGAGCTTATCGAGAACTTTGGACATAGGACGTCCCATATTAGAAAATCTCTAGGGCTATCTAACCATACTGACTTGTACATTACTCCTCAGTGGTCAAATAACATGAATCTGAATGTTACTGCTCGAACTGGCCCCCTCTTTGCCCCTAGAACCTCTTCTGAAGAACTTCTTCTCTTGAGCCAAATTTGATTCTTTCTGGACCCCAAATCTGTATAACTCTTTAAAATTTCTGATCCCCAGATCCCTTAATTTCCTAGATAATGCGAGAACACACCCCTCTATTGCTAAGACCAATTGGTGGGACTCAGCTGGCTTATGCCTCATCAAGGATAATTTCCCCCTCCAACAAGTTACGTAATCATCAAAAGGCTCGCCAAAGTTCTGCTTGGTATTCTGCAAATCTCTTAAGGACACCTCTAGTTGGACATTGAGACCATATTTCTTGACAAAAGTAGTGCACAGTTCTTTCCAATCTGACTGAACATGCGGTTCCAAGGTGTAATACTAACGAATCGGTGCTCCTTCCAGTGAAACAGGGAACTGCTTAACAATTTGGCTCTCAGTTAGCTCAGTAGCCTTCATGTATGTTACATATTGCTTCAAATGCAAATGGGGATCCTCAGTACCAGTATACTTCTTCATGTCTGGGAATTTAAACTTACGAGGCAGCGGTTCATCACCCTTTTCCAAATTCAGATCGTAATCTAGGGGGGCGACCATACCCTTCTCATTCATCATTACTTGCATCTGGTTCATCACTCTGGTCATATTCTTAGACCACTCAGTCTAACCCACATCCTCAACTTGGATGATATTTCTTTGATTCATCGGATTGGCCAATACCGTTACATCATCTTCTTCCCTTCCCTTAATCGGTATTTCCTCATCAAGGTCAACCGGATCGATTGGCAGTGCATTGGGTGGCTGTGTTGGTTGACTTTCTTTGATAAGCTTAGTAATCTCCCCTATCATTTCTCTTATTATAGCCCGAGTTTTTGTTATTACTTCTTCTTTCCACTGTGCCCCAAATACCTCTGGATCAAATCTTCCTGCCATTCTTAATTTTGAATTTTTGACCAAACGACCTGAACTAGCTCGGATCCACCCGGCTGAGCTTGAAGGATCTATAGTGCTACAAAACAGTCAGTTAGAATGATGCATGACGTGTATGCATGATATGCAAGTCTGTTATATTTAGAAACAAAAAGGTCACACATGAAAAGATATACAAGATCAAAACATGGACTTAAACGTGCAGACTTCCGCCTTTATTTCTTCCACACACATATTCGTTGGTGAGTATCTTGTCCTAGGATTTTTGGCCTAGGTTTTAATTATCAGCGGGGTATAACAAAACCAACGTATGCAAGAAAACTCTCAAAATGATTCAGACAAGTAATGGTTCCTTTAAATAAAGCTCGAGTCCACTTTCTATGAGCCAAGATCCTTAGCACCATAAACTTGCTTGTCAAGGCACATTTGAAATGGGTTATGAGTAGGCGTGAGAGGCCTTTGTTGACTAGCTTATTTATAATGGGCTTTGGTTGGACACGAGGGCCTATTTTATTTTGGACTGCTTATTGATGGGCTCAAGATTTGTTTTAAGGGTCCATTATATGGCATAATACACATGCATGTGGAAAAATTCCTAAGGATAGTTACTAAGTCATTACATGGGCTGGAGTCTTGGGTAAAAAGGCATCGGCTCCCACAATGATATACATCCATATACATCTCCCCACTCAAGGGTCAAACAATGCGGATTAGTACGTGTCGTGAGTGACAATAATCATGTATTCCACCACCAGGTTTGAGTGAAACATAAGTAGCAAAGTACTGACTATTGTCAGGTTTATTCGGGACTGAAGTGCTCATTATATGCAAAATGTGTAGTGAATGCATAAATGTAGGAAGAAATAAGAAAATAATTAAAGATGATAAAATGCAAAACACTGGAATCAGTTTCTATATCCCCAGTGGAGTCACCACTGTAGGCGACGGGGTTTAGCGCACGCCCAAGTGTTTGGTGACCACGGCACTGTGTGGGCTCGAGGCCCACTAAGAAATACGATATAGGTCATGGGCCTATTCGGAGATGGAGTCGCCACCTGGATAAAAGCCAAGACACACTTTACAGTAACTGGATCCCACGGAGGTTCCTAGAAGCTGTCATCAGAGATCGGGTTTAGAAACTGAGTATAAGCATTTGAATGCTCATCCAACCTTGCGGTTGGCCTCCGTTTGTGTTTTGCATTTTATTACCATTTAATTATTTAATTATTTCCTCATTTACCATGCGTAATGAAATTACCTTTGGATAATCGCCAGATTTTATAATTGAGTCTGAGTTTGCACATTAGTCCAATTTTATGCCTTTAAGTCCCAACATTAAAAAAAATGCAGGAAAATAAAATAAATAATAATTTACAACCATACATTCAAAATTAAATAGGGGGAAGGGATTAAGGATTACAACTCTTTTTAACTAAATAAACTAATAATATACAGAAAATAAACCAAACATATACCGAAAATAAACTATTATAATAACATAAAAGTGGCAATATACAAGAGGTAACTAGCGAAAGTGACTACTTGATGACAAAAATTATCAAGTAATTCCTGCAAATAACACACAGTTAGCCCTTCTTTTTATAACAAAAATGAAATCACATGTAACGATATTTATAAAGAGGTTCTATAAAGAGGTTTTCACATTATAAACTAGAGAAAGCATCAAATAATCAAGATAATCACCATCATGCAATCATACAGATGTATTTAATATCAAAAGAGGACATACCTAAATGAACATAACGACAAACGTTAATAAAAAAGAAAAGGAAACATGTTGACTCTGTCAATGAGGCGGTCGTCTCATTGAAGAGGCGATCGTCTTATTGAGATGAGGAAATCACCTCATTGATGAGGCGACACCTCATCAATAGGGCCCTTACAATCTCTTGACAAAGACCGGCAGTATGCACACAAAAGATAGGCTCTTAAAAACCTATCAATGAGGCGATCGCCTCATTGCGATGAGGCGACGCCTCTGTGAAGAAGCGTCGCTTGACCATCAGGCCAACTTTGACTCTCAAGACATGCAAACTTCTACTCTAAGTAATCAAAACATACATATACACACTCTACACCCATCATACTGTGACTACATGCAAAGGTATTCAAAGATCCAATAATAAAGTGAGGTATCAAGTGAAACCCATCGGAGATAAACCTAAAATATGCTAAAGGCTCAGTTACACACAAGCAAGAACATACAAAATGATGAACATGCCAAGTTTAAAGTGCAGATTTTATACCAAAATGAGAGACCCTCAGAGCTGCTTTGATTAAGATCCTTGCTAGGATGTAGTATCTCTCCTTGACACAAGTTTCTTTCCTTTTCTCTTATGGGAAAGTGGACCTCCTCTTCTTTAACCTTCCTCCCCTTCTTCAGGATGTTTTCCTTCTTTTCCCTTTTCCATATTTCAGCCCTTCTTTTTTTTTCAGAGCTCTCCCTTTTTTCTCCCTCCTCTTTTTTTCAACCCCCCTCTTCTCTTCTCTCTCTTTTTCTTTTTATCCCTTAGCTTTCCCATCCTCCTAAGCCTCCTAGCCCATCATGAGCTCTCCTAGCCTTTTTTCCTTTCCCAAAAGTCTTTTCCTCACACAAGAAGAAAGTCTGGAGAGTGGAGCCCACGCCACTTGGCATCATGATTGCAGTTGCATTAAATGCAACTGCAAGTGAGCTACCATAGGGGTGGCGCCTCATCGGTGAGGCGATCACCTCTGTGATGAAGCGATCGCCTCTTTGGCAACTGCCAATGAGGCGATGCCCCTTTGGCTCGGGCCTGCACTAGGCCAGGCAGGCTTGGGCCAAATTTGGGTAATTGGGCTCAAGTTTGGGTTTTCCAGGTTTTGGGTTTTCAAGTCCACTTTCCCCTTAAAGATTCAGGCCTTATATTCATGTTCAAGTTTTACATTCTCATCATTAAGCTTGACAATGGGCCGGTCAACTGAGCAACTCTAATTCGTCCCCTAATATGGGCTGACCGAACCTAGTGTCTACAATAATAATAATAATAATAATAATAATATTAGAGTGATATTTTATCTTTGAAATTTAATATCACTCTACTATTAAATTCCAACGATAAAATATCACTCTATTATTATTATTATTATTATTATTATTATTATTATTATTATTATTATTATTATTATTATTATTAGTTGATAAGATATTAAAATGTAAGAAATATAGATTACAAACTTAAATTTAAAAATTACAAACTAATTTTATCATATAAGGACCAAAATTGTAGTTTTTTAAAAGAAATTCATAGGACACAACAATCTCTCTCAACCGACACAGCCATTTATCTCTCTCTCTCTCACTATAAAAGGGTGATACACATAATTAAAGTTGAGTATTTAACAAAAAAAATTGAATTGAAAAACATTAAAATTGTACCAAACTGAATAATTTTAACCTTGAACTAGATCAAATCAAAATTTGTGACTAATTTAGTATGATAGTGGATATTTATAAAAAACTAAACTGTAAACTATACCAAACTGAAAACTGAATATAGTACCGAATATTAATAAATAATATATAAATATAACTAATAATAGTGAACTTAATTATATATTTTTCATTGTATTATTAAGTAGTATATATTAAATAACATCTGTATAGTAATATATAATAAAAATTAATATGTTTTTGTGTTTAAAATGTAATAAATAAATTACTAATAAATTATTTTTATTATTATTCAAATAAAAAATTAAAAATATGAATTTTATTAAAATATGAAAATACGAATATTTATATTGCATAGTTTTAAATAATTCAAATAATAAATAAAATATAAAATGTCCCTTACAATATAATTTAAACTTAAAATATGAGAAATAAAAGAATTTTTATTATTATTGACCGCAAGTAAAAATGTGGAATGCTTATTATATTTTAATTTAAATAAAAAATATGAAAATAAGAAAATTAACATTATATGATTTCAAATTTATAGTTTATTAATTAAAGGAATAAAATGTAAATTGAACCCTCAATTTTACACGTTACCCTAAAGTTTATAGTTTACCTTAATTTTTTTAGTTTCAATTGGATCTTAATTTTTAATAATTATATATATTGGATCATTTTTTAAAAAGTTGTTTCAATTAAGTTCTAAAAATTAAAGAAAAATTTAACTTTAATATTAATTAATAAAAATCAATTTAATTAACAATGAAAATTGATGAAATTGCTTTTAAAATATACATTTATGAAGTTTTTAAAATTTGTAAGTTTATAAAAAGTATTTTTAATATTTTTTAAAAATTTAGAAAAAATTTAAAAATAATTTTTATATATCTAAAAATATTTAAAAATTTTAGAATCAAGCCATATATTTTATAAAAAATAATTAAAATTTTTTTATACACTCAATAATTTGTTAAAATTGTTTAAAATTTTAAAAGTTTCTATAAATTTAACAATTATTAAAAACTTATTATTTGTATGAACTGTAATACCCTATATTTTAATTTAAATAAAATAATTCTCAAATTTGTAGTATTACTAAATAATTTTAAATTATATTATATAATTGTTAATTATCTAGCTATTTTATTTAGAGTTATGTTACTATTATTTTAGGGAATTATATTTTTTATAATATTAAATATTTGATAGCTGTTTTATAAGTATGATTATTCTAGATTACCCTTACTATTTTCAAGCTTATAATATGTAACATATATATTATATTTAACGTGGATATTATTTTTTTTAGGGTATTATATATATATATATATATATATATATATATATATATATATATATATATATATATATATATATATATATATATATATATATATATATATGTATGTATGTATGTATACATACACATATGTCCAAAACGTCAACCCGCAACACCCTCCTCCTTTCCTGTCACCATCTCCGTTGCGCTCCTTCCCTCTCCAGCGTGCATTGACTACCTGAGCTTCCATCTCCATCGCAGCACGCCACCAGACACCTTCGTTTTCTTTTCTTCCTCTTCGGTCTCTCTCTCTCTCTCGCTTGGTCCAAGCTTTCCCTGCCATTGTCAGAGCTAGATCGATGCCGTCGTTACTCCCTTAGCCTGCCTTGCCTCCTCAGGCGATGGTTGACATCTAGCCTCATCACTGTAACCCCTTTCCGGCGACGAAAATTGAGATAGACAGTTAGTTGCTTTGGGTTGTTTTTAGGTTATTTTTAGGTTGTTCATAGGTTGTTTAGGTTGATTTAAGTGTTAAACTTTAATTAATTCAAGTTAATTGATTAATTTTGCTAGTTAGTTGTTGAAATCTAATTTCGGTATATTATTTTGATTTTTTTTTTGTAATTTTACAAAATTTGATTTGATTTGATTTGAGTTTAATTAGTAACTGGAGTAATTATTGTTAATTATTTTTAGTATATTGATTTTATTTAAGATTATAGAAAATTATTGTGTTAATTGTGAATTTTGGGTATTTTATTAATTTTCGAAAATTAATTGTTAAAAATTATGAAATTTTGATAATTGGTATTATCATTAAATGTTATTGATTTTAGAACTTAATTTTTAGTTTTTGTGATTTTTGTTAAATTTTTTATAATTATTTTAAGTTTATGTCA
The DNA here is from genome assembly GCA_947683625.1 of Mallotus nudiflorus. Classification (NCBI taxonomy): domain Eukaryota; kingdom Viridiplantae; phylum Streptophyta; class Magnoliopsida; order Malpighiales; family Euphorbiaceae; genus Mallotus; species Mallotus nudiflorus. The sequence continues at coordinate 1,807,212 of CANTUR010000067.1, forward strand.
AATGTGGATAATTAGGTTAAATTTATATTTTGGAAGAAATTATTAGTTAATTTTATGTTTTTATTGATTTTAAGAAATTTGATGTTGAGAAAATAATTTTTAGGCATTTATATAATTTTTAGGAATTATTTTTTAGTAATAATAGTATATTATGTAAATTTATGTATTATAGGGGTAAAAATGTAATTTTTTGCTAATTATAGTTAAATAATAGATTTTGGTTGGTTTTAATAATATATTAGGTATTATTTTTGAGTATTATGTGAGATTTGGATATTTTGGTATTAAATTATGAATTTGATAGTAGATATATTTATTGTAGAGATTTACTAATATGAGTAATTAATTTTAGGTTATATTTATATTTTGATAGTGAAATGTAAGTTTGCTTATTTAATTGTTGAATAATTGATATTTAATATTAGTACATATGTATTGGTATATATGTTTGTGAAATTTTTGTTTTAAAACTTTAATGAGAAATGATTTTCTAAATTATGTATATATATATATGTAATATATATTTTTGGGAATCAAATGATTTAATTATTAAATCAAGTTTATTATAAAGAAAATTTAAGAATTTAATTTGATTTAAATTCTACAAAATTAAGTTGCATATTTTCACATTCTTTTAAAATAAGTTTTGTGATGGTTGAGTTTATATCTCAGTCGGGGTTAAGTGTAGTTCTGAGAGCCTGACTCGAGTGTGAATATTTGTGAATACTAGAAGTGCATTTTTCTATGCAGGAATGACTCTACCTATGGTAGAGAGATGTCCGTTTTAAAGAGGAGACTCTACCGAAATTTTGATAGATTTTCTAGTAAAACGTGACATCTTCCGTAAATTCCTATCGTTAATTAGGGTTTTTCCCTACCTATCAAGTCTTATCCGGCCTTCCTTGAGTCAATCTGGAATTTCGCTATTTTTGTTGATTTTCAATTTTAATTCCATAAACGTGTTTTTAAATTAGGTCTATTATTTTTTTTCTCTAGAGAATACCAGAGCGGGAGCTGTTGGATCGAGGTAGACGTGTGGTCATCAGCCTTCTCGCTCGTCTTGTAAGTTGATAAATTGATATGTGTGTGTGTTTTATTTAAAGATGCATGTGCTTATATTTTTAGTATTTATTATATGATTTATTTAATTTAAATATTGCTATTTAAGATTTAAGTGCATTTTATTTATTTAAAATTAGTTTTGAGAAATTTTGGTAGAATGAGCTACCTGGTGGGTTTCACTAGGACCGTGTACACATGGTAGAGATTGAGAGATGGATCCGATGTATGTATGACTTGTGGATATAAACTGAGACGGGTGCCTCGGTGGAAGCCTTTGCTCTCAAGGACTGCCAGTGATTGGAAAGTTAATAGTGGACTGGGATGGATGCCTTGGTGGATGTCTTTGCTCTCGGGGACCGCCAATGCCATGTATTTGGATTAAGTGGATGACTACGGCTTGGTGCCTCGGTTGATGCCTTTGCTCTCAGGGACCGACAGTCTATGAGGATTAAGTGGGCCCAGTTGGCTATTTAGAAATTTGGGTTTAGGGTTCTACCGAGATTTTTCAAAGGCTATATACATATATGCGTTATAAATTATTTTTACTATAATTATATAGTTTTCAAAAAGGTTTTCAAATCGTATAGCTCTTTTTATTAACTTACTTAGTGAGGTCTAATTCCTCTTAATCTATTTTTTTTTAGGAGCTTGGGAGTTCGACCTCAAATCGCCTTTACGCTGGATTTCTTCATCACTGGCTATATTATGTAGGTCATTATGAGTTGTATTGTAGTGGTAACTCTAGAATACTGCGGTAGTGTTTGTACTATGAGTTCGTGTAACTTAAGTATACTTATGTATTGCATTTTAATGAACCATGTTTATGTATAATGCTTTAAGATTGATTTATGATATTTGATGACGGAGAATATTTTGTGCACGATTATGTTTATATTTAGAAAAATCAGTTTGATAATGTGTTCTTTCATGAAATAAAGTTTTAACTTTGAAGGTTTTATTTTTCTTTTCTTTAAGGCTTACTACAGGTTTCGAGGGCCTTATGCCTACCCATTCCCTAATGCCGGTCACGTGCCCTTGGGTTCAGGTTGTGACATAACATTTTTTAATTATTTTTTCTTAAATTTATATTACTTGATTCTAAAATTTCTAAACTTTTAAAAATTTTTAGATCTACACATTTTTTAACTTTTTAAATTTTTAAAAATATAAAAATATATTTCTATAAACTTAAAATTTTTTAAAAATTTAAAAACTTTATAAATATTTATTTTGAAAGTAATTTCATTAATTTGCATTGTAATTCAAGCTAATTTTTATCAATTAACATTAAATTTAAATTTTTCTTTGATTTTTAGGACTTAATTGCAATAATTTTTTTTTAAAAAAAGTCCAATATGGTTCAATTTTTAAAGATTAAGGTCCAATTGAGACCGAAAAAAATATTAAGGTCAAATATGAATCTTATGATGAAGTTGAGGGTCCAATTTACACTTTATCCTTAATAAAAATAAATTGTTATTATTATTATTTTTATTATAATTTGAGGATCCAATTTACACTTTATCCTTAATAAAAATATATTGTTATTATTATTATTATTATTATTATTATTATTATTATTATTATTATTAGCTTATTAATTATTATTTTTATTAAGTAATCTAATCATATTGATATTATTTAAAATTAATGATCTAAATAATATTATTATAATTATTTTTTTTATTGCATGTTAATAGATAGACATATATTATAGATAACCAAACAATGTAGTTTTGCCTTAAGCTACATCATTTTGATTAAGTAACTAAGTAATGATATTACCAACAAAAATAAGAGAAGAGTCTTTTTTATTAATTAAAATATATTTTTATTATTATATTTAATAAATTATTATTATTATTATTATTATTATTATTATTATTATTATTATTATTATTATTATTATTATTATTATTATTATTATTAAGTAATCTAATCTTATTATATTATTTAAAATTAATGAGCTGAATAGTATTATTATAGTTATTATTCTTATTGTATACTAATATATATAGACATATATTATAGATAACTAAAATGATATAGTTTTCCCAATACTATGTCATTTTGATTAAAGTAAGTAATGATTTTACAAATAAAAACAAGAGAAGTTACTCCATTTTATTAATTAAAATATAATATAATCTTTTATATATATATATATATATGGTTGTCAAAAATATATTTAATATAAGGTTAAGTATATACAATAACTTTTTTACATAAAATATGTATTAAATATGTGTTTATACAAAAATGTATAACTATACACAAACTTTTACTATTTATTTGTTGGTAATAAATATAAATTCAATCAACAATATAAATTTGTGTATAGTATAAATTCCAGAAACCTATTTTGAATCTTATCATATCAATCTATTTCGAAAGAACCAAATCTTTATACAGAACCGTCCTGAAAATGAGATGGTACCGATATAAAGAATTTTAAATTTAGTACAAGTACTAAAAATTTTATTTTCAAATTCCAAAATTTGGTATGGTTTCAGAAATTTTAAATTTTCAAATTTTCCCAGCCGTGTTCATTCACATAGAATAAAGTTTTCATGAAAATTTCATTAATTAATTATTTAAAACAAAATAGTATAACTATTTATTATATAAGAATTTAATGATTTAATATAAAATTTAATTATGACAAATAAAATTTAATTTAATTCTAATAAAAATTTAAAAAATAAGTAAATTAATTTGTACATTATTTAATCTTAAATTTTGGTAAGTGTTCCATCTTATTAATCGATATTCATTTTTAAATGCTGATGAGCAAAATTATTAAAGATTCCAATTTTAAATAAAATATTCAAAAATTCCTCAAACTAAGAATATGTTCCAAAATTTTGCAATTTATTTTTATTAATACCCTACATATATATGTATATATATATATATAATTATTTAAATGTGTATATCTATTTACATGTGTATATATATATATAGATATATATATAATATAGTATAAGCGTAATTATATACTTGTGTATATGTATGTATACGTTTTCATGTAGTATATGGTAGCATACATATATATATATATATATATATAAGTATAGGTACACTATATACTTGAATATACATTGTGTATATATATATATGTGTGTATTTATATATGATATAAATATATATATATAGTATATATATGTATATAGTCATAATGTAGTATAATAAGTATAGTATATATATGTATATATATATGTATGTATGTGTATATATATATATATATATATATATATATATATATACATTAGTTTATATTATAGTATATATAAGTATATGTATATATATATATATATATATATATATATATATATATATGTATATGTGTGTTTTTGGAAGAGGAAAGGCAGAACCGAGCTTCCATCCTCCCCCACCTCCGCGAATCCTTCGACCACCACCGTCACTGCGCCTCCCCCACCTCCGGCCACCGTCTGCTACTCCCTCTTCCTTCTCCCTCGCCTCCGGCCACCTGCAGAGCCGTCGGAAGCTGCTGGGAAGAAGAAAGCCGAGAGTTTTGCTCTAACTCGCCCAAGCTTCATCCGGCCACCATTTTCCTCCTTTCCGGTGCCAATCTCCTCCCCTTGCACCAGTGAGGCTTAATCTAACCTTTGTTTAAGCTTTGATCATGAATTGATTGAGTTTTGGTTGATTTTTAGTTTGTGAACTCTAGGGTTTCGAATTTTTTTTAACTTAATCTAGCTTGATTCATACAAACACCCTTTACAAATATGATTCCTAGTAGCTTAATCTACCTCTAGGAATTTTTGTATAATTTTGGAATTTATTTGATTTTTGGTGAATTTTGAATATTTAAATAATTTTTTAGGAATTTTCGGGAATTAATTATAAAAATGGTAAATAATAATAATAATTGACATTTTGGTGATATTAAGTGTTGAAATTAATTTTAGGGTAAGGTAGATAATTTAAGAAAATTATACAAATTTTCTAGGAATTTTTATGCTTTATGTCAAAATATAATAATTAGATTAATTTTGAAACTTTGGGTTAAATAGGTAATGAAATTGATAAATGAGGTTATTAGTGAATAATATGAATTTTAGAACTTAAATCATAATTTTTGAGATTTTATACTATTTTTATAAATATATTTGAGTTTATGCCAAAAATTTATTTTTAGGGTAAATAATATTTTTGGGAGAAAATTTGTTGGTTAATTAAATGTTTTAATTACATTAAGAAAATGTATTTTGAGAAAATGAATTTTTGACATGATTAAATAGTTTTTAAGAATTATTTTTAGTAGTAAAAGCTTATTATGTAAATTATGTAGTATTTTAGGGGGGTAAAATGTAATTTTACACTAAAATTGATAAATATATATTTTAATTAGTTTTATGAATAATTAAAGGGTTTAGATAATTTTTATAAATTAATTGACATAATTTCCTAAGTAATGTAAATTTTGAATATCAAATTCCCAATATATATATATATATATATATATACACACACACATAATACATTGCACTAGATTTAATTTGGGCTATAATCATATTTTAATATGGTTAGAATACAAATTTAATTTGCTCAATTTTGAATAATGGAGACTTTGTATAATTTTTTATCTATTCTAATATGTATGTATGAGATATATGTATTTAAGAAAACACATATTATTAAATTGTGATATTTTATTTGAGTTGTGATCTCGGTCGGGGCAAATTGTATTTTGGGAGCCCGACTCGAGTGTGAATGGTTTTGGAAATTAGAAGTGCATTTTCTATGCAGGTCTGGCTCTACCTTTGGTAGAGAGATGTCCGTTGTACAGAGGAGACTCTGTCGAAATTTCGGTAGATTTTCTCGTAAAACGTGATATTCGTAGAAAAGTGTCTACGTTAATTAGGTTAATCCTGTCTGTCGAGTCTCGTCCGTTTTCATCGAGTCAGTCTGGAATTTTATTACTTTGTTGATTCCTGAATTTGATTCCTTAGTCGTGTTTTAAAAAGTCGATTTATTAATTTCTTTTAGAGCATATCGGAGCAGAAGCTGTGAGACCGAGGCAGACGCGTGGTCGTCAGCCTTCACATTCATCCTGTAAGTCAGTAGAACGATCTGTGCGTGTGTTTATGTAAAAATGCATGCGCTCGTATTTTATTACATTGATTACATGATTTATTTAATTTAATGCTATTATTTAAGATTTAAACGCATTTTTGTTATTTAAAATCGATTTTGGGAAATTTTGGTAGAACGGGCTACCTGGTGGGCCTCACCAGGACTATGTGCACATGGTAGAGATTGAGAGATGGATCCGAAAATTTTATGATTGATGAATGTTAAACTGGGACAGGTGCCTCGGTAGAAGCCTTAGCTCTCGGGGGACCGCCAGTGATTGGAAAGTCAATAATGGACTGGGATGGGTGCCTCGGTTGATGCCTTAGCTCTCGGGGACCGCCAGATCCATATATTTGGATTAAGTGAATGACTACGGCTTGGTGCCTCGGTTGATGCCCTTGCTCTCGGGGATCGGTAGTCTAGTTGGAATAAGTGGGCCCGGTTGGCCATTTAGACTTGGGTCTAGGGTGTCTACCGAGATTTTTCAAAGCTATAATTATATATATATTATAAATTATTTTCACTATAAAAAAATATATAGTTTTCAAAAAGGTTTTCAAACCGTACAACTCTTTTGTTGACTTACTCAGTGAGGTCTGATTCCCCTCAATTTATATTTTTTTTTTCAGGAGCTTGGGAGTTTGACCTCAGACTACCTCTACGCCGGAATTCTTCTTCATCGGCAATTTTATGTAGGTCATTGTAAGCTGTACTGTGTATTAATCTAGGATGCTGCAGTAGTATATGTATTGAGAATTTGTATGGTTTAACTAAATTATGTAATTTATTTGTACGAAATACATTATGTATATGACATAAATTCAATTTATAATATGAGATGTTGAATCATATTTTTATTAAACACTTAAATTTTTGTAAAATTAAAAATCAGTTTGATGATATGTTCTGTTTTTAATTAAAGTTAAAATGTGAATGGTTTTATTTTCTTTTCCTTTAGGCTTACTACGGGTTTCGGTGGCCTTATACCTACCCATTCCCTAGTGCCGGTCACGTGCCCTCGGGTTCGGGTCGTGACAAAGTTGGTATCAGAGCATAAGTTCGATTAAATGTCTATGTCTGTCTTTCTATATGACTACTGCAGCTTTAGGATTGATAATTGTCTTTGAGATGTTCTTGTACTTCGTTCCGTGTTGCTTTAAATATTCTTACCCCGTTTTGAATTCAATTTTTCTTGTCTTCCTTTCAGAATGAGGCATGTGCGTACCGACCCAGATGCTGATCCGACCCTTAGGCTAGATGAACAGTCTGTGCATGATGAGGCTCCCCTTCCTGCTCCACGTCGTAGGGGCAGAGGTAGAGGTAGAGGTCGAGCCAGGGCAGCTGCGGCTGAGATTCCTGATCAGCAGCCAGTCGAGCCTGAAGCCCCAGTTGTCGACCCCACAGCCTTTACAGCTGGACTGGCAGGAATTAATCAAGGTCTAGCAGCATTGAATCAGGCGATGCCCCTTGTACAGTAGATGCTTCAGCAGAGGAACCAGGGTATGTCAGACACTGAAGCAGCCCTTCTTTACTCTCGGATTGGTAGAGTTTCTTTCGACGGTACGGGTGATGCCTTAGACTTTATTAATGCGATTGAGGCACGCACCAGGACTGGGCACACGGATTATCAGAGGATTATGATTATGGAGTTGTCGGTACAGGCGGCTGCTCAGGATTGGTTTATGCAGTCGATTCAGCCATCGATGCACGAGCTGACTTGGCCAGAATTTAAGGACCGCTTTTTGAGATTTTTCTATCCTCCAGCCACCAGAGATGCCTACAGGTGGCAGCTACTCCACATCACTAGAGGCGATAGGTCAGTGGAGGACTATACCAGAGAGTTTAATAGACTGTCCCGACATGCGGAAGATATCAGGAGGGATCCTTACAGAGCAGTAGAGTTGTATGTTACTGGATTAGGACCCGCTTTTGTTGGTATGCGTACCGAGGACCGCACCTTGGAGAGTGTGATTGAGGAGGCCCGTTTGATAGAGAGGCGACATATTCGCCAGGGCACTATGATAGATCCTTATATGATCGGGGGCAGTGGTCATGGTGTAGCTCCCGGGTACCAGCAGCCAGCATTTCACATCGGCAGTTCGAGTCAGCAGGCTGCGGGTAGTTCTCAGCAGAGTGGTAGGAGGTCCAGGACTCACCGAGTTGGCCGACATGGGTATGCTTCAAACAGGAGAACCGGCAGGAGTCACAGATTCGGTGCAGGAGTTAGTAGCAGTAGTAGTGGGCAGAGTACCGGGCAGAGTAGTTCTGGGTCTGGAGCTAGTGCTTGTGCGAGCTGTGGATGATTTCATCAGGGCCCGTGTCATATGTTGACAGGCGCTTGCTTTAGGTGTGGATAGGTTGGACACCTTGCCAGAGCTTGTCCCCACTCCGGATACCAGCCACAGTACGTTCAGGGTTCGTCTTCCTCAGTGGCTCAGCCCTATTATCCGATGCCTCAGCAGTATCGAGCACCCACACAGCCACAATAGAGACCGCCTCAGCATATGAATCAGCAAGGTCGAGGTTCAGTTGGTAGACCTAGTGGACGTGGTTTTGCGTAGCCTTCGACTTCTCAGCAGGCAGGTCGTGGTCAGGCTCGAGTGTTCACTTTGACACCACAGGATGCTCAGACTTCGAATGCAGTGGTAGCAGGTATTCTTTCAGTCTGTGCATGCGATGCTAGAGTGTTGTTTGATCCCGGTGCTTCACATTCCTTCATTTCTCCTGTGTTCGCTTCGAGAATCGAGTGGCAGCCTTCTAGGTTGTCCTTTCCTCTATCTGTTTCGACTCCTCTTAGTGACGAGTTGGAGACAGATGTTTTCTTTCCTTCGTGTCCGGTGACAGTTGATGGTAGAGAACTATTGGCGGACTTAGTATTACTCGACGTACTGGAATTCGATGTCATTTTGGGCATGGATTGGTTGTCGAGGTATTATGCCTGTGTGAATTGTAGAGAGAAAGAAGTGGTGTTCAGGATTCCAGGTGAAGAAGAATTCTGTTTCAAGGGTGAAAGGAGCTCCATGCCTCATAATCTCATTTCTGCCATTACAGCCCGGAAGATGCTTAGAAGGGGTTGTCAGGGTTACTTGGCAGTAGTAAGAGATGTTGAAAAGGAGAATGTGGCAATTGAGCAGGTGCCAGTGGTGTGTGAATTTCTGGATGTCTTTCCTGAAGAATTACCAGGATTACCACCAGACAGAGAGATAGAGTTCTGTATCGATGTCATACATGGTACGGATCCTATTTCTATGCCACCTTACAGAATGGCACCAGCTGAACTGCAGGAGCTGAAAGAGCAGTTGCAGGAGTTGCTTGATAAGGGTTTCATCAGACCCAGTACATCGCCTTGGGGTGCTCCGGTGTTGTTCGTGAAGAAGAAAGATGGTAGCCTTCGACTTTGTATCGACTACAGGCAGTTGAATAAGGTCACCATCAAGAACAAGTACCCACTTCCGAGGATCGATGATCTGTTTGATCAACTTTAAGGTGCTACATGCTTTTCTAAAATAAACCTACGATCCGGGTATCATCAGTTGAGAATCAGAAGAGGTGATGAGCCCAAGATAGCCTTTCGAACAAGATATGGCCATTATGAGTTTTTAGTAATGTCCTTTGGACTGACTAATGCTCCAGCAGCCTTTATGGACTTGATGAATCGGGTATTTAGGCCATACTTGGATCGGTTTGTGATAGTTTTCATTGATGACATTTTGGTTTATTCTAAGAGTGAGGCTGAGCATGTGATGCATCTGAGAAGGGTACTTCAGACTTTAAGGGAGCATAGATTGTATGCCAAGTTCTCAAAGTGCGAGTTCTGGTTATATCAAGTGGCATTCCTAGGCCACGTGGTTTCTCGAGATGGCATACAGGTGGACCCTAAGAAGATTGAGGCTATTACAGAATGGCCAAGGCCGACTACAGTTAGGGAAGTACGGAGTTTCCTGGGTCTAGCAGGCTATTACAGGAGATTTGTGAAGGACTTCTCTAGAATTGCTGCACCTTTGACGAGGTTGACGCAGAAGAATGTTAAGTTTGTATGGACGGACAAATGCGAAGAGCATTTTCAGTTACTGAATAGCTTGTTGACATCGGCTCCAATTCTAACTTTGCCCTCTGGAACTGAAGGTTATACAGTGTATTGTGATGCTTCCAGAGTAGGATTGGGCTGTGTGTTGATGCAAAATGGCCAAGTGATTGCTTACGCTTCGAGGCAGTTGAAGAAGCACGAGCAGAACTATCCTACTCACGACTTAGAGATGGCAGCCGTGGTGTTTGCTTTAAAAATATGGAGGCATTACTTGTACGGAGTGACATGTGAGATATACACAGATCATAAGAGCTTGAAATATATTTTCCAGCAGAGGGATTTGAATCTGAGGCAGAGGAGATGGATGGAACTTCTTAAGGATTATGATTGCTCCATTTTATACCATCCAGGAAAGGCAAATGTTGTTGCGGATGCCTTGAGTAGGAAATCAGCAGGCAGCCTTGCCCATATTAGCACAGAGAGAAGGCCCATTATTAAGGAGTTGCATGGATTAATTGATCAGGGGTTGCAGGTGAAAGTTACCCGAAAGTGCCTTTTTGCTCAATTCAGTGTACGATCAGTATACTTGGATCGGGTGAAGGCAGCTCAGAGCAGAGACCCCCAGTTACAGAGAATCATGTATGAAGTGCAACAAGGGCAGTCACGGGACTTTGTAATTGACAAGGAAGGTATATTGCGGTTGGGCACTAGGATTTGTGTGCCAGATGTTGATGACTTGAGAAAGGAGATCATGGAAGAAGCACATTATTCTGCATATAGCGTTCATCCGGGTTCTACCAAGATGTATCACAGTCTGAAAGATACATATTGGTGGAATGGAATGAAGAAAGACATTGCAGAGTTTGTATCCAGGTGCTTGACTTGCCAGCAAGTAAAGCTTGAACATCAGAGACCCTCGGGACTGTTGCAGCCTATGCCAATTCCTGAATGGAAATGGGATATGATAGCCATGGATTTCGTGACTGGACTACCTCGAGCTACTGGAGGTTATGACGCTATTTGGGTGATTGTTGACAGGTTGACTAAGTCAGCACACTTTCTACCTATAAAGAAGACGTACTCTACTGATAGACTGGCAAAACTTTATGTCAATAGAATCATTTGTCTACATGGGGTACCTGTGAGCATAGTGTCGGATAGAGGAGCCACTTTTACCTCAGTCTTTTGGCAAGAATTACACAAGGCCTTGGGTACCAGATTGGACTTCAGTACGGCTCTCCACCCTCAGACAGATGGTCAGTCAGAGAGGACCATCCAAACGTTAGAAGATATGTTGAGGATGTGTGTGATGGATTTTGGAGGACAATGGGATTCACACTTGCCACTGATTGAGTTTGCCTATAACAACAGCTATCATGCTAGCATTGAGATGGCTCCATATGAGGCACTATATGGCAGGAAGTGTAGATCACCTTTGTGTTGGGAGATTGGAGAGAGGCAGTTAACGGGACCAGAGTTGGTGTAGATCACATCAGAGAAAGTCCCCATTATACAACAGAGATTGAAGACAGCCTTTAGTAGACAGAAGAGCTACGCTGACCCCAGAAGGAAGGATGTATCCTTCATGGTTGGAGACATGGTGTTCCTGAAGGTATCTCCAATGAAATGAGTTATGAGATTTGGCAAGAAGGGTAAGCTAGCTCCTAGATACATTGGACCGTTTGAGATTCGGTCCAGAGTAGGTGAAGTGGCATATAGGCTAGTATTACCACCAGAGCTATCGAGAATCCATCCTGTATTTCATGTTTCCATGTTGAGAAAATACATCCCTGATCCGTCTCACGTGTTGCAACCTCAAGCCGTAGAGCTTAGCGACGATTTGACTTACGAGGAGTACCCGGGTGGCGATTGTGGATCGCCAAATCTGACAGCTGCGGACTAAGAAGATACCGATGGTGAAGGTGTTATGGAGTAACCATTCTGCAGAAGATTGCACCTGGGAAACTGAAGCTGAGATGCGAGTTTCGTTCCCGTATCTCTTTTCTTCTTAGCTTTGTAATTCCTCTTTTCTTTCTTTTCTTGAATTCGAGGACGAATTCATATAAGGAGGAGAGACTGTAATACCCTACATATATATATGTATATATATATATATAATTATTTAAATGTGTATATCTATTTACATGTGTATATATATATATAGATATATATATAATATAGTATAAGCGTAATTATATACTTGTGTATATGTATGTATACGTTTTCATGTAGTATATGGTAGCATACATATATATATATATATATATAAGTATAGGTACACTATTATACTTGAATATACATTGTGTATATATATATATGTGTGTATTTATATATGATATAAATATATATATATAGTATATATATGTATATAGTCATAATGTAGTATAGTAAGTATAGTATATATATGTATATATATATGTATGTATGTGTATATATATATATATATATATATATATATATATATATATATATATATATATATATATATACATTAGTTTATATTATAGTATATATAAGTATATGTATATATATAGATATATATGTATATGTGTGTTTTTGGAAGAGGAAAGGCAGAACCGAGCTTCCATCCTCCCCCACCTCCGCGAATCCTTCGACCACCACCGTCACTGCGCCTCCCCCACCTCCGGCCACCGTCTGCTACTCCCTCTTCCTTCTCCCTCGCCTCCGGCCACCTGCAGAGCCGCCGGAAGCTGCTGGGAAGAAGAAAGCCGAGAGTTTTGCTCTAACTCGCCCAAGCTTCGTCCGGCCACCATTTTCCTCCTTTCCGGTGCCAATCTCCTCCCCTTGCACTGGTGAGGCTTAATCTAACCTTTGTTTAAGCTTTGATCATGAATTGATTGAGTTTTGGTTGATTTTTAGTTTGTGAACTCTAGGGTTTCAAGTTTTTTTTTTAACTTAATCTAGCTTGATTCATACAAACTCCCTTTACAAATATGATTCCTAGTAGCTTAATCTACCTCTAGGAATTTTTGTATAATTTTTGGAATTTATTTTGATTTTTGGTGAATTTTGAATATTTAAATAATTTTTTTAGGAATTTTCGGGAATTAATTATAAAAATGGTAAATAATAATAATAATTGACATTTTGGTGATATTAAGTGTTGAAATTAATTTTAGGGTAAGGTAGATAATTTAAGAAAATTATACAAATTTTCTAGGAATTTTTATGCTTTATGTCAAAATATAATAATTAGATTAATTTTGAAACTTTGGGTTAAATAGGTAATGAAATTGATAAATGAGGTTATTAGTGAATAATATGAATTTTAGAACTCAAATCATAATTTTTGAGATTTTTATACTATTTTTATAAATATATTTGAGTTTATGCCAAAAATTTATTTTTAGGGTAAATAATATTTTTGGGAGAAAATTTGTTGGTTAATTAAATGTTTTAATTACATTAAGAAAATGTATTTTGAGAAAATGAATTTTTGACATGATTAAATAGTTTTTAAGAATTATTTTTAGTAGTAAAAGCTTATTATGTAAATTATGTATTTTAGGGGGGTAAAAATGTAATTTTACACTAAAATTGATAAATATATATTTTAATTAGTTTTATGAATAATTAAAGGGTTTAGATAATTTTTATAAATTAATTGACATAATTTCCTAAGTAATGTAAATTTTGAATATCAAATTCCCAATATATATATATATATATATACACATAATACATTGCACTAGATTTAATTTGGGCTATAATCATAATTTTAATATGGTTAGAATACAAATTTAATTTGCTCAATTTTGAATAATGGAGACTTTGTATAATTTTTATCTATTCTAATATGTATGTATGAGATATATGTATTTAAGAAACACATATTATTAAATTGTGATATTTTATTTGAGTTGTGATCTCGGTCGGGGCAAATTGTATTTTGGGAGTCCGACTCGAGTGTGAATGGTTTTGAAAATTAGAAGTGCATTTTCTATGCAGGTCTGGCTCTACCTTTGGTAGAGAGATGTCCGTTTTACAGAGGAGACTCTGTCGAAATTTCGGTAGATTTTCTCGTAAAACGTGATATTCGTAGAAAAGTGTCTACCGTTAATTAGGTTAAATCCTGTCTGTCGAGTCTCGTCCGGTTTTCATCGAGTCAGTCTGGAATTTTATTACTTTGTTGATTCCTGAATTTGATTCCTTAGTCGTGTTTTAAAAAGTCGATTTATTAATTTCTTTTAGAGCATATCGGAGCAGAAGCTATGAGACCGAGGCAGACGCGTGGTCGTCAGCCTTCACATTCATCCTGTAAGTCAGTAGAACGATCTGTGCGTGTGTTTATGTAAAAATGCATGCGCTCGTATTTTATTACATTGATTACATGATTTATTTAATTTAATGCTATTATTTAAGATTTAAACGCATTTTTGTTTATTTAAAATCGATTTTGGGAAATTTTGGTAGAACGGGCTACCTGGTGGGCCTCACCAGGACTATGTGCACATGGTAGAGATTGAGAGATGGATTCGAAAATTTTATGATTGATGAATGTTAAACTGGGATAGGTGCCTCGGTAGAAGCCTTAGCTCTCGGGGACCGCCAGTGATTGGAAAGTCAATAATGGACTGGGATGGGTGCCTCGGTTGATGCCTTAGCTCTCGGGGACCGCCAGATCCATATATTTGGATTAAGTGAATGACTACGGCTTGGTGCCTCGGTTGATGCCCTTGCTCTCGGGGACCGGTAGTCTAGTTGGAATAAGTGGGCCCGGTTGGCCATTTAGACTTGGGTCTAGGGTTCTACCGAGATTTTTCAAAGCTATAATTATATATATATATTATAAATTATTTTCACTATAAAAAAATATATAGTTTTCAAAAAGGTTTTCAAACCGTACAGCTCTTTTGTTGACTTACTCAGTGAGGTCTGATTCCCCTCAATTTATATTTTTTTTTTCAGGAGCTTGGGAGTTTGACCTCAGACTACCTCTACGCCGGAATTCTTCTTCACCGGCAATTTTATGTAGGTCATTGTAAGCTGTACTGTGTATTAATCTAGGATGCTGCAGTAGTATATGTATTGAGAATTTGTATGGTTTAACTAAATTATGTAATTTATTTGTACGAAATACATTATGTATATGACATAAATTCAATTTATAATATGAGATGTTGAATCATATTTTTATTAAACACTTAAATTTGTGTAAAATTAAAAATCAGTTTGATGATATGTTCTGTTTTTAATTAAAGTTGAAATGTGAATGGTTTTATTTTCTTTTCCTTTAGGCTTACTACGGGTTTCGGTGGCCTTATACCTACCCATTCCCTAGTGCCGGTCACGTGCCCTCGGGTTCGGGTCGTGACAATTTTTTATTTCATCTAAAACATTAAACAAATCTATAAGCACGTAATTTATGAATAACTTGATTTAAGATGTTATTGAAGATCCAATAATAAAAATCGATTGTCAATTTGAGTCAATCAGATTTGATTTATGGATTTTGGACTAAATTAAAAGGAATTAATTGAAAATGTTTTTTTGATTTCTTTTAAAAAAGGAAAATTTTTGGTTTTGTACATATTTCAGATTGAAAATAGTATTTCCAATAAAAAAAACACTATTTTCGATTGGGATTTTCATGGTTTTTGTTGTTGTTGTTGTTAGATTTACTTTTCAATAATTACTTTTTTATCC
The DNA here is from genome assembly GCA_947683625.1 of Mallotus nudiflorus. Taxonomy (NCBI): domain Eukaryota; kingdom Viridiplantae; phylum Streptophyta; class Magnoliopsida; order Malpighiales; family Euphorbiaceae; genus Mallotus; species Mallotus nudiflorus. Next base: position 1,823,068 of record CANTUR010000067.1, read on the forward strand.
TGATTTAATTATCATATTAGTTTTGTCAGATAATTATTTTAATTATCTTATAATTGTTTTTTAGATAATTTGTAATTTTTTTAATCAATTTTTTGTCTGATAATTGATTGTTTTCTGAGTTCCAAGGGTTTAAGAAGGGAGGAATTTTTCAGATTTTTGAAGGACCTTTTTTTTGAAGAGATCATTGAGAAATACAAAGAAAACTGAGAGCTGAAAAACCCTAAAATACTTTTCTTCACGTGAGATTTTTGTTTGAGTCTTTTTCTGTTTAAGTCCACCATTCAAGATCAATCTATAGACTTACTTTATCTTTTTCAGATTGTATATACTATATTTCTAAGGAAAATTATTGAGCATCCACATATTTTCTTCTTCTTTTCTTCTTGTATTTGTTTATTTTATTTTTTGTTATTTTGATTAAAATAGCAACTAATATATTTTACTTCTATCCTTGTTTAATGGGAGGAGGGGGAATACATTCAAACCATTTAATCGAGCTAATATTGAATCAAACCAAATCATTGTCGAATTGAACTAGCCGAAGCATTAATAAATTGAACTGAATCCAATTTCTTCATATTTCTGATCAGAGATAGCAAATTCCGGCCGAAAATAGGACCGCTTATTTGCCCATTTTCATTCTTTTCTTGAATTTCTGATCAGAAATAGCAAATTCCGATTGGAAATAGACTTTTTTTTTTCTTTTTTTTTTCTATTTCTTCGTTTTATTCCTTGTTGTTTGTTTTTTATTTATTTTGTATTTTTAGCTTGTAATTATTTTAATTTTTTTAGTTTTGTAATTTTATTTTGTAACCATTCTGATAGTGGGAAAAATAGTGAAGTAGTATGTAATACCCTATATATATATATATATATATATATATATATATATATATATATATATATATATATATATATATATATATATATATATAATTATTTGAATAAAAAGGGATATATTTTTCTCAAATAGTACTAGTATTAGTTATTTTTGTATTATATTATATTATAATTGTGTTAACATTATATTTAGGGTTAAATATTGATTTAAATGTGTATATTAAAGTAATTTATATATATATATATATATATATATATATATATATATATATATATATGTACTAATGTTTATCTATGTACATACATGCATAAATATTTGTTAATATATAGTTATATATATATTTATATTAATGGTAATTAATATGTATATATAATATAATATGTATATATATAACTAGTGTATATACTTCATGTAGTGTATGTTTATGTATATATATATATATATGTATAAATATATACATACACTAATTTTTCACCTAGACCCATGTGTGTATAACAACTATATATATATATATATATATATATATATATATATATATATAGAATATATTGAAAAGAAGAAGAAGAAACCGAAGCTTCAACCTCTCCCCACCGCGCGACGCCCTCGACTGCCATCATCACTGCGCCTCCCCCACCTCCGGCCACCATCTACTGCTTCCTCCTCCTTCTCCTCGCCTCCGGTCTCCTGCAGAGCCGCCGAAAATCGCTGGAAGGGAAGAAGCCGAGAGTTGCTTCAAAACTCGCCCAAGCTTCGTCCGGCCACCATTTCCCTCCATTTCGGTGCCAATCTCCTCCCCTTGCACCGGTGAGGCACATTCCAAGCTCAGTTTAAGCTTTAATCTCATTTTTGGTTGAGTTTTGAGGATTTTTAGTTTTTGAACTCTAGGGTTTTGAATTTTTTTTAACTTGCTCTAGGTTGATTCATGCAAATTTCCTTTTCAAAAGTGATTCCTAGTAGCTCAATCTACCTCTAGGAATTTTTGTATAATTTTTGGAATTTATTTTGATTTTTGGTGAATTTTTAAATATTTTAATATTATTTTAGGAATTTTCAGGAATTAATTATAAAAATAATAAATAATAATAATATTTGGTATTTTGGTGTTATTATGAGTTGATATAAATTTTAGGGTAAAGAAGATAATTTTTTTTGAATATTATACAATTTTTAGGAATTTCTATACTTTATGTCAAAATTTAATTATTAGGCTAATTATATTTTTATTAGAAGAAATTAAAAGCCATTAATATGTTTTAATTATAGTAAGAATTTAACATTGAGAAAATAAATTTTGGATGATTAAATAATTTTAAGGAATTTTTTTAGTATATATAGCACATTATGTAATTTATATATTCTAGGGGTAAAAATGTAATTTTTCACTAAATATGGTAAAATATATATTTTAATTAGTCTTATTAATATTTAAAGGGTTTAGACAATTTTTATAAATTAATTGATATAATTACTTAAGTAGAGTAAATTTAAATATTGAATTTCAAATAATATGTATATGTATATATATATATTATATATATATATATATATATATATAATACATTACAAAGGTTTTAATTTGGATAATAATTATATTTATATTGTTGGTGACAGAATACGAATTTAATTGTTCAATTTTGAATAATTGAGATTTTATATAATTTTCATTTATTCTAGTATGTATGTATGTGAAATATATATGTGAGAAATAAATATTATTAATTCTCGATATTTTATTGAGTTGTGATCTCGGTCGAGGCAAATTGTAGTTTTGGAAGCTCGACTCGAGTGTGGGTGTTTGTGGTTATTAGAAGTGCCTTTTCTATGCAGGTCTGGCTCTACCTTTGGTAGAGAGATGTCTGTTTTACATAGGAGACTCTGTCGAAATTTCGATAGATTTTCTCGTAAAACGTGATACTTGTAAAATTTCTATCGTTAGTTAGGTTAAATCCTGTCTATCGAATCTTGTCTAGTTTTTCTCGAGTCAGTCTGGAATTTTATTATTTTACTGATTGTTGATTTCGATTCCTTAGTCATGTTTTAAAAGTCGATTGTTATTTTCTTTTAGAGCATTTCGGAGCAGAAGCCGTGAGGCCGAGGCAGACGCGTGGTCGTCAGCCTTCGCATTCATCCTGTAAGTCAATAGAATGATCTGTGCATGTGTTTATTTAAAGAATGCATGCGCTCATATTTCTATTATATTGATTATATGATTTATTTAATTTAATGCTATTATTTACGATTTAAATGCATTTTATTTATTTAAAATCTATGTGAGAAATTTTGGTAGAACGGGCTACCTGGTGGGCTTCACCAGGACCGTGTGCACATGGTAGAGATTAAGAGATGGATCCGATACATGTATGATTGATGAATGCTAAACTGGGACGGGTGCCTCTGTGGGAGCCTTTGCTCTCGGGGACCGCCAATGATTGAAAGGTTGATAATGGATTAGGATGGGTGCCTCGGTCGATGCCTTTGCTCTCTGGGACCGCCAGTACCATTTATTTGGATTAAGTGAATGACTACGGCTTGGTGCCTCGGTTGATGCCTTTGCTCTCGGGGACCGGTAGTCTAGTTGGAATAAGTGGACCCGGTTGGCCATTTAGATTTTGGTTTTAGGGTTCCACCGAGATTTTTCAAAAGCTATACTTATATATTATAAATTATTTTCATTATAAACATATATAGTTTTCAAAGGTTTTCAAACCGTACAACTCTTTTATTGACTTACTCAGTGAGGTCTGATTCCCTTTAATTTATTTTTTTCCAGGAGCTTGGGAGTTCGACCTCAGACTACCTCCATGCCGGGTTTCTTCTTCACCGGCTATTTTATGTAGGTCATTGTAAGCTGTACTGTGTGTTAATTTAGGTTGCTGCAGTAGTATATGTATTAAAGATTAGTATGGTTTAAACATAATTATGTAATTCATTTGTGTAAACCACGCTTATGTATAAGATTCAATTTGATTTATAATATGAGATGTTGAAACACATTATTATTTAAGCAGCTGAATTTGTGTATTTTGAGAAAAAAATCAGTTTGATAATGTGTTCTGTTTTAAAATAAAGTTTAAAATATGAATGGTTTTATTTTCTTTTCCTTTAGGCTTACTACGGGTTTCGGGGGCCTTATGCCTACCCATTCCTTACTGTCGGTCACGTGCCCTCGGGTTCGGGTCGTGACATAGTATAATTTACTCTTTGCACGCTTAATAGAATAGTAAATGAGGTTCACTTCGTAAAAATTGTAAAATCAATGAATTTAGACTTTAACTAAGGTTTCCTTAAAATTTATTAGACTTAGGAGATTAGATTTTAGGTTTTTAAGTAGTTAATTTAATTAGATTAATTTTAAAGCCATTATTCTTTAAATAATTAAATGAATTTTTAGGTCCATAATTAACTAGGTTAAGGTGGATTGAATTTAGGTGCATTTAGTAAAATTAGATTTAGACTTACTCTAGAAATTAAAAGTGATAGAGTAGCGCATTAATTTAAACCCATTCCACATCTTGTAGACTTAAACTCACTTTTAACTTAAAATTTGTAGACTTAGATCCATTAATTTAAAAGCTCATTTATAATAAGTAAACCTAACCCATTTAATTAAAATCAATATAAATTAGACTAACTTTAAGGATTATTTGCTTACTTTGAGTGCATTTTACATGGTTTTCACATTTGATCAGTGCATGTATGCTTTGAACGGGTTTATAATGAAAATTACATGTAATTAGAGAAATGTAACTTTAATTAATAAAATAAATCTAAAGAATATAAGACTAAAAGAGTTAGTATTTCGTATGCAGAATTCTCTCAATATGGCATTAACTCTCTTTTAAGGAATTAATCACCACTTAAAAGTTATTACAGTTTTTACCTTGAATGGCGACTCCTCAAGCTCCATGCTATATTTTTGTGATACGGTTACATGTTTTCTAGAGTCTTAAACTTAAATAATGTCATGGTTGCAAGAGATTTGGGCACGCGTTAAATCCTACCACGTACAGTGTCAACTCCATTGGGGATAAAAGATATTAATTCTTCTTGTGTTATTTAGAATTATCTTATTAATCATTGTTTTATTCTTGCATTTTGTCCATATAACCTAATGGCGTTGGTTTATATTCCATTCCACTAGCTTCATGAAAATATAAATTGGCTAGTCATCACTCTTAGCCTTTACTTGACCCAAGATTATATGTGAGGCCAATTTGACTATGGTTTGTAACGCAAGTCCTTAAGGGGGCACTTATTCTCAAGTAAGCAAAAGATGCTGGACTAACTTGACCCCAGCCTATAACCCAAGTCCTTATAGGGGATATCTCACTAAGGGAACCTTAAATTTACCATACTTAAGCTTATGTAATGGCCTAATAATTTCCTATAGGATTACCCAAATTACTTATGAATGTTTCCATGAGGTAATTCTACTTATAAAAGCCTAATTCCATACTTTAGAGGCCTTTATAGACGAATAAAGATTGGACTTTATTTTTATATCTAGAAATGTTATTTCTACATTTCTATTACTTTGAGAGAATTTTTGAATTCACATCAGTTCTCGATATCCCTTGTTGATATTAAGGCCAAGATAAAAAAATTCTAGGGTAAAAGACTCACCATTGAACTATGCATAGGAGTAATGAAGTTGGAAGGACTATATGTTTAACCTTCTTGTTGTTGTTGTTGTTGCCTGGCATATGCATTGCATGAATACATGCATACATGCCATTCATGTATCATACTAACACATTATTTTTTAGCCATAATAGATTCGTCTAACTCTTCCTTTTTTTAGAGAAGAAGAGGTGGCAGATTGGAAAGAATCACCTCAAACCTAAGTTCAACAGTAAAAGAGATCCTTCGTAGTTTAGAGAAATGTCAAATTAATTAATTCTACTTGGAAACACCATCAATCTCAACTAGTTCTATAGGTGAAAGAATGGAGCACTAATAAGAAGAAAACTAAACCTTAGATGATGCCAAGAATGTAGTGATCAATGATCGGAAGATTGTGATTCAGGATGAACTGAGACAAGCCCTAACTAGACTGATACAATCTCTGGCAATTGAAACTATACCTACTACTACTACTACCCCACCACTCGCTACTACTATTCCACTTACTGCTACTACTATTATTGACAATGGTAACATTACCTGTTGATATTAGAGATTAACCTTTGAATGTTGCTAGAGTTGTGCTTATTATGAAGATGAAATTTGAGGATGTATAGGATTATATGACACAGAAAGTGAAGAAAGAATCACTTGAGGTGGTCTAAGAACTTGAGTCCAAGCATATACAAGTACTAACTAGAAATATGTCCAAGATAAAAGAATTGATGTGAGGATAGGGTATGGAGTACACTTCGATTTTAATGACATGATGTTCATTAAAGGAGACAAACTACCTAATAAGTTCTTATGTTTAAATTGAAGAAGTTTAATGGTACTGGAGACCTGAGGGTGCATCTTAGTTAGTATTCAACTATTATGGGTACTACTAGAGCCTTGATATTGATAGTCATAAGGTTATTTATATTGTCTTCAAAAGGCATAGCCATAAACTTATACCATAGGTTAGAGAATTCTATTCGAGTTAACTTGAAAGAGTTATAGACAGCCTTTCTAAAACAATATGAGCATTATATTAAATTAGAAGTTTCTATTAGATTTTGGAGCTGATTAAGCAAAAGGCTAATGAATCTTTCTTAGACTTCTTGACAAGGTTCATCAATAAATTTGAGTTAAGGAAAAACAAACTAGCTGAAAAGGATCAGATGAGAATGATTGTAAGAAATGTATTATTTAACCTTATAGACATAGGAATTATCACAAACCTTGAAACTTAAAACCCAAATCCAAGCACTAAAAGAACTCATTCCTAAACTATAATAATGCATCTCCCCTAGCCATATTAATGATTAACTCTAGAATTTAGTGAAGGAGAAGTGCTAGACTCCTTTAAGGATATAAATGAGAAGCCTGTTTCTAATATCCCTAAGAGAATAAAGAAGTGTAAAAAGTATATAACTTCTAAACATCCACCAAAAGGGATTAAATATTTATTAGAACAACCTTTAGGAAAATCTGACTCCATAGTGTTTTATACCAAACCACCTTCTTTTGATATACCATTGGAGTCAATTGTGGCTAAAGGTTGGATGATGAGAAGGAAATGCTAAACGAGAAAGAGACATATAAAGTCCAGATATGGAAAGATGGGAAAAACTATAAGAGCATCAGTACCATTAACATTTGGTATAGCTTTATAGAGGAAGACACTAAGGGTTATAATGTTTGAGTAAATATTGACTAAAAAATGTCACTATGTATGGTTCATTATTTTTTGTGGGTCATGACAGGACATGATTAGTATGATGTTGGGGCATACAGGCTAAGATGACTATTTACTAAAGGTTATTGATGTGGGAGGGTTTGCTTGAATAGGCTATGTAGATTAGAGTTGCCACCCAACTTTTGTCGAGAAAATTGAATTAAAAACTCACTTTCTCAATAAAAAATTTTGGGTTTAGGAGGTAGGAGTTACTTATCCCATTTCTTATTATATATTACTTAATTACTCATTCCTTCACCCTAATTTCAGTTTAATGATACATTTACCACTCTTGATTGTTGGACAATTTAAATTGCATTGGAAATAAAAATGAAACACGGAATAATTGGATTTGGCTTGCATGCATCATAAGATAATAAGTAAACAAATATCCAACAATTATAATCAATTAGTCAAGTAATGATGCAAACAGGTAAGCATGTAACAAATAGCATAGAAGCATACAAGAAATAATAAAACAAAATAAACACAAATAAAGAAAACAAAAAGGGGGAAATGGATTAAGGATTTCAACACTTAGAGAAAGGCTTATTCTAATAAATACATCAAAAATAGAAAATAAGAGGAGAATTGGGATTAAATATTACATCTCTTTGAAAATTCCTTATTATATTAATTACATCAAATAGGAAAAGAAATCTCTATTCTAATAAACCTGTAAAACATAGGCTAGTCTTCACACACATGCAAGCATGCATCATATTTAGAGCCAGTTATATACCATTCACAATGAGATAGAGAAAAATAATTGAAGTAATAAGAATAATTAAACAAATAAGCAAATAATGATGCTAATAAGGATGCACGATGTAAGATTTCAAAACTTAGGTAACCCCTAGCATCAATATCATAACTATCTAATTAGAAATGAATGCATGTATTGATTCATACGAATCCTTTGGTTATAATTACCATGCACTAAAATCCCTTCATTAGAAGATCCCAATATAGCCTAGAGTCAAGGTTTAGTCAAACTCTAATAGCTACATCATATGACCTCATCTCAAGTTCTATTCTTGATAAAACATAACGAATACTAGAAACACTTTCTAGCACTGAAAATTTTTTAGACTATGTTATATTTGTCCTGGTTAGGAACTTATTCATCAAGAATAAACTTAGATAGCATAGGATCTTATCTCGATTCACTCCAGGCAATGAATCCTATCTTGGTCAAACACTCATCCCTACATTTAACCAACTAGAGCCACCACACGCCATATACTCATGTGTGATTAACACAAGTATGTAAGAAGTAATAAACCCTAAGCACTTAAATGTGGATGACCGTGTTGCCTCGGGTTAAAGGACTATATGCACTATTATAACCTATATTGTGATTGTTGACTATAAGTGAATATCCATGCAATCATAAATCTAACGTCATGTTTAATCCACCCATCATATGAGTATCCAAATGTCTATTATGATATCTCACATCAAGTAGCATGAGACTCACTATCTCCCATTATTAGAATCATACACTAAATAAGGAAAATAGACATAGGTGATAGTCAAATATTAATTTATTAACTATGAATAATTTTATAGCATGTGTACTAAATAAATTTGTCACTCATATTATCTACTCTTGATAATAATTTTATTTAACATTATGCTAATGGATAAATACTCAAATAAACAAACATTTTATTTAAATGAATATTTTATTATCATTTAGGATAATTTATAATGTCAAAATATGTGATTGGCCTCTAGGGCATACCACTTATGCTAACATTGGATGACCAATTGTTGCACATATGCCACATGCCTTTACTTGTTGCAGATTTTCTACTGCCATTTGATGAACAAGAGAGAGGTAAGATCTGAAATTTATTTTTAAAGGGAAGAATTACTTACCTCATAAAATTTTATTCTAAACTTTTGGGAATTTACTACCATATTGGAAATTAAATTTTTGGCTGCTTAAGGAGTCTTGTCCACCAATGCACCTCCGCTAGCTGCGTTTATCATATTTCTGTCCATTGGCAATAAACCTTTATAAAAATACTGAATTAGCAGCTGCTCACTTATTTGGTGATGTGGACAACTTGCACATAGCTTCTTAAATCTCTTATAATAATTATAGAGTGTATCTCAACTGAGTTAACAAATGCCATAAATTTTCTTCCCTATATCTGCAACCCTAGAAGTTGGGAAATATTTCTCCAAAAATAATATTTTTAGCTCATTTTATGTTGTAATAAATCCTGAAGGAAGGTAGTATAACCAATCCTTTGCCTTATCCACCAGTGAAAATGGAGTAGCTCTTAATTTAATATGATCCTCAATTATGCTTAAACAAACTACATGGAATTCCTTAAGATGCTTGTTTGGATCTTCACTTACAAGACCATGAAAAGTAGGAAGCAAATGAATTAATCCAGATTTAATTCAAAAGCTACATCCATATTAAGATATTTAATGCACAATGGTTGTTGATTTAGATTAGGAGCAACCAATCTTTCAAAGTCCTGTTGTTCTGATTCTGAGTAGGCATCTCCTTAATCTTAATATTTGATTCACTGGATGTATCACTGAAGCCTAATTCAATCGCCAAATTTAAACCAAGTGAAGCTTGCTTAATTTTAGAAGTTGTAGCTCAAGTTCCATATATCTCTCTAGCTTGTTGAGTCTCTTTTCTCAACCTTCATAATGTCTTTTCAATTTTTGGATCAAAAGTTAATTCACTAGAGTTAGAAGATCAAGTCATATAACTTAAAACAATTGAAAACTTGCAAAGATAAATTAAATAGAAGAAATTTTTAATTTTTTTTTATTTAAGTGAAAACATAAAAATGGCTAACAACCCTAATACAATGAATATAGTAATGAAAAAATAGAATAAAATAAAATAAAAAGAAAAGAAAATTAAATTAATTAAAGGACACGCTTCCCTAGCAATGACATAAAAAATTTTGATGTGCGTTGAAAACACCAAAATTTAATTACTCTAAATATACTAATTATAAAACTGTAGATAGGATAGGTGGAGGTCGATCCCACAGAGAAGTGTAACCAATTCTAATTAATTTAATTAACAACTCTAATTCTAAATAAATCTTAATTGAAAATTGACTATGGCAAATGAAAAGAAAAGGAAAAGGGGGATTTAAATTCCAAATTAAAGTAAATTAAATCAAATTGAAAACAAATGCAATGAATAAAATCTTAGTTCTCGGTTTCATTTCACCCTACAAGTGACATATTTAATTAATAGTGATAACTTCTTCCCTTCCTAAGAAACTATCAATTCTAGGTAATAATAAGCTCTATTACCCGAAATTCTTCCTTAATTCTTATTCTAATAAATGAATTCTCATTAGAATCTAACCAATTTACAAACTAAAACAAGCTTTTTAGGTTTGATATACTAGCAACGTTAAGAATAAAGGAATTAAATTGATTTAAACAACTCTCACACAAGTTTGGATGTTTAACTTAAGTTGTGTTATTCATAGAAATAATAAGAAGGCTTGTCCATAATCCTATTTTTCTATTTTGCTACCTAATGACTAAAAAAAAGATCAATTACGTAATCTAATTCATTAATCTAGCAATTTATATTTATTGAATTAATTTAATAGGCCTTATTTCAATCAACAAACCAAGCATCACTTCACATTAAGAACATAATAACACCAACAATTTCTTTAAAGGAAAAAGGAATAAATAATGTTACTGAAAAGAAAGCACCATCAACTTAAGTTAGGGCTCAAAATCCCCTTAAACTAAATAAGAAAATCTAGCAATGCATCTTCTCTTAAAAGCTTATTGTCCTTTTTATTCTACTTTTCCCCCCATTTAAAGGCACTCTCACCCTCTCTTTTAAAACATCAAGATATTACTAACATTAACTCCATTAACTATCTCTCTGCATTATTCTCATTTTTATTAAAAAGCACTCTTAAGTCCTTTCTTTAAAACTTCCAAAATGTTACTAACAATAACTTCTATCTTTATCTCTTTCTTCTTCCTGCAATAACAACAACTTGAGATAGGAATTCTGCACTGATTGACTTTGAATATGAAGTTAGACTCTTCATAAGAATTATAACTATGGGTCTAAAATTTCCATAAAATCTTAAATCACCTGAATTAGACCTTTGTAGCCTAAAATATGGCCCCATTACTAACATCTATTCAATAAAGTGACAAATCTGCATCTTCTAACTTTGCCCCAATTTTGATAATACAAATAAACTATGATCTTTATATGTAAGCCTAATTCAGAAACCTTAATAAGTCCACTTCATTTGCCTAGAAGGCTGCTTTTATGTTTTGAGACTCTAAGTACACTAAAACCTTCATCGTAACTCGGAGGTCAAATATGCTAATTAGCTGAAAATTGCACATTTTGCTTAATGTATTGACTCCTAATTCACCAAACACATTAATTGGTTCATAATATCATAAAAATTATCATCAAACTAAGTGGTAAAGAATAAATAAACAATTAATATTTTGCTCTCATTATAAGGTACTTATAGAAACAAATTTATTTTAAAATTACCATATTATCCTAAAAATATAAATATTATTAGTAGTAATTTATTCATTTAATATTGTTTTGTTATATATAATTTAATTAAAAAAAGAGAAGTGACATTGTGACTTAAAGCCTCAAATGGTCACAAAACCAATTTTTTTTTTCAAAATGTGGCAGTGACCACTTTCTAGTTTTTGCGAATGCAATGGGTTTGTAAGTTTTTTTTTTATAAAATTTGGTTAAGAACCATTAAACCGATGGTTTCAATTTAAAATCGATCAGAATTACTGGTTCACAGTTCAAAAAATTTGAGCTAACCTTGAATCAGTCTTCCCCCAATTTCAAGTTAGTTCAAGCTCAGTTCTAGGTTTAACCAATTTTAGTCCAGTTATGGGCTCGAATTGGCTCGTGGTTAGGCCTAGCATCAAGAGAACTAACATAAGTATATAGACAGGCCCATGTGATAACTAGAGAAAGAGAAAATTACATAAACATCAATTAAGAATATATTTAGAGGGTAATATCTCATTTATCTAGAAATCACTAAAAAAAAATTCCTAAATAGGGCCAAGGATAGAAAAACATCATACAAAGCCTGTGGAGAGGCTACACAACGGCATTGTAGTTGCAATAGCTTCAAGCTTGAGAGTTTGTGGGATATCCAAGGACTATTGAAAAGGTTTGCCTTTAAAAGCAATGCCAATGATGCAGAGTAATTGTTTATTGTAACTAGTAAGAGCGACTTGGGCTTGGACACTGGTTGATGAGATCATACCAAAGCTGAAGGTATGTAAGCTTGGATAGATGTTAGGCGCATTGAGATTGGTTTTTAGTTGATGCTCTTGAAAGAGAAGTAGGCTTAATACGAAATGAAGCCTAAACTCAGCGTCTAACATTTTCCTTAGCCTTAGTAAGTCCATGAAAAGAATGTTGGATGTTCCTTAGAAAGGGGAAAGTTTGTTACTAACATAAGCAGCTAAGAGAAGGTCCTTATGTAAAGTCTCTTCTGCAGGACTTTTGTCCATTGCATTAAGGGATTTGACCCAAGTAGCAGGATGGATACACTCTCAGTTAAGGCAGTGTATAATACATGCCACCAAGGAAGATGGGTTAAAAGCTAATGTTGTAGACTCATGAGGCAAGGCATCAACAACTTTATCTTATGGTATGAAATTTTCAATCATAAAATAAAAACTTTCCTTTGCATTGTTATTATTGATTTTTTTCCATGCAAAACCCAGAACTTGAACCCAATGCTTAGACAAACTGACAAAAAATTTAGATTTCAAGATTTGACTTAGAGCTTGAGGTTTTATATCACACATTCATGGTGGAAATAATTGTAAATGAGCTAGAAGGAAAGAGAGCATGGGTATTAAGTAAAGGTAATTGGTAAAGGCATGATCATTTGGAACTTGGGTGTTTGGATCGTGGTGGGAATGCTATGGCTGAGTTAGTAGGTGAGATGGTAATAGGTAAGAGGTAATGAGAATCGGGTAATAGTGATGGGCAAGGACTTGGTTGGTTGAATCATGGTCGAGATGATTTGGTTAAGTTCCAACTTTACTATATAAACAACTATATAGTAATAGAAACTACAAAAGAATATACACTTTAGCCATGGCTAAACATAGAGAGAATATCCATATCAAGAAACTATTTATGGTCCTTTTAGGTCTTCTCTAATCACAAACACTACATGTAAGTGTAGTTTCCATTTAGCATACGTCACAATTAGAATAAGCATATTCTCAATATATTTACCATGTAAGTATCTCAGTAAGCAACATAATAATCTTGTGGGTCCTAAAAAATAAAATTACTAAAGAGAACAAAATTGAAAATGAGAAAAGAAAATTATTTTCTAAGGCTCACAGGATGATTACGTTGCTTAATGAGATATTTATGTGGCGAATATACTAAGAATATGCTTATTCCAATTGCCACGCATGCTAAATTTGATCGGATATATTTGAGTTACTTTAACCCGAAACAAAAATGGAACTTCAATAACTGAAAAGAAAAAAAATAAAAATCCAGCACCAATATGAAATGTATGCTAAAATTAAGGTACCATTGGTGCAATAAACACATATTTTTTTTCATTTCATTTTGTTATATTTATATATATATATATATTATATTATACCAATATTTATATTCATTTTAACAAATTCATCAAACAATAATATATTTTAATATTTATCAATTGAAAAGTTCTATAATACCTTGTGTAGATTGCGAGGTTTAACACGCACCCAAGTATCTTGCAACCATGATACTATTTCAGTGCTTTAGGAAACACACTAATATATCATAAAGACATAGTATGGAGATGAGGAGTCGGCAACGAGGGTAATAACTGGGAAAAATCGAAGGTGGTTGTAACTGGATTCATTAAAAGAAAGGTGGCACCACATTGATGGATTTTGAGTACGGAATACTAACTTCTTTTAGTCTCATGTTCATTTAGAATTAGTTTATGAATTACTATCTTATTCTATAATAACATGCTATTTCATATTAAACCCTAATTTAGCAATCAACTCCAGGCAACTAGTCATATAAAAAAGCACACAAAAACTGCATCCACTCAAGACAAAACATCCTTAAATTAGTCTAATTTACATGAATTTTTAATTAAAGTTAACTAATTCTACATTTTTATTTACAAGTGAAATGAAAAATAAAAGTGGGTCTACATTTTAAATTTAATTAATGAGCCTAAAATCTACTTGTTTTAATTCTAAAAAATGAGCCTAAGTATATTAATTTATGGAAAGTGGAATTGGATTGAATTAGTAGGCCTAGTTTTAATTAATTTTAGGGTTCTTTACATGAGTATGCTAAAAACCAAAAAAGCTTTAAAAAATGTCGTTGGCAAAAAAAATTTCAAAACTAACTTTTCTAATATTTTTTTCTTTCAAATACAAACAATTCTCCTTGCCACCTTTATTTTTTGGGTTTTTATTTCCCAACATTTTTTTACTTTTCACTAATTTTTTTTTTCAATTTTTTTTCTTTATACTTTTTCTCAATATTTTATTTGTTCTTTTTTTGAACATTTTTTTCTTTATACTATTTTCATCTATTTTTTTCTTAATATTTTTTACTCAACAATTTTTCTAAAATATTTTTGTATTGTCTTCCTTTTTTTTCCTCAATGTTTTTTTGGTAAACATTTTTTTTTCAATTTTTATTGTACCATCTTCATTTTTTCTACGGTCTATTTTTTTAAAAAAAATTTTCTTTATTTTTTCTTCATGTATTTTTTTCTTAATTTTTGTACTCAACAATTCTTTCTAAAATTTTTTCAACAGTCTTCATTTTTCTTTTTCATTTTTTTGCTAAACATTTTTTTTTTCAATTTTTATGGTAATATCTTTATCTTTTTTTTCTCAACATTTTTTCTATTGTTTTCATCTTTTTTTTCCTCAATCTCAATGTTTTATTTTTTATTTTTAAGGTACTGTCTTTATTTTATTCTCAATGTTTTCTTCTTCTTTTTTTGCTCAATATTTTATTCTCTTAGCACCTTTTTTTTTTTTCTTGAAATGAATAATTATAAACTAAACATCTTTGATTGTTGTTAAACCATACAATAAATGGCTTCAAATGTTGTAACAACAATAGATAAACAAATTTTTCTCATTTTATATTCTTAAAGAATAAGGATTTTATTTTTTTACTTTAATTTTTTTAGTAAAATGTCTAACAACTTTTTTTAAAAATTATTTGATACTTATTTGATCATTAATATGTAACAAGTTTATAATCCTTATGATGTATTTATAATATAAATAAAAAAAAATTGAAAAAATAAAAAAATCAACAAACCGAAACAACAAAAAACAACAACTGAAACAACAAAACTACAAAAATCAACAAAATGTTACAGTTGTTGATTGTTGTTGTTTTTGAAATTATTTTTGCATTATTAATGATAAAATTAAGGTCATAAATAATTTTTTTTACTTTTATTAGTATTAATGATAAAAATAATAATTTTTTTGATATATCTCATAATTTTTATTTTTGTATTTTTTTTATTTTCAACAAAAATCAACAAATATAAAGAAAGAGAAACAATAAATATAACAAAAGCAATAAAAAATTGTAGTTGTTGATATTTATTTATTTTTGTTACTGTTTGTTTTTTTATTTTTTCATCATGAATAGTAAAATTAACATCATAAATATAATTTTTACTTTTATTAGTATCAATAATAAAAAAATAATTTATTTAATATATTTCATAATTTTTTGTTGTTTTATTGACAAAAATACTTATTGAATACTATGTGTAATTTTCAGTTTAATTATTTTAATTTCTAAATTCTAAATAATTATGAAAAAGAAATGATTATTAAAAACTATGAGTAATTTTTTTTAATTAACTTAATTTTTATATTCTAAATAATAATAAGTTTTAAAATAAAAAAAATAGTTATTTAGAATATAAAATTAAATTATTTAAAATATACAAATCAAATAAATATATACAATAAAGTTAAATTAAAGATGACTTCAAGAATAATGAATAGACAAAAAAATTATAGAAAAAATAAAATGAATAAAAAATTGAAAAAAGTAACACGCAGAATGCTGAAAACAAAAATGAAATCACGGAGAAAAAGTGGGACCAAATTGAAAAATAAAACAATAAAAGTGAAAGAAAAATTTGGGCTTGGCCACGAATGTAATTATTGGCCTTTGACCTGACACACCATGAAATTTCCTCTTAATTTTAATCTTAAAATGATCCCAAGTCTATTTTTTCAAAAGAACCACCTCTATTTTAATAAAACCCGTAGGTCTTTTTTAAAGAAGATTTTTTTTCCTCTTGTGATTTGATAATCACAAGATAAAAATTGATGAATTATCGAAAAAACAAAGGTGATAATATGTAATTATCAGAAAAAACAATATTTATCTTCCTTTTATTTACTTATTTATTTTTAACCAACAAAAAATTGAGACAATTATTTTTGAAAAATAAAAAATCATAATACAAAGTCGGTCAGACATGTGCAATTCCAATTGGAAGTGTGTATTTCTAGTCAGAAATACATAATTTCGATTGGAAATGTAAATTAGGTGATACATTACAAACAATCATCTTAACTTGATCTTTTTTAGCCAATTTATTTTTCATTAATCCTGCATTGTTCATGAATCTAGTGAGGAAATAAGAAAATAACTCATTTGGCTTTTACTTAGTTAATTCTAGGTCTCAAATGGGCATTTCCTACCTATTTCCTACCTAGTATTATGATCATACTACTTGAGGAAAGAAGTAAATAATTCTCTCCAGTTAGCTCTAACAAACTTCTCCAATGGATGATACTAGTTCACATCAATACCCTCCAAGGAAAGTATAAACAACTTTGTGACCACAGATAACATAGCTTTAGTGGTGCTCATAGTTGTTGTTTATTAGCTAAAGTGAATCATCGGATCTTTAGAACCATTGAACTTTTGTATTTGGGCCATTTTGAACTGGTCAGGCAACTTATCACCTTCTATGCATAATATGCGATCAAAGTCAAATGAATAGCCCACGCCTTGCCCTCTCGTAAGTTCTTTTGTTGACCTTAGCAATAATCAATCTTAATTTTAATCTTAAAAAATGTAACTTTGAGCATTTAATTTGTTTGTTTAAGTGTGTATAAGTTAGGACTCTAATGGAAGTTAAAATGAAGTATGATTATCTTGGGTTGATTGGACCTTTGAGATTCAAGGAGGCTTTTGACATCCTTAGAGCTTTATAATGAGAAAATTATATTCTTCACATTTAAAGTAGACATCTTGAGATTTCTGAATTGGGCTTATTTGTCAAAATCCGAATTCATTTGGGTATGGAAATTTTAAGTCGAAATCCACATATACGTTTGCCATTTCAAATTGCATAACTCTTAGTATTTTAGACATATCTTGAGTTACAGAAGTCAAATTAAGATGATTCAAAATGATATGGAAAGATAAGTCAAATATCTATAACTTTAATGGAGAAAATATAGGCAAATTCAAAATTCTTCAATCTTAAATCACGGCTTCAACTTGGGTATAGCTGTCTAACAGTAGTCTGCATCTCAGATTGCACATCTCTTAGTATTTTGGGCATATCTTTAGTTAAAAAAGTCTAATTTAGGTGATTCAAAATGATATAGAAATATAAGTCAAATATCCACAAATTTTATGAAGGAAGTATGGGAAAATTAAAACTTTTTCAATATTAAATCATGGATTCAACTTGGGTATAGCTGTTTGACAGTAGTTTGCATTTTAGATTGCATAGCTTTTAGTATTTTAGACATATCTTGACCTACAGAAGTCCAATTTAGGTTATTCAAAATTATATGGAAATATAATTCAAATATCTATAGATTTTATGAAGAAAGTGTGGGCAAATTCAAATTTCTTGAGTAGCCAATCATGGTTTCAATTCATGAATAGCTATTTGATAGCATCACTTTCAATAATTCAAAATATGAATATTGGACACATTATTTACACCTTCAACAGCTATATTTTTGATTTTTGTCTCTATAAACACCTCTAGAGTTGAATGGAAGTTAAGAAACTTATTTATTATTCATTCTTTCTTAAGCTTTCATTGAGCTCTCAAATTCTCTTAAACAATTCTTTATTTGTATAACTCTTGTGAGAGTTGGTTGTATGTTAGAAATATAATTTTTCTTCATCGTAAATCTTGGGTTAGATTAGAAGGGAAGTGATATTTATTTACAAAGGAATTGGTTTAAGTGTTGTCCATTAAAACACTTGGGTTTTTAGTTTTTTGAGTGAGCCTTGAAAACTCAGGTTGTAAGGTTGTAAGAGTGAGCCATAAAATTCTTATGTAATCTCAATGTTGTGAATAAGATTGTGGGTGATTGAAAATCCTATCTTGGGGATAAGTTAAGTGGAGACATAGGATTATTGTTGAATCTGAAGTCCTTAATTTTTATGTTCTTCATTCTTCCTTCTCAACTTCCATTCAATTCTTGTAAAGGATTCTTTTAATTTCTCATTTTTATTTGATATTCCTATTCACCCCCTCTAGGAATCTTTTCATCTTTCATCTTGGAAATTTTCTGAGTCAGTGCTGTTGGAAATGTTCCTTAACCAACTTAAGTGATTCTCTCTTTACTTTCTCTACCATGTAGTTTTCAACATCCTCAAATTTTATTTCCATAACAGCACATTCCTAGTAGCATTTGATGATTAATCCCTAACATTATCATTGTTAGCAGGTGGAGCATCCACAACTGGTGGAATAGTAGCAGTAGGAGGTATAGCAGCAACAAGTGCTAGTTTAGCTGCGGGTGGTGATGCTAATCTAACTAGGGCTTGTCATAATTCATCTTGCATTATAGCTCTCATGTCATCCATCAATGCTCCTTAATGTCTTCTAAGGTCTAATTTCCTCCCTATTGTTATTCCATCTCTTCAACTATCAATTTTGGACTTGAATCGATTCTTACTAGTTTGCCACCACTATGTTTCTAAACATAGGAGGACCTGGATGAATCTATGATGGCTGAAAAATAAAGTATTAGTATAATGCATGAAATGCATGTATGCATGATGTACGTGTTATGCAAGTCAAGTAGTAAGTAATAAGTCAAAGCATAATATTTAAACCTTCTAACCTTATTTCTCTTACATACAATTCAATGATGAGTTTCTTTTCTTAGGATTTTTTGTCTTGGCCTTAATATCAATAGGGGTATCAAGAACTGACGCACATGCCAAATCTCTCAAAGTTGTAAAGCATAGACGCAACATTTCTAAGTATGAAAACTAAGCCCAATTCTTATTAGCCCAAACAAGCTTATAAAATATGGACTTGGGCCTTTATAGATAGAAATACTTCATGACAATATACACAAGCAATTTGGGTAAATCCTAGGGGAAGTTACTAGGCCATTATATGAGCTTGGTATAGTGCAAAGTTTAAGGTTTCCTTAGCAAGATTCCCTTCTTTAAGACTTGAGTTACACACTATTATATCATAAAGACATAGCGTGGAGATGAGAAATCGCCACCCAGGGTAATAACTAGGACAAATCGAAGGTGGTGGTAACTTAATTACTTAAAAGAAAGTTAGCAACACACTTAGGGATTTTGGGTATATAATACCAACTTCTTTTAGTCTCGTGTTCATTTAGAATTAGTTTATGAATTACGATCTTATTCTATAATTACATGCAATTTCATATTAAACCCTGATTTAGCAATCAACTCCAAACAACTAGTCACATGAAAAAGCACACAAAAGTTGCATCCACTTAAGTCAAAACGTCAATAAATTAGTCTAATCTACATTATTTTTTAATTAAAGTTAACTACTTCTACATTTTATTTACAAGTGAAATGGAAATTAAAGATAGGCCCACATTTTAAATTTAATTAGTGAGACTAAATCCTTTTGCTTTAATTCTAAACAAAAATGAGCCTAAGTCTATTAATTTATGAAAAATGGAATTGGATTGAATTAATAGGCCTAGTTCTAATTAATTTTAATCTTAAAATGATTCTAAGTCTATTTATTTTAAAATGGGCTGAACTATGTCTAAATCAATTTTCAATTAATCTAAGGTGGACTTAAGTCTAAATTAACTTAAATGAGCCTAAGTTAATTTTAAAGTTAATTTAAACCTAAATCAATTATTTAATGGGCCTAATTTATGAATTAAACCTAAATTGGGCTATTGAGCCCAAAATGAAAGGAAACAAAATAAAGCTGAAACAACCATATCAAACATACATACAGTGTTCCTAGCATGCAACCTAATTAATTACAACCACCATTGATTTTAATTAGGGTTTACCAAATTGAATCAAATTTACTAATTAATTTTAAAGAATAGAAAAGTGAAGGGGTTCATTATATTCCCACTACTGGGGCTATTACAGTTCCTATATACAAAATTTAAAACTAATTAATTATACAACCCAATAAACAAAATAAATAAAAGAACACAGAATAATAAAAAATAAATAAAACCTAAAATCTAGGTGAAATTGATACATTATTTACCATGGCATTCCATGGATATTCATGGGTTTCAATTGATTCAATCACTCCATGTGCATATTACTCCCACCATCCAAATCAATATAGAAAACACAAGAAACAACAAACAATGATTAAAATAAATCCAAAAAATGAAAATAAAAATTGAATAAAAATAAAATAAAATTAAAATAAAAGAAGAAAGGGATGAAGTGCAGATGCAATATTGATTGCTTCTTAGAGTGCTTTTGTTCATTGTGTTTTTGGAATAGAATCTGCATATTGATTTTGTTTCTTAGGCATAATTGTTTTTAACAAAAGGACTTTAAGAACATGAAAAAAGAAGAAAAGAAAGTTTTTTTTTTGCATTTTTTGTTCTCTGCATGCTAAAAACTTTTTTTTTTTTCAAAAGAACCACCTTCGTTTTAATAAAACCCATAAGTCTTTTTTGAAGAAGATTTTTTCCGCTTATGATCATCAAATCACAAGATAAAAATTGATGAATTATCTCAAAAACAAAGGTGATAATATGTAATTATCACCAAAATCAATATTTATCTTCCTTTTATTTTTAACCAATAAAAAATTAAGAAAATTATTTTTAAAAAATAAAAAATATAATACGAAGCCGGTTGGACATGTGCAATTTTGATTAGAATTATGTATTTCTAGTGTAAAATACATAATTCTGATAGTAATTATGCACTGTCAATAAAAAATGTACAATTCTGATCGAAATTATACATTTATAGCCAAAAATATATAATTCCGATCGGAGTTACATGATTCCAATTGGTAGTCCATCTTTTTTTTAATTGTAAATAGACCCTTATAAGAATAAACACTTTACAATTAGTTCTTTAAAAAGTTGAAATTAAGCCATGAGATTCAAAAATAAAAATCTAAAGACCTATTTGTAACAAATTATCATCATCGAATCCCCTGTTGCATCCGTACAAATCACAGGATAAAAACTTATGAATTATCTCAAAAACAAAGGTGATAATATGTAATTATCACCAAAATCAATATTTATCTTCCTTTTTTATTTTTATTCTTTTATTTTTAACCAATAAAAAAATTGAAAAAATTATTTTTGAAAAATAAAAAATATAATACGGAGCCAAAAATACATAATTTTGATAGGAATTATGCATTTTTAATCAAAAATCTACAATTTTGATTGGAATTATACACTTCCAACCAAAAATATATAATTCTGATCGGAATTACATAATTCCAATTGGTAGTCCACATTTTTTTAATTGCAAATATACCCTTAAAAGAATCAAAACCTTACAATTAGTTCCTTAAAAAGTTGCAATTAAGCCCTGAGATTAAAAAATCAAAATTTAAAGACCTATTTCTAACAAATTATCATCATCGAATCCTCTGTTACATCCATACTTGAGTCATCTCGAAATCGGGTGTTTACACCCTGAAACTATTCTTACCATTAAAAGTAAAAAAAAGTTACATGGAATGATAGGTTAGCTGATAAGTATGTATAACAAGGATTCAAATAACGGTAATGACTGTAATTGCGGTCGCATGTAACGATAATAGTAACGAACCTATCATGATGATAAGTAATTGTAACGGCCTGCTGAGCTAAAATTTTTTTTTTTTGAAAATTATGAAATGTTTGGAATTAATATATTTTGAAGATGTTTATGAAAACATAAGCATACAATAGCTTAATAAGCATAACTGCAATAAAACAAATATTAGTTATATTGTCTCATATGATAATTATACTCACACTACTATAAATTTATTAACTAATACATTGTTTTACATTATAATTATACACACAATAGCATAAAAGTTGATAAAAAATAAAAAATAAAAGAAACATTGAAAATATGATATATATAAAATAATATCTCTTCTGTTATTACTAATTATTGTTGTTGTTGTTCATTAGGGGGTGTTCATGGTTCAGTTTGGTCTGTTTAAAGCAAAAATTTCTAACCGAACCAATAAAGTCAATTTTCAAATATGAGAACTCTTAACCAAACCAAATGCCATTAAAAATTATCCAAACCAATGATATTTGGATTCGGTTTGGATAGCCAGTTTGCTTGGTTTAATAAAAAATATTAAATGAATAAAATATAGATTAAAATTACTAATAATGCATTTCGTGAAATGTATTAAAAATATAACAAAATAAAAAATTTGTATTAGACACATATCATTTAAAGCATAATGGTTTGGTTCAGTTCTTTAGATTTTTATTTTTCTAAACCATAACCAAACCAAAAATTCAATTAAAATTTTTTTCAAACAATAACCAATTATTAACCACTTTAAACCACAATTTTTTGTTTGAATTGGTTTGGATCAATTTGTTTTGGTTGGTTTGGTTAATTTTTATGCTCTCCTAACTGTTACTTCGTGGTCTATCACGATGGGGTAATGACCATGATTGATAAATAACGACAGTTATGTGTACGTTTTTTTTATAACTGTTAAATAATAATAAATAAAATCACGTCATAATGAAAAACCTGAAAATAATGGCCGTTACATTACGTTATTTGAAACCATGACGTATAAAAAATAACCCTATTAGAGTTTGAAAAAATGTCAATCTTTAAAAAAGAAAAGAAGTTTCACATGAAATTTTTTAACAATTTAAAAAAATTTGTAAATTTTAACAAACAAAAACCCTATTCTTATTTTCAAATTTTTCACAAGAGAAAAAAAACTGGAATTGTATAATCACTTTTAATCCCTCATATTCAATCATTGCTTAAAGTCAACAATTTCATCGGTCTATCAAATTCAATTCTTACTTTCAATATATATATATAACCATAATAAATATGATATACGATTGGCATATGGTGGACCATGAAATGATATAGTCCACCACAAAATACCAAGTAAAATAAAGAATATATATCAATAAATTTCTTGTAGTTGTTGACCACAAAGTTATATATATATAAAACCATAATAAATATGACATATGATTGGCATATGGTGGACCATAAAATGATATAGTGCACCATGAAATACTAAGTAAAATAGAGAATATATATCAATAACTTTATCATTTTATGGTTCACCATAAAATGATAATATATCATATTTATTATAGTGTTATATGCAAATTATGTCACAGTTGGATAACATTTTTGAAAAAGAGAATCTTATAAATATAAGTGATGATTTGGATTGGAGTAATGAAGGGTACAATGATCAATTTGATGGGTGTGAGACTGATTATGGTTCTCCATAAATTCAGCTAAGTAATGAAGAGGTTGACTTTACATTTGTGTCTAATGAATTTGACAGATCATCAAATCAACTATATGAGAAGAATAATAGAAAGTATGACTAGTCTTCTTTATCAATAGGAATTTCTAAAAGAATTGAAGAATGGTATATAGAGGATGTAACGGGTATTGAATTTAATTCAATTATAGATGTTAAAAAATTTTAGTAAACTTATTTAAGTGTTATGGGGTTCAGTGTGCGAAAGGATGATACAAGATGTTATAAAAATGGCATGGTCTTGAAGAGAATAGAAAGAAGGAGCCAAAAGTTTTAACTAGAAGTAATTATTTGGTTGCTTTACAGTTGAATTATAAAAAAATGATGGGAAAGTATGTTGCGAAAGAATTTATGGTTGAGTAGAATAATAGGCTTTCTACATTATAAGAGGTACAATTTTTTAGAAGTCATTGCTAAGTTACAGAGTCTAATGGAGCACAGGTGAAACTATTCCTTAAATTTTTAAAACTTTTAATTATTTTCATGTAGCTTTAAAAATAAAAAATTTTAATAAATTATTTAAATTATTTTAAAATGACATGCAAAGATTTAGAGTAAATTAAAATTTAAGAAATGAATTTATCATTTTATTAAGTTATAATAATAAACTAATTAATTCTATTAAAAGATAAATGAACATCAATTTAATTTGTGGTAATGTAGGTAAAATCAATGTGTCCTGTTGATATAAAGACAAGTCAAATCATGGATTACATGGTCAACAATGCTAGAGGATTTAAGTATGTAGGATTTACAAAAAAGGATTTGTATAATTTTGTTAATGCAGATAGATGGTCTAAAATAATAGATTTAGATGTTGAAGCTGTGATACGAATGTGGTTAACTTGTACCAAATCCATATTCAATCTTGATAACCTTGCCAAGAATCATTCATAAATCAAGCAAAAGAAAACTCTAATTCCCAACAAGACCCTTAAATAACCTATACTTAAGAACCTTAATTATAAAGAATTAAAGGTTATTTAATATAAACCTAAGATTAACAAAGTTAATTTTAAGTCTAAATTAAACTAGGTTTGAATGTACCAAGCCTTCACTTGATAAATTCACTAAAGTTCTTTTAAGAACAAAAGAAAAGGACTTTAACCTCTCAAGAGTTTAGAATTAATTGATAAAACTTCATTTAAATTCATTCAACAATGTTATGGCCTTTATATAGGCTTGTAAACTTCCTAATCCTTGAAGGAATAAGTTTTCTTACTTATTCCTAAAGACACCTATAAAGAAAAATCCTTTACTAAATAGGATACCTTTAAAAATATGACAATGAAGCATTGAAAAGTCAAATTGACAACTCATGACAACTAAGCAAAATTTAACCTAGTCTTTAATTAAGTTGCAGCCACTCTCCATCATATCTAGGGTATTATTTGTAAAGAATATTCTTGAAAGATTCTTGATTCTTGTAGATTCCCTTAGTATCTTCTAGAAGCTTCCAAAATCTTCAAAAATTGCACTTTATGTGTTTTCAATGAAAATCACTCCACTTGAAGAGTTTGACATGAATTCTTCATTTTGAGGGTCAAAATATGATAATAAGGTCAAAAAGGATGATTTTTCCCTTGTGTCAAACTTTCTCCAATTTCTCTCAATTGAGCTCCATTTGCACTTGTGCTTTGATTCTCTATCCCAAACTTGATCTTTTGCTTTAAGAACAATCATAAACCACCCTTAAACATCTTATGCATGTTCTAATCATTGGACTATTATACTTGAGTGGATCATTATATTAGTAACATGTTTGGTGCTTGCTTGGTTCACATCAAGCTACTATTGGGTACTTATATGTATTAGGTGATATGGATCATGGATTATACTATAGATACACTATCGATGAAGAAAACCAACTTGGTAATCTTTTTTGGGTAGATTCAACCTCTCAAATGGACTATTTATGTTTTGGGGATATTTTGATGTTTAAATCAACACATAAGACTAACATGTATAAGATGCCTTTTAGTATCTTTGTTGGGATTAACCACCATTACTCAAAATTCTAATTCTATTCATGGAAAAAAAAATTATACTACTTAAAACTTAAAATAAACATTATAATGAAAATGATTTTGAGATAAGAAAAATACAAGTATGCAAAAAAATGGTCCCTCCCCCACTTAAAAACCACATTATCCTCAATATAAAAGGATCATATCACATAACACTAAAGCATGAAAATTAAAAAGAGAGGGAACACTCTCTAGTGTGAAGGTGAGTCTGGTGGAGCTGGAGTGTGCAATGGAACTTGGACGCCGGAGTGCTTTATGAATTTCAATAACTTGTTGTGATAATAGTACAACTCTTTTTTCGTGAACCTTAATGGATCATCCATTGCATCAATAATATCCTTGAGGTGTTGGTTAAAGACGTCATTAACATCCAGACATTGCCAAGCTTGTTGCTAACTAGCCTCTTGAGAATTGGGGGCTACTTCTTATTATTCCTTATCATATTCATTATCGACCTCTTTGTCACTGCCTGGATGCTCATAAGCTCTATTCTTATGTTGAAGCTGGTAACATCTCCTAGTAGATGAGTCCTATAGTTGCATTTATATAGTAAAGATCTCAACATGGCATAAGAGATCAGAAGTGAGCTCTCCTATATGCAACAACTCGAATGTGGAGTTAGAGGGTTCAAAGATTCCAAAATGAATTGCTAAACCAATCATAATATGTCCTATAGAAATAGCTCTTTTGGGATGCTACAAAATATATACAAAACTTTTGATGACAAAATAGGTCATCGAGACTTGCTTGTTAGTACACAAACACCATAAAAATAATTCTTGCCCCTGAAATACGATTACTCTCTATCTTGCCAAAAATTGAATGATAGAGAAATTTATGCAAGGTAAATTATATATGATCATTAATTAAGCCATTAGGTGACTTAGATATACCCTTAAACCTAATCTCCCTCAAAAAAATTACTACATTTCATAAGCATTGTAAGTTTAGGGTGGGGCATATAATTCGTCTTTAAAAAACCTGAAAGTAACATGTGTAACTTTATAATCAATCCCAAATTGTTGCCATCATAATCTATAAGTTAGTTTAGTAGTTCCCTTATCATAGATGTGCAAAGTGGTAGCGAGTTCTAAAACCAATTCTATATAGGTAGAAAATTTCCTTGTGGCCAACTTAGATAATTGTAATTTTGCAAGCATGCTCTCAATTTTCTATTTGATGTTAATAATTGAGCATAGAAAAATAAAAAAATTACAAATTGTAATTGAATGTCTAGTATAAGAAATGAACCTTGCACCTTTATGGGAGTAAATAGGGAACAAAGTACCATAGTGAGAGGTAAGGTCTTATTCTAAAAATGGAGATGGTTCACCTTCTTGGATGATATCCTTACATCTATGTGCACATGATTTGACCCTTGGCATGTTAGAATAAGGAATAAAGGATTTGGGAATAGTGGGTGGTGTGAAATTATGGGAAATTCATGAGGGAGAAGAATGGATAGGAAAAGAGGAAGAAAATAAATAAACTGGGGAAATATAGGAGGCTAGAATAGATGATGAGTAGGTAAAGAATGAGTTAATAGTTGACAAATACTAAACCATGTTGTGAATTTTATTTAGTCTTTCTCTTTTAGTATTCTCTCTTACTACCTATCTAATTGAGAAGTTAGTGTATCAAAAATATATATCTCCACCTATAAGCATTTTAAAGTCTACCTATTTTGTATATTTTAAGAATAATAAAGTAGTCTTATCAAAGTTCTAATGGTAAAGTAACATATACATGATTTGTTAAGTTGTTGCCATTGAATTTGTTTGAACTCTATTTTAAGTTTAGTGTTGCAGATTGTTATTTACCTTCATGTGATCATCACCTCAGCAGTTGTTTTATACCTAGTATATGTGATTCTCAGGTGCTTTTATTTTATTATTTTATTTTTACTATTATTTTCTTTTTGTTTTACAATTTTCACTTATATGAATGTGAAGCCTTCATGAGTAGCAATTTTTAATAGTTCCTTCTAGATTTTAGTGTAATGAGAAATAAGTAGGATGACCAAATTATATATCAGTTTTGACTTGATTATTTGTCATGGATTTTCCCACTTTTTGACTTGATTATTTGTCATGGATTTTCCCCCTTTCTAAAATAATTTGTACTTCATTTTTATGGTAAATTCTTATGAAATATCTAGAATGATGTCAAAAAATAGCTTAATTATGAGAATGCAGTATTGAAAGTAAAGAAGGATGGGAACACATATATAGTCTTGAAGGATTTTTTTTATAAGCAATTTAAAGGACCTGGAAATAATTATGGTTTAGTTGCTGGAATATGCTATGTTGCATGTACTCTTTAGCTCACCTACTCTTGTGTTTTAGTATTGCAATAAATTTAAGATGGCCAATTATTATAGTCATTTGATGTTGTTGTTCTACAATGCTATGATCCAAGTTATATCTCTCACACATGTTTCAGTTAATTATATATTTTTAATTTTTTTGGGCTGTATAAGCTCTCTGTTTTATTCTGATAATTTAGCTCTATGTTATTGATTATGTTATGATTAATTTAGTTTCAAATCTTTTATGGATCAAAAGTTCTTTTCTTGCTCAAACTCTTCTTCAAATTTTTGTATTTTTGTCTTTATAAAACAATTCTTTCTTTTTTAAAGAAATATATAATTAATAGTTGATCTTTGAATGCATTAATTAAAGACAAGCAATCCTAATAAATTTCATCCTTGCTATTATTTTAGAATTCAAAATAAGAGAATAAAAGGAAGTGGGTGCTAGTTCATAATAGTGTGGCTCTAATTCTATAAACTAATTATACAAGTTTCTTTTATGCATTTTTAATTTGTGTATTATATGGTTGCATGTTTAAGTGTATTAATCTTTCATGGAGGAAATGCATTACATTTACACATTGGAATGTGATCTAAAGCAAGGTATCCCTTGCATGTATTAATTCTTCATTCCCTTTTTTCTTTTTCTTGTTCTTTTTTAAAGCAATGAATGAAATTACTTTTTAAATTTAAAACTTAATGTTGTAAGATTGTTGATCTTCATTGATATCACAAAGATAAATATGATCAAATGAAGAGTTCTTAATTTGGTATTATAGTTCCTTACTGGTGTCACATTTACCTTTTTAAGATATTATATTTTATTTAATTTATTCTTGTATTCCAAACATCAATCTCAGTGTCCTCATTTCTACTATTGTAATATGATTGGACATATATTGTAATTTTTAATATTGTATGTGTAGTTTTGAATTTTATATAATATATGCATAATTTGTAAAATACAAGTTTAGCTTGAGATTCAAATATTTTAAATTTATAATTATGCTTACAAATTGATTACCACCATCATATATGCATATATGTATATATCAAAGTACTTGTTGAGTTTGCTGTGACATATTATTATTTGCTGATGATGCTTTCACTAACCATGTTGATGAAGCATATTTTAGTAATAAATATTTCTATTGCCTTTGGTGAGGGTTAAGAAATTTATGGTATCTATAATATTATGGTTCTATTTTGATTCCTTGTACCTTTCTTTCTTTATTATTAGGATTAAGAATTTTTAACAGTTATTGTTATTATTATTATTTTCTTTTACCATATGCAATTCTTACAAACATATCAATTATTTTGTAGAACTAAGATACTTGGGGTTATTCAGAAGACTTTGCTACCGTTATTATTGTAATTTCCTATGATCATTTGGCCAGTTATTGTAACTACTACTGTTATTATTGCCACTACCTAGATAATTTAATTTACACCAATATTTGTATATCGATTATTTTGATGGTTTGTTGTATGCTCCAAGATTTTTCCTTTATATTTATCATCATACATTTCATTAAAATAATAGAATATCAAAGGGCTATTCATAAATGCACCATAGCAAAAGCCAATAATTTCCTCTATTTACTTTATATTAAACTATTAGTAATAAACACATTATACCATTAATGAAACAACCTATAGAGATAATATTAAAATTATGTGAAATTATAAAAAAATAAAATTAATATGCATGTCCTTCTCTAAAATCATACAAATAAATTATTAAGTTATAACAGTTGCCAACATATCAAAATGTCAGGGCTAGATGATGATAAAACATTAAAAGCACTATTTTTGCTCAACGTGTTGAATTTTTTTTTTTGAATTTCATTTGCCACCTTTCATTGGTTTCAGTTTTTTTTATTCAATTCAAGATGCTTTGGTTGCAAATTTCTTGAAGCAACTGCTTGATATTTGAATACTTTATTGCTAAGTTTTTTTTTTTGCTTTCTCAACAATTATAGGCTTCTTTATATTAACCTCATGTAATAATAAGAATAAAACTATTTTTGATCTTACATTTTCACTAAGAAACTCATATTGTTGGTGGTCAATCACACAATTTCCTTTTGACATCATTTCCTTGATAATGAAAATGCCACAGTCATAACTATGTAAATAAAAAAAATCAAAACAACAATAAATTAGCTTACAAAGAATAAATAAATAACTTTTTTTTAAAAAAATAGGATTATATTAAACCAAATCAAAATGCAAAACATCAGTAACAAAAGGAGGGAACAATCTAAGAACTCCCTTTAATCAGACATGGAACCTGATGCTCTTGCCATTGAATGAGCAACATAATTTACTAATTTTTTAATAAAACATAACTAACAATCATTTAGTTTAGAAAGTAAAATCTTACATTCTTGAACATGAAGACCTATTGGAGAAAATTCATTTGTCATGGCTTGGATAGCATTATTAAGTAGTTGAGTATCTGACTCTATTATGACATTGGAAAAACCTTTACGAAATAACCATGGAAAGCACCTTGTCTACATGCATGGAGAGTTTCCATAAACTACCCATTTGAGTTATGAATCACACATCTAATCCTGATATGAGAGGTCTCAGAACAAACACTAGTATCAACATTACATTTCACAACCCTTGGAGGAGGACATTGCCATTTCACTTGGTGAATAGGTCTGTTTGCCAATGCTATAATATTCCTCCTAGCTTGTAAGTCCTACTAGATATCATTAAATCTCATAGGTTTCAGAAATAGCAACCTCACTGATCTAAAATTACCCCTCTAAACTTTATCATTTCTATTTCGCCATAAATTCTATAAAATGGTAGTGATCAAGTTTAGCTTAGACTCCGTAAATATGAAATTGAGAAATGACTACCATTCCTAAAAATCTAAGGCTTAGCTAGAAAGGTCCCCAATCGAAGACATTACCTAAACACATTTAATGGAATGGCAACTGATTAAACTATAATAAACAAATTTAGTAGAAGAGTAACACATGAGACATAAATTCTCTACCTCAACCCTCTTATAAATCAACACCTATATTGTAGGAAGGCACCCTGAAAGTGCTCGCTACATAAAGTTCTTAATCTTGGGATGAACTTTTAGCTTCCAATAGCCAGTCTAATCAAAAGAGTGACTGTGAACATTTATATTATGAGATCTTCAGAGGACCTTTTACCCACTCTTCACTAAGTAATCACTAGACTGCTCTTCATACCAATACCAACTAGTATTTTGATGAAAGGAGCTAAGAGGGATTGCTAGAATACAATTAACATCCCGAATATTAAAAATGTCTATTAACACATCCTTGTTCCATCTGCCTCTCTCAGCTTTAGTAAGGAATTGGCAGTGGCATCTTCTAAGCATTGAGGAGGAATCGACTAAATGTAGGGATTAGCAACATTTATAAGCCATGGTTAGTTCTAAAATTTAAGACTATCACCCATACCTATTCGAAGTCGAGCTTTACTCTTCAATAAACTTTGAGAAGGAAAAATACTTCTCTATATGTAACTTGGGTTTTGACCTAAAGTAGCTTTTATACAAGTGGTTTTGGGGAATTACTAAGCCTTAAAATATGAGAAGCTAAAGTATGAGGGTTAGAGAGTAATCACCAACCTTGTTTAGCAATCATTGTCAAGATGAAATCATGAAGTTTCCAAAATGCAAGCCCTCCATAGTCTCTTGGATTATATAACTTATCCCACCTTTGCCACTAAATACCACCATTTTGAACACCATTTGTACCCTACTAGAAGTTGTTCATCATTCGTTCCAACTCTTCACATAAAGAAATAGAAAGAAGAAAATTGGACATAATATTGGATGGCAAAGCTTAAACCATAGATCATAAAAGAACCTGTTTACCCAGCTCGAGAACATTTTAAACCGCCATCCTTAAAGTCTCTTCGAAGTCTTCTCCTTCATAAATTTAAAAACATTAGTTTTGCTTCTTCTAATAATAGAAGGCAATCCCAAATATTTATTGTAATTTATACATAATCGAACACTAATAACAGAATAAATAAGAGAGCTTTTTTTGCCATTAACACTCCTATTAAATAAAATGGATGATTTATCAAAATTGACCACCTGCCCCGATGCCTTTGAATAGTACTGTAAATAATTTTTAATCAACTAGCATTTCTGAAAAGTACCTTTAAAAAAAAACAAAGTTGTCATTAGAGAAAAACAAGTGGGAGATTATAGAAGCTTGTCTTACCACCTTAACACCATGCAATAAACTCATTCAACACTTCCATTGAAGCAAAAAAGATAAACCCTCTATGTAAATAATAAATAAATATAGAGATAATGGGTCTCCTTACCTGAGACCTTTACTTGGAATAATTAGGCCTATCTCCACTTTACGATGCACTACTAAATAAGAAACAGAGGACACAAAAAATATGATGAGATGAATAAACTGCTCATAAAACCCCAAAGCTTTCAACATATGATCAAGAAATTGCTACTTGACCCTATCATATGCCTTGGACATATCTATTTTAAGTGATGCCCATCCCACCTTTCCTATAAATATAATGACTGATTTCATAAGCCACTAGGACATTATCTAAGATTAAGTGACCCAGAATGAAGGCACTCTATGAGTCCAAAATGATATTATCTAACAAAGGTTTCAGTCTATTAGTAATGGCCTTAGACATAATTTTCAACACAATGTTACAAAGTGCAATAAGTCGAAGCTCAATAATATTTTAGGGACTCTTCACTTTTAGGATTAAAATAATGTTGGTCACATTCAAAGAACTAGGAAGTTCTTGCTTATTTAGGCAATTTAAATAGAAGGAGGTAATAGAGTCACCAATAATATCCCAGTGATGCTGAAAGAAGCCCAGGTTAAAACCATTGGGAGCAAGGCTTTTATTTGGATTTATAGTTTTCATCACATCAACAATCTCTTGAATAATAAAAAGTTTAATCAGCTATTCATTTTAAGCATGAGAGAGTATACTCTAAACCACTTGAATGATAATACTATCATCAGAGATATGATACATAAAGCACTTAGTAAAATAGTCAGCAATATGCTTTTGAAGCCCAGAGTTCCAATCTAATTAAGTACCATCTCAACTTCCAAAGAAGAGATAAAAATTTTCCTCTTTCTAGAAGATGCAAAAGCATAGAATGCCTTAGAGTTAGAATCCTCATTATGAAGGCAAAACAACTTTGCTCTTTACTACTAATACACCTCTCTATGATCAAGTAAGAGTTAAAGTTTTCATTGAGTTTGCTAAAAAAAAAGCAATAAATCCCTATTCATGTCCTTTTTCAAAACACCTAACAACTGATAATATTTTTTAATTTCCTAAGAGAAGCTCCTCATCAACTTGTCACCCCACTCACTCAATGACTGCCCATACCAAAATAGCTGTTGTTAAACATTTTCCTTAGAATCGCTAAACTAGCTGTCATGAATAACTTGTTTGTACTTGATATAAACCCTACTTATAATAGAGATAGAACATGCATCCAACTTTGAAATCTAGCCCAAGGATCATCAAGGATAGGTTGTGTTGATGGAGCTAAATCCCTTGATTATTAAATTGAAGTAAGATACTTAGCTATTAAAAGATGAACAATCACACAATTCTAAGTCTAACCTAGCAATTGTAATGAAAGGTAGATGTGAAACAACTCAAGTAAACTTGCAAAGTTTCAAAAGAACAAAGTATAAGGAAAAACCTCACTTTTTAATATCTCAATGCTTCTTTAAAATTCATTTTACATTTTTATAGCCCTTATATAGGCATGTAAATAACCTAATCCTTAAAAGAAAAGGTTTTATTCCTTATTCCCAAAGATACCTATATAGAAAAATCGTTAATTAATGAGATTTCCTTCAAAATAAGACAACTAATGACAACTCATCTTTGAAAAATCAAAATTGACAACTCATTACAACTCATAACAACTAAGCAAAATGACAACTCATGACAACTAAACATTGAAGCATGCCATGTCACATGTTGACCATTGACTCTTGATTTTGACTTGTTGACTATTTGACTTTAACTTGGAATATTCTTAAATCTTCTCACATCTTCTAGAATCTTTTTGAATCTTTTTTATTGACTCCAAAACAAGAAAATAACTCAAAATTTGTACATATTAAATAGGAAATTAAGTTAATTAGCTTGAATTCTTCATATTTAGGCACTTTTGATCCCTTTTAGGGTTCATATTATTCCCTCCCTCATAAAGATGATTCACCATTGAATGATAACCATCTTTTAAAGGTGATAGATTCATAAATCCTCTAGGGTCAAATACAAACACCTTTGTTGAAAACTTCTCCTTTGAAGTAATGCTCCATAAAAGCTTTAACATAGCTTGAATGTAATTGAGCAATTGGAACATAGGACTGTTATCCATGAACTTGTAAGGATTGTATTCTTGTTGCTTCCTTCTAAACTTGAAACATGAATATCTCAAGTTCTTCTTTCTATAAGCGAAGACTCCATAGATTGCATTGTGGACATAAGGAACTTCAATAACATCAACAAATGGATCTTTATATGGCATAAAAGTCTATAAAACAACTTTCAAAACACTAGAAAAAGAAAGATTAAAGTTGTTAGCATAATCATGATGAATAACCAGCTTGTGATCCTCCTTTTTCTTTTTTACACAAACTTCTTGGTTTGCCTCTTCATGAGTTAATCCTTGCACATCTTCATTAGATTTCTCAAAAATTTGCAAACAATCCTTATTATCTTCAATGACTTCAATAAAATCACTATTCTTGGATTCATACTCTATTTTGATCTCCTCACACACAACCACTTCTTTTTCACACTTCTCTTAATGAATAATGCTCTCCTTCACTTTATTAGTTTGATCACATAATTGATCCTCATACTTCTTCTCATGATCACTTAACATCACTTTAACATTAGCACCACTTTGATTATCAACCTTATTACTCTAACTCTCTCTCTATCTAAAGCAAGTGAAATTACATCATTCAAAGACAAAATAAGTTGCAGTTGTACCACAAATATAAGATCTTATCTAATTTCATTCTTAAGTTTGTTTATGAATATTGCAGTTTTCTATCCTTCAGATTCTCCTAAATCACTTGCAATTACAAAAAACTTAAGATTTTTAGCATAATCATTAACACATAATTCATTACCTTGTTTAAGCCTTTGTAATTTTAAATAGTATTTATCCCTAACATCATGAGGAATAAAATGTTTGGTCATTAACCTTTTCATTAATTTCTAATTTTCAATCTCACTATTCCTATTCTCTTTCTATAAAACCATCAAATCTTTCCACCATATAGTAGCACGACTAAGAAAATTTTGAGAAGTAAGTTTACACTTTTGGAAATCAATTATTTGAAGAGAATCAAATATTTCTTCTATTTGTTGCAACCATTTCAAGTAAACATAAGGATCATCCCCACCAAGAAAATATGGTATGTTCATACTAAAAAAAAACATTTTGAAAAAAATTTAGAAGAAAAATTCCTCATAAAGTACTCCCTTAAGTGTTTACACTCAAGAATGTGAATGCTCTCGTGTTTCACTCAATTTTTTTTTAAATTTTTTTAATCTCATGAAGAATTGAGAAGAAGAAAAAAATAAATAATACATAAAAATTAAAAGGATAGTTAACCAAACATTGAAGTTTGGCTCTAATACCAAACTGATATGAACCCTACCTATAACAGAGATAGAACGTGCATCCAACTTTGAAATCTAGCCCAAGGATCATCAAGGATAAGTTGTGTTGATGGAGCTAAACCCCTTACTTATTAAATTGAAGCAAGATCTTAGCTATTAAAAGATGAATAATTATACAATTCTAAGTCTAACCTAGCAATTGTAATGAAAAGTAGATGTGAAACAATTCAAGTAAACTTGCAAAGTTTCAAAAGAACAAAGTATAAGGAAAAACCTCACTTTTTAATATTTCAATGCTTCTCTAAAATTCATTTTACATTTTTTTAGCCCTTATATAGGCATGTAAACAACCTAATCCTTGAAGGAAAAGGTTTTATTCCTTATTCCCAAAGATACCTATATAGAAAAATCCTTAATTAAGGAGATTTCCTTTAAAATAGGACAACTAATGACAACTCAATTTTGAAAAATCAAAATTGACAACTCATTACAACTCATGACAACTAAGCAAAATGACAATTCATGACAACTAAGCATTGAAGCATGCTATGTCACATATTGACCATTGACCCTTGACTTTGACTTCTTGACTATTTGACTTTGACTTATTGACTTTGACTTAGAATATTCTTAAATCTTCTCACATCTTTTAGAATCTTCTTGAATCTTCCTTATTGACTCCAAAATAAGAAAATAACTCAAAATTTTCCCATATTAAGTTCGTTAATTTCAAAATAGGAAATTAAGCTAATTAGCTTGAATTCTTCATATTTAGGCACCTTTGATCCCTTTTAGGGTTCATATTCCTCTTCTAAAGACCAGTTATTCTTTATTTTAGGGTTCATGTTTTATTGTTGCATTTCTTAAATGTTGTTTTGGTGCTACAGTAGATTTAAATGTTGTTTTGTTAATGCTTATGTATATTTTTTTTGTATTTTAGCTACTGATTTTTTTTGGCTAATTGTTGAAATTTTTTAGGATCAAGAGGATAAAATACCTCTCACTTGAAGGTTGCCTTAAAGATATTTTGTTACTGAAATTTACCTATTCTAATTATTGTTCACGAGTAAGATTTTTTTGTACATTGCATTTCAGTTTCTAATTTATATGGTTTTGTTAATTGGGTTATTGTACTTCTTATGAAGTATAATCAATTAAATCTCTTTTTAATCTCTTTCCAATTTTCTTATTCATGTTTGTAAAAGGAATAGACCATTTAATTTGCTTTTGATTCCATGATGTTAAAAGATTATTCAATTTCTTATTGTTTGGAGATTTGGGTTTTGCTTTGGGTTCTCCAATAGTAATATTTTTTTTGGAAAAATTATGAATTTGGTGCATGAACTTTTCAGTTCTTTCTATTTGAGTGTTTACCTTTTTCCTTTTGCATTCAAGTGCCTAAATTTTAAAAATGACTTCTAAGTCAGTGCTTTTGGCCTGTGAGATAGTATTGGTATCATTGGTGCTTCTCTAAAGAAATAATTTATCTAGGACTAAAAGCTATGTAGATTTGCTTAAAACTACATAGTTTTAATCTCTTCACTTAACCTTTTTTCCTATCTCGTCTTCTTTAAAATCATTCAATAGCGTAAAACTCCTCCTTTTACTATTGCCTTCATTCAAGTTAGTGCACTTTTTATGTATTTTATTACCATGATGAAAAACTGATGTTGATCTTATTGATTTTTAGCTTATTGATTTTTTTTATTTTTATAATTTTAATTAAAATAACATCAAATTCAGATAATCTTAAGTTGATTTGCCTAGTATTAGTATGATTAGTGCAACGCATTTTATTAATTGCAAAGTGATAGTTGAGGCTTCTTTTAAATTGTGTTAAGTACAATGCATTATCTAATTTTCTATCTATACAGTTGAGTCTTCTTTTGTCTCTTTTTATCCGTTTTTTTGCCTTTTCAAAATTACCAATTGAAGGCCTAAGT
Source organism: Mallotus nudiflorus (assembly GCA_947683625.1). Lineage (NCBI taxonomy): Eukaryota > Viridiplantae > Streptophyta > Magnoliopsida > Malpighiales > Euphorbiaceae > Mallotus > Mallotus nudiflorus. The sequence continues at coordinate 1,861,018 of CANTUR010000067.1, forward strand.
CTTTATTGCTCTCAGCTAAGGAAAATTTATAAAAAAATAAAATAATTTAGTGAGTGAGGGTTAAGAATAGAATGGGACTGGGAAGTGCATTTCTTAATTGCTCTTGTCAAAAATGGATTTCTTTTCATTTAGAATTTTATATCGAAAGTGTAGCAGGACAACTCGCTTTTCTTTTAATTATTTTGCTTTCACATTTATTAATGATTTATTGATGAATGTTTTGTTGTTGCATTTCTTAAATGTTGTTTTGGTGTTGTAGTAGATCTAAATGTTGTTTTCCTACTGCTTATGTATATTTTTTTTAGTGTTTTAGCTGCTATTTTTTTGGCTAATTATTGAAAGTTTTTAGAATCAAGAGGACATCAAAGAGGTTAAAATACCTCAAATTTGAAGGCTGCCTTAAGGTATATTTTGTTGCTAAAATTTACCTATTTTGACTGCTATTCACGAGTAAGATTGGTTTGTTATATTGCATTTCAGTTTCTGAGTTATATGGTTTTCTTAATTGGGTTATTGTACTTCTTCTGAGGTATAATTGTCACACTTGTACCCGTAGTCTGAGTACATTTGTACTTATTGTGCATCATATTTAATTATGATGCATGTGTATTGGTTAAAGAGTGAGAGTTAAAAAGATAATCGTTCTGGAATGGACAATTATACCCCTTAGAGTTTATAAGAAGTATAACATGTTTATTAAGGGCAAAAAGGACATTTATATTTTTATGATCCTAGAAAATCCTAGAATTTTCTTAAGTGCTGGAAGTTAAGTGTGCAACCATAATTAAAAAAAAAAGAGAAGCAAGAAGAGTAATTGCTTTTGGAACAGAAAAGAGAGAAGAAGAGAGAAAATTTAATCTCACTTATTGATGATGATTTTTCAAGAGTTTAGAGATATAAGACATTTTTTAGGCTGCAATCTTCCATTTTAAAATTTTGTGATTGATTGGTAAGTATTTTAAGTACTTTAGTTGATTTGGCGTTAGGGTTTGCATTGAGAGAATTCAGGTTCTCTAATTCTAGTTTTATAGTCTCAGTGTTTTGATAATAAATTGATCTAGAAAACCATAAATTAAGAGAAATTTAATTCTAAGAAAACTTTGAAGAGTCCTATACAACTTCTTAGTTTTAAGTAAGGTCTGATTTCATTTTTAAGATGGTGAATCGAAGCCATACATTTTATTGCTCAGTCTATCAATGAGTTTGACATAATAGTGTTCACATATTCATAGCTCTTTCCATAGTTGTCCAAATGTGATGAATTTTTATAGTATGTAGTTGGCATATAGATCTAAGGTTGATAAAAATTTGAACTTGTGATTCCTTGTGTATAAGATGTAACAATTTTTCTAAGTTTGGTCTGAAATAACCCTTTTATAGACAATGGGTCAAATTTGTGAAGTTGAGTTAGTAGACATATTTTACATGTTATTTGGGGGATTGCATCATTACATCAATATATGGTATTATTATATTATTTTTTTTGTAAATGAAATTTCATGCTTTAGGTGTTAGAAAAGGAAAGGAAGGTGCCGATGTAAAGTATGCAAAACCGTGAATTAGTTTTGCGTGTTTTGAAGGTTGTTTTATGAGTAGATGTTAAAGCCCTTAAAATAATTTTATATTAGAAATAATGAGCTTTTGATATCATTTTATGAAGCTGATTTGATATATATTAAAAATTATTTTAAATCAACTTGTTGTTATTTGAACTATTCAAGCTTTGAATTAATCAAATGGTTTTAAATTCATAAGTTAAAGGTGTTACTATAATATTCCTTTATTTTTGCAAAGATGAATGAGATTTATTTCAGTCATTTTATCATCTAATTGAGTTTGTAATATGTTGGATTTCATTCCATTGAATTATAATGAAAAGTGGTTTAGTTTCGAATACTCCTTGTACTATAAATGTGATGAGTTCATTTTGAATAATTATTGGATGGCATGGCATTTGTATTATGTATTACCACCCTATATGAGATGTGTGGATGTGCAGTGGTGTTATGTGCACATCTAAGATTGTGATGTAATGTGTTGTGGTATTATATCGACATTTAAGATTGTGATGGTTGCTATTACACAATAGACAATATGGCACTTAACTACAGGACGATGAAGGGAGAAGGGTTGTTCTATGCTAATGTAGTCAAAGGGTTAACCTTCAAGTAAGCCTAGAGAGTGAAATTATTATGGCTTGTATGTTATGGCCTATATGTGATGATGGATATGGGGTTGGTCAATACATATAGAAAGCGGAAATGATGCTTGAAAAGAATATGTTTTTATTCATTTAATTTTTTTTTAAGCTAAAAGCAAACCTTAGCTTTAATATTTCAAGTGGATTAAAACTTGGTTTATAAATATGCTAATATTTAGATTTTGGATGTTTATTATATTGATTTAACCAAATTGTTTTCTACTTGAAATATCTATTCATTGAGTATTTCTGCACTCATTCTATTTTTTTTTTCTAAAACATTTCATATAGAAGGGCTTGTTAGAGGGTGATCTATGCCAAGTGATTGTAGATAAAAGTAGAAATTAAGGTTGGCCAACGACATCCTTTTTAAGAGAAGCCTTGCACTCTACTTTTTAAATTCATTTCTTCAAGTATTGTAAAAGACTATATTTTGGAGTTGAATATTAGTGGCAAGAATTTATGTAAAGCAACTATTTGGAAATTTATTTCATAATGTTTTAATGATGTTTGTGACCATATTTTTAGTATACAAGTGTCTATACAATGAAAGCTTTAAAATGGGATTTCTATCAATATTCAATTACTCTATACTATAGTGGATTTATACATAACTTAACAGATTGTCAACAACTCATTTAATTGTTGGCAATTATTTTAGTTTTTTTTGAGTTGTTGTTGAGTTGTTGCTTCATTATTGTTGTCGCTACATTATTATTGTCACTAGATTGTTGATGTTTGGCTATGTTGTTGTCAAGTTGTGGTTGTCTTATTGATGTTGTGGTGCAGTTGATGTTATTTTATTATTGATGTTGCATTGTTGTAGCTTTGTCATTGTTGAAGGGCATTGATGTTACTTTGTCGTTGTTGGACTGTTGTTGTTGCCTTGTTGTCTTATATGACTATTATTGTTGTTGTATGGTTGATGTGGTGTTGTTGTTGAGTGGTTAACTCATTTAATTGCTAGCAGTTATTTAGTTTTTTAATACATAAATAAATAGTAAATATTCTATATTTTCTCACTTACAATATACATTATTTGAATTACATAAACTCTTCAAAGAATCAATTTTCTATTTTAGTTTCAAAGGTAAATATATTTATCGTATTATTGGATTTAACTAAGAGTTTTGCAAAATGGTTTATTTTAGTGTCTGTCTCGGGCTATGTGAGACGATATGAGATACTAATAGTCTGCCTTGGGCTATATGAGACAAGGTGTGACAATAATCAATCAAATATGTTTTTAATCTCTTTTCAATTTTCTGGTTCATTTTTATATAAGGAATAAACCATTTATTTTGCTTTTGGTTCAATGATGTTAGAAGATTATTCAATTTTTTACTATTTGGAGATTTGGGTTTTGCTTTAGGTTCTCCAATTAATAATGGGTTTGCATTTTTTTTTTGGAAAAAAATGTAAATTTGGTGTCTGAACTTTTCAATTTTTTCTATATAAGTGTCTAACCTTTTTCTTTTTGCAATCAAGTATCTATACTTTAAAAATGACTTCTAAGTTAGCGCTTCCAGCCAGTGAGATAGTATTGGTTTGATTGGTGCTTCTTTAACTAAATAATATGTCCTTACTAAAAAAAATATGTGGTTTTGATCTCTTCACTTAACCTATCTGCCTATCTTGTTTTCTCTAAATTCCTTTAGCAGTGTAAAGCTTATCCTTTTACTAGTTGCCTTAATTTAGGTTAGTGCACTTCTTATGTTTTTTATTGCCATTAGGGGTGAGCATTAGTCGGTTCAATTTGGTTTGGGTTATAAATATATAAAATCAAAATAAATATCATTCGGTTTAGTTTAGTTCAATTTATATATAAAATTTTTAAAAATCAAAGTAAGTTGAATCGATTAGTTTAAAATTTCGGTTTAGGTTACAGATGTGTTTTTTCTATGGGCTTAATTTTAATATAATAAAATTAGGATTAAATTAAGTTAAAAAAATTAATAATGTCCATCGAATAACAATATTGTCACGACCCAAAACAGGGGCCATGACCGGCATTAGGGAACGGGAATTCTTTCGAATCCGGAACCCGTAGCAAGCCTAAAAATAAAATAAACATGCAATAATAATAACAACTCTTAATGCAGCGAAAATAAAATTACAAGTACCAAAATAATATTCCACCACGGGATTTAAATCAAATCCATATCTCATATATATAAATAAATCCGTTAATACAAGTTTCAGTTCAAATATTTAAAGTACAAATCTCACGACTTTACACAACTACTGTAGTGTCTAGATTATAAAAATAAAACTCAAAACTTAGATAAGCAGTTTACATAAAGAAGCTGGGGCGAAAGAAATCCGGCGTACATGCCTGCTACTGAGGTCTGAGGAAGAAGACTCTCCTGAAAAATAGTCAACAGAGGGGAGTCAAACCTCACTAAGTGAATTACTATAATATATATACATGCATACTAAATGACAATGCACACAATAAAAAGTATATATATATCTAATAAGTATATATATACAAGCAAATACATGCAGATGCAATAAAATCATTTTATATATATTTATTGAAAATCACTATTTATGAAGGATCAAATAGAACCCTAGAATATCGCAACTTCAAAACAATGTTAGACAACACTCTAGCTATACAGGCTCACTTATTCCAAATATGGTCACTTGATCCATTTGGACAGTAGACTGGCCCCGAGACACTAAGTCAACCGAGCTCCAGCAGTCTGACTGTCAGTGTAATTGGCCCCGAGACACTTGGTCAACCGAGCTCCAGCAATCACACTCCCAAATCACATCACACATCAAATAAATCAATTCCAATCAATATTCTCAAACTGGTTAGTAATATAGCCTAAATACTATAAGCGTACCGGTACGTACTCGATCCTAGTGCTGCCCACTAGGTAGCACGTTCTATTGATATCCTTCATTTTAAATATAAAACATACATTCATAAAAGTAAATGATGCATGAATTTAAATATAATAGCAACAATAACCATATATATACTAGAAATATACCAAAAGTAAACCAGGTATATTTCAAATATATATACGTCAAATAAATCTAATATAATTACACAATAAAGTAAGAATATACCCAGAATATACATAAAAACATTTTAATAATAATTTATTAATAAAACATGCATATAATTTGAAAATATACCAAAATATACTGAATATAAACTAAAGATAACTTAAATACCAAATGAATTATTTATGCATAATTAACCAATAAAATACATTTCTAAATCATGCATCCTAAAGCATATATATATAAAATAGTAACTCACACTTAGTGCGCTCCTCGAGATGAGTCTGATGGGCCTGGTCCACTAGGCCTCAATCTCGGCACAACTAAACAAACAATAAATAATAGACATCAGAATAAACCTAACAGAAAATCCTAAAAACTCGATCTAGAATAGTAGACATAGAATCAAAATTAGGGTTCGACCGGACATCACGTTTTACGAGAATTCTATCAAAAATCCGGCAGAACCTCCCCTATAAAACGGACATCTCTCTACTCAAAGAGTAAAGCCAGCCCTGCAAAACAACACACTTCAAAAATAGACACAAAAACACAACCACAACCCCTCGGTCGGACTCCAAACTACAACTTACCGACCGGGGTCCACAATCACCGAACAATATAGAAATACCAAAAAATGCCCTTACAACACAGAAATACATTTAATAATTAGAAATTACATAATTAACCCCTAAACACAGTAAAAATCGATAAAACTCATTTTATTTAGAAAAATTTTATATTATATATATAATTGAAAATAATTCACGAAAAATAGTTTTAATTAATTAAAAATACTAAATAATTTGTAGAAATCATTTTTATACCTTAAATAACTATTAAAACCAATTTAATTACACTTTTAGTCAATTTATGGTAAAATTACCAAAATACCCCTATATATATAAATATACTAAAATTACTCCAAAAATTCACCAAAAATAATATAATTGCATAAAATTAATTTTCTCAAAATATTTATCAATAATATCAATAATTAAACTCAATTAACTAATTAATCTCAATTAAAACACAATTAACCTAATTTTCCAAAATTACATAAACCTAAATAAATTCAAAATAAATACATAGAAATTCATAAAAATTCCAAATAAATTTCTATAATTCATTTTAACACCTATATTTATCATAAAACACAATTTCATAATTTAATTAATTAATTTTCGAAAATTAGAAAATAATATTAAAATATTCAAAAATACCCAAAAATCAAAATAATCTCCAAAAATTCTAAAAAAATTCGCACATGAAGATTAAGCTACTAGGATCAATATTTGTGAAGGAATTTTTCATGAATCAATCAATTCTAAGTTGAAAAAATTCAAGAAGCTAAAATGGCCGAATTGAAGATTTAGCTCAAACCTCCACAACCACTGGTTGTCAGGCCAAAAGGAGCTTAGAATAGGGATCACTAGAGCTCAAGGAGTCGATGAAGACCGGCGGTGTCGAAAATGGTGGCTGGAAACGTGATCGACGGTGAGGAGCTCCACTTGCTGCCACCACGAATTCCAAGCGTTCCAGCAGGCTTCCGGCGGCCTGATCGCGTCAGAGAGGAAGAGGAAGGAAGGGGGAGGAGGTTGGCGGTAGCTGATGGCGGTGAAGGGTGGTCCGGAGTGGTGGAACGGGAGGCGTAGTGAGGGTAGGGCGTCGGGAGAAAAGGAGAAGGAGGGAGGGGCAATTCGGTAATTTGGTAATAAGTTTTGATTTTTGACATATAATATGTATATATATATACTTTACACTATCTATTAAAATAATATAAAATCACACACATTAAATATACACCACACACATATAATTTAATATTTTAAAATTTAATCCACTTAAAAATAATTAAATAATATTAAAACTAATTAATAAATAATAAAATATTAGGGTAATTAATTAAACCCTAATTAAATAAATAAGTACACATATATACATTATTTAGTACTTCAAAAGTATATATGAGTTCATGCAAATCCGGAAATCTATTTAATATAATTAATAATAAATAATTTACGTGAAAATTTCCCCGAAAATGCAAGTCTCGGGAAAAGTTTACGTAAAACACTTAAAATAATATACAATAATTAAAAATAAGTTTTAAATACATATCAACTCGTAAAAATATCATAATTATATACAAAATTATTAACACTGCATATCCCGATGCAGTTTAAAATATTTTAAAAACTCGGGATATTACAAATATCCAACTACAACCTAAAATAACAATATCCATAATTTGTCACACATGCTAATAAAATTTGTCTATAATTACAAAATGCTAAATTGAAAAATACAATAATTTTTGCCCACACTTGCTTTAAGAACAATTAAGATAAAATCAAAGCATAGCAACGTAAGCAATATCATTATTAGTGAATTTGTATAAAAGAAAAAATTAATATTAGTAAAAATAAATTATGAATATAAAAAATACCATCACCTAGTAAAAAAGAATAGTAGAGTTGGAAAACTAAATCAAAATACTTGAAATAATATCAAATTGCAACCAATTAGAAGAGGATAATGTTGGACAAACTAAAATATTAGGCAAATCTAAAATAAAATCAAGAATAAATTTAGTGCAAAAATAAAATTTTGCTAAATGCAAAAATAAAATAAAGAATAATTTTTTGTATATCTTTTTCAAAATTTTCAAGTTCTTCTAGTTGTTCTTCAAGATGTACCGAGTAAGAAGATAATTGAAGCCAATTTTGTCCATAAATTAGAGCCTCTACAATTTTAAGAGTTAAAGAACTCCTATATGTATCTAATACTCTTCCACCCGTACTAAATGCTAATTTTAAAGCAATAGTTGAAATTGGAATTACCAACACAACTCGAGCTACTTTTCAAAGGATGGGAAATCTTTCACTATTCATTTTTGCACCATTTTAATATATCAAAATCTTCCTTATCCTATGTAATATCCTCATTTAGATAAACTTCCAATTCATATTTTCTATTTCCACCACTTTTACATCCCATTTTTTGCAATTTGTATCGATTCTTTAAGAAAGACATTGACTTTTTATTCACTCTTTCATTATCTATAACATTTGAACTATAATATAAGGGACCTTTTTCACTCAAAGTGTCATTTTTCAGGCTAATACATCTTCTTGTATTCTAAAAATAACTCATTAAGCTCATCTTTCACATTCTTAAACAAATTTGAACCTTTTTCATCCCCATACATAGCATGAAATGAATATTCCATAAACTCGAATTTATCACGAGGGTCAAGAATATTAGCAAAAATATAAGTTTATTCATTTTATCTGAATCCCCCTAATAATTATCAAATTTATTTTTTCATTGAATCACCCAAATTTTCACATCCAAATCATTACTATTTTTCCATTCATTTAAAATACAAGACAAGTCACCAATCTCAATGACCTCGAAATATGCGAGGTAATCTCATAAAAATATTTTAATAAATCAGCCATTTTTCTAATGCATGACCAATCAATGAAAGTTAGTACCCTAAATTGCTCTAAATCACGCCTAAAACTGGGTTCTTGATCTTCATACCTCTCAAAAGCTTTTTCAAAGTTTTTGATTGTTTTTAAATTAAATACTTGGAATTCCACCTTGTAGTAACATCTAAAAACAATGAACTCTTACTCTTTATGTTTTCCTATTTTGCACACTTTTTAATTTGTCAATCTAATGGGAGAATTTCCAACATATTTTATTGCATTTCTCACTTGTTTTACCGATGAGTTAACATCTTTCAAGCCATTAATAACACATAAATTAATAATATGTGCAATACACCTCATGTGAATGTATTTACATTTTGACACTGCGCTCCCACAATTGAGCACTCTCTTTTTCAAGAAAGAAATTTTTGAATCATTTGAACCATCATTATCTATTGTGATTGTAAAAATATTGTTTAAACCCTTAATCAAATAAACAAGTTTAAATAGCCTTACCTATGTATTCACCCCTATGATTAGAGACCGGGCAAAAACTAAGAATCTTTTTATGTCACGTACATTTATTATCAATAAAATGAGTTGTAATGTACATATAATTAATCTTGTACAATGAAGTTTAAGTATTAATAAAATACTTCAATTTCAACTTCTCATCAATATATAATAAAAAAAAATCTTGCAAAATTGTCCATCTCGATGGTATTTTAAATATAGGACATACACAAGCCATTAGTTTTCTAAACCCCTCACCTTCTATAAATTAAAATGGAAGTTCATCAACTATAATCATGCATGCAAGTGCTTCTCTAATGGAACTTAAAAGAGTCCTAGAGGGGGAGGGTGAATAGGACTATCAAACAAAAATATGAAATTAAAGGAATTCTTTGTAAGAATTAAGTAAGAGTTGAGAAGGAAGAATGAATAACATAAATATTTAAGGAGTTCAGATTCAATAATAATCCTACGTCTCCATCTAACTTATCCCCAAGTTAGGATTTTTTAATCACCCAAAATTTTATTAATAAGATTGAGAATACACAAGAGTTTTATGGCTCACTCTTATAACGTTACAACTTGAGTTTTCAAGGTTTACTCAAAAACCAAATTCCCAAGTGTTTTAATGGCTAAACACTTAAACCAATTCCTTTAGAATAGAATTTCACTTCTTGTTTTCTAAACCCAGAAAATAGAAGAATAAGAATTTTTATTTTAACCACTCACCAACTCTCACAAGAGTTATACATAAAGAATTTGTTTAAAAGAAAGTTTAAAAGCTCAATTGAATGTTTAAGAAAATGATGAATGATAAATAAATTTTCTTAACCTTTCAATTGAATTCTAAGTTGTGTTTATATAGAAAAACACTTAAAAATATAGTTTTTGGATGTATCAATCATGTCTCCAACATTTAGAATTGATTTTGAATCAATTCTTGGACTTTTGGTAGCTCAAAGGATGCTCACGAGCGGCTCATGAGTGAACAGTGCTCGTGAGGGGTGAAAATATAACAGTTGCATTCAAAAATTCCCATTGGAATGCTATCAGTGGTCTGCTCATGATTAGGTCAGGAGCAAATAGCTTGTGAGGAGCACTCGTGAGGGGTGCTGCCATTTTTTGGCAAAAACATGCTCCAAAGGCTCTAGTGAAGGATAACTCTTGACCACTTCAAAAGATGCTAGTGAAAGGGACTTAATAAGATCGATTCAACCAAATTTTTATTCATAAAAATTATATATAATTGTCTTATATTTCCATAAGACTTTGAATCACCTTAATTAGACATCTTTAGCTCAAGATATTGCTGAAATACCAAGAGCTATGCAAACTAAAATGCAAGCTGCATATGCTGACTTTGACTAAAGATTTTTAGACCCAAATGACTTTGGATTTTAACAAGAAAGCTCAATATGGAAAGCTTAAGATGTCTACTTCAAAAGTGAAGGAGCTCCTTTCCTCATTTAAGAGCTCTAAATATGTCAAAAGTCTTTTTCAATCTTAGAGGTTCAATTAGCCCGAAAAGTTACTATTCATCCAAAAATGTATATGCTTGGTATATGTTTGGTATATAATTCCCTACACATTTAATTGAAATTATTAGTATAAAAATTGTTTGTCAAAGTCCAAAATTAGGAGTTTGATCATGCAAATTGTCAACATAACTTTAATCAAATTTCCAAGCCATAAGAGTACCTATCCCATCACTTATGCCCTTTAAGAATATGAATTTGTTACAATGATAACAAAGCTTATTGGGTTTGTATAATGTTTGGGTCTTTAAGGCATGTCAGCATATGATTTCTAAGTGAAGAAGTTCCATTTTTTTTATCAAAACAATATTTACTATCACAATAATGACACTTTTCTTTTATTAAGCTATTGTTCCCTTCTCTAATTTTTTCAAAATGTTCCCATGCTTTAGAACTTGATTTCATTTCTTTTCTCTTCCTTTATGATGTAGCTTTAAATGTTTTAGAAGGTTGATCAAAATAAATTTAAGCTTGAGTATTGCCATGTTCTTCAGTATTTTAACATCTAAAAAAATATTAGTATAAAACTATACATCGATTAAGTAATAAAAAATTAAAAGCATAAATTAGATATGAATTGCCAAATTTCTAGCCATAAGAATAGAAATATTTTATTTCTTACATTGACAATAAATATGGAACAAGAATATGTTACCTCTGTGTTGCCAAATTTTGTAGTTGCACTATTCATATATGTTTAAAAAGAATTATGATAGTTGCTTGCATTTTCTTTTATCAAACATTATTTAAGTTGTGTCAAGATTTGTTCAAGTTTTAAGAAACAATTTAGCAAAAACAAAAAGTCAACTTTGCATATTAAATCACAGCTTATAAGAAGCTATAATCATCAAAATAAATAAACCAAAGATATCACCAAAATTTTAAGAATTGAATCAATAAATTGCAAGGAAACTGCAATAAGAGTAAATCAAAGAAAAGTGAAGGAGTCACTCACAATATCATAGCAACTTATAACTCTATAACACCTTTTAGTGACTAGCTCTTTCTCCTAGTTAATCAAAATTAAATTTCCATGAACAACTTCACTAAATTAAGAACTTGATACATGTACTATAATAAATCCAAAGTTAATGACCCTTAAAATCAACATGCAGCTGAGAGTTTACCGAGTTATGTACTTGAATTTTGCTAAACTCTACTTCATGTCTTCACCATATATAATTAATCATAAAATTAAGACAAAAATATGGTTCAATATATGGTTTTAGTTTTTAATTATAATTCCATCCCATATAAAACCAACTTGGCCATCAAAGTAGCAAGTAGCCTAGAAATTAAAGAAACATAATAATAATAAAAAAGGAATTATAAGAAAAAATCCTAGAAATCAAAGGGTTAGAGAATATAGAGATAAATTAGAGACAAGTTATTTATTAATATAATGAAGAAAAAAATAATAAGTGAAGAAATTAACAATGCAATAAAGAAACCAAAATTAGGAGAAATAGATACCTGATAATTGAAGCCTTGACAATAATAAATAATGAATTAAGAAATAAAAAACTAATAGAGAGGAAGAATGAATGAAGAATTAACAAAAAATAAAGGAAGTGAAGTGAAAAATCATGAGAGAAACTAGAGAGTAAGACTGCAAGAGAATTGCAAAAGGGAAAGAAAGGAAGAGAATAATCGAGAGAGAAAGAGGAGAGAAGAGAATGACAACAATAAAACAATAGAGGTTATATAATATAAGTTAACCTAAGTTAAAATGACAATGTTTTAAGAAATCAATTCAGTTTAATTTAACCACTTTTTTCACAATCATAATTAAACCAAATCGAATTTAGTTTGGTTAAAATTGAATAGAATAATTTTATAAATAGAACCAAATTGAACTAGTTGGTTTGGTTTAGATTTTTAATTTTCAGTTATTTTTGCTCACCCCTAATTGCCATGATGGAAAACTAATTCTAATCTTATTGAAGTGTTAGCTTTTTTATTTTTTTATTTTTATAATTACATTAAAATAGTATTAGATTCAAATAATCATAGGTTGATTTGCCTAATATTAGTGTGATTGGTGTTATGAATTTTATTAATTGCAAAGTGACAGTTGAGGCTTCTCTAAAATTATGTTAAGTATAAAGCACTATCTAATTTTCTATCTATACAGTTGAGTCTTCTTTTGTCTCTTTTTATCATTTTTTTTTTGCCTTTTTGAAATTACCAATTAATTGCCTAAATCTTCACTGCTGGGTAAGGAATAAAATGGGATTGGGAACTTGATTTCTTCACTGCTCTTATCAAAAATGGATTTCTTTTCATTTAGAACTGCATGTCAAAAGTTTAGTAGGACAACCCTCTTTTCTTTTAATTATTTTGCTTTAACATTTATTGATGATTTATGGATGGATGTTTTGCTGTTGCATTTCTTATATATTGTTTTGGTGCTGTGGCAGATTTAAATGTTATTTTGTTATTGCTTATGTATATTGCTTTTAGTATTTTAGCTGTTGATTTTTTGGCTAATTATTGAAATTTTTTATAATCAAAAGGACATCAAAGAGGTTAAAATACCTCTCACTTGAATTTTGTTTTAAGGTATATTTTATTGCTAAAATTTACCTATTCTGATTGTTGTTCATGAGCAAGATTGGTTTGTTATATTGCATTTCAATTTTTTATTTACATTGTTATGTTAATTGGGTTATTGCACTTCTTATGAAGTATAATTAATCAAATATCTTTTTAATCTCTTTCTAATTTTCTAATTCATATTTGCATAAGGAATAAACCATTTTATTTTGCTTTTGGTTTGATGATCTTGGAAGATTATTCAATTTCTTGCTATTTAGAGATTTGGGTTTTGCTTTGGGTTCTCCAATTAATAAAGGGCTTACAATATTTTTTTTTGGAAAAATTACAAATTTAGTGTTTAAACTTTTCAGTTTTTTTCATTTGAGTGTCTAACCTTTTTCTTTTTACAATCAAGTGTCTAAACTTTAAAAATGACTTCTAAGTCAATGCTTCCGACTAGTGAGCTGATGTGTATATGCTTAGGTGGACAAATCGGGTCCTACATTTCTCCCAGTCTTCATCCATGTAATGTGCCATGTATATGTAAATAATGAAAGGACAATAATAACCTTATTTTTTAGATTATTTATTTGAAAAAAATAACCTCAACTTTTAAAGTCTAAATTAATCAAAACCATAAAACAAAAAATTTTAACTTAAAAAAAGAACTCATTTAGTTAGAAGCATTGTTTCGAAGAATGGAAGAAACCAAGGGTTCATGTTCATGATAGAATACTATGAAATTTGAAGACAAATGAAGTGCATTTTATGAATGGCATCTATTTAAGCATAAATTTGAAGTTGTAATCACCATATTTCAATTTGTTGGTTGACAAAAGGTATGTCATTTTTTTATTTTAAAATTTGTTTTTCATGAGTCCCACCATATTTTAAATTTCAAAATCACTGATGAAAGTGATTTTTTTCACCACACATGTTGACAAAAGTGAGAAAAAAGACCTTTTTTTGCTTTTATTGTTTTGTATTTTTGTTAAAATGGAAAAGCATCTTATTGAGATATTCTTTAGTAGGTATTTTGAGATATTCTTTATTAGGTATTTTCTAAGTAAAAATAATGGTGTTGAATTTGTTTACGTGGATGGGGATAAGCATATAATGGCCATAAAGTTAAGTAATTTTGTCCTTAGTGAACTATAAGATGCAATACAATAGCTACTCGGTAATAAAAAATAATTAAGGTCCATTTTAGGAAACCTATCTATTGGTTTGATGCTACTGTGTAAGGGGACAATAGCATAACAGTAAAGGATGTGAGGGGTGACTCTGTGGTGGTTGAGGAAGTAAATGTATTAGTTAATGCTATAATTGAAGATGAATTTGCATATGGTAGAGCCACTCAACCATCTCTGCCAGATGAAATAAATGCCATATTAAGGAGTTTGAACAACATATAGGTAGATAAACTTTTGTTAGATGAAGTTTTAGGAAGTATATCTAAAGATGTATTAAAACGAAAATATAAACAAGATGGTAACATTGAAACTAAAGATTAATAATGCAGATGATGAAAGATTAAATGGTGATGATAATGAAAACATTAAAGATTAGGTGAACTAGATGAAACAGTTCTAATGGATTGTGAATGGCTATCAAATAATGATGAGGAGGAGTTATAGGATGCTAAAAGGGCATTGAAAAATTTTTGCAAGAACAAAAAAGGTTTAGATGGTTACTTTTTCATTTTTATATTTGCATTTCAATGATTAATAATATTAAGTTTTTCTCTTATTGTTTTGCGTGTATATAGCCTTGATTTAATCTTGATATATATATATGCCTACTTTAATCTTGTTAGTTGTTGTTGTTAAGCCTTCTTTGATGCTTTGTTCATATTTCAGAGACATTATATGTTCATATTTCAAAGTGCCCTTAATATTTAGTTTAGTTATTTAGGTCTTATTCCATTACTAATTTGACCATTAAAGACTAATAGGTAGAAACATTAGTTTGCAAAAGATATTAAAATTACTTTGTAATATCCACCTTCAAACTATAATAAAACTCTTACCTTCAAAAATTTATCTTTTTTTTGTAGAACTGAAGATACAAAATACAAAAAATAAAATAGCTCATTTTATGGACAATGTAGGCCTTTGAAATATTGTACATTGATCCTTTTCTTTAATGCTTTTTGGTTATAAAGGCCTGCTTGTGTTTGAAATCTTTGATATATGTTCCTTAGTAGTTGAACTTCATGTTATATGGATTGTTTGATGTTGTTACCAACATATTGCCAAATGCAGAGCACAGGTGTTGTGTTAGACATTTTTATGCAAACTGAAGGAAAAAACACAAGCTAAAACACTTGCATAAGCAATTTTGGTAATGTTCAAAGTCCAACAACATGGCAAACTTTGAAGAAAATATGAAAGAAGTGTAGAAGCTCAGACCTACTAGTTTTGAAGATATGCTAAAAACTCATCCTCAACATTGGTGTAGAGCCTAGTTCAACATAGAGGTAAAATGCAACATTGTTGATAATAATTTAATTAAGGCATCCAATGGTAAAATATTAGAATTTGGGACTAAGAATATATATAAGATGTTAGAGGGCATTAGAAAATTAGTTATGAATAGACTAAGGGATAATCAATCATTATGTAAAAGATGGTTGTCTAATTGGTCTGAGGATTAAAATAAAAAAAATTTATGATAATTATGTTAAAAGCACTAAGTGTAATATGTTGTGGAATGGAGATAATGGATTTAAGGTGGAATATAAAGGGGATACATATGCAGTTGATTTGATGAAAATGAGTTGTCCTTGTAGAAGGTGGGAGCTAACTAGCATTCCTTGCCATCATATTATATGTGCCATTCAGTATATAGGAAAAATCCTAAAGACTTTGTTGGCAAAATCTATAGCAAAGAAACATATGAGGAATTTTATGGACATATGATGCAAGGAATGAATAGTAAAAAATTTGAGGATGAATAAAGGTGGATCCACCACAACGTCCACCTAATAGAAGGTGCAAGCCTAAAATATAAAAGAAAAGAAGAGGGTGAGGATTGTAGTAGGCATAAAATGTCAAGGAAAAGGAGAAAAATGACTTGTCATGTGGTTGGTGGTAAGATAAAGGTGTCATTGGCTTATATAAGTGGTTATTCATCAAAAGCTCTTTCAGTGAAAATAACTCCTGAATTCATAAGAGATGAGTACTATAACATCCATTATACTAGGAAACAACCTACCTACCTTGAAGCAACATCCAATAATGCTAGGAAATAGTGGAAGCCACCATAGATTATGGATTATACACTGATCTACCTACTGGAGCAATGATATTAAATATAAAATATGCATTTTATTTTATGCCTGTGTTTGATTATTTGTTTGGGTCTTGATAATGTTCTTATTTATTTCAATAAGCAGCCTCAATCTAAAACTAAAAGAGTTGTATTGAATAACAGAACTAAAAGGAAGAGAAGGGTAGGAAACAAGCATGAATTAAGTTTTATGACTTAAAAGAGGGCAGTTTTAAGAAATCTAGGAAGTAATACATCACCACACACCAACTTTAGGCTGCATTTTATGGTTATATGTTAATTTTTTATGCTTATAACTTACGCATATTGATAATAATTCATTTTTTTCTCAAGCTAAGGCTCAAAATAAAAAAAAATCATAGAAGAAACCTCAGAAGAAAACATATCAGAACCCATATAAAATAGGATCGCAAATTGCCACATCCACCTCTTCTGAATCAGAATATACTCCAATTGTAACTTAGTAGTCAACAACAAATTAATTGAAGTAAGTGGCAACCTTTAAAGTTATATCAAGTTGGCAGATTTATATACATAATTTTCATAAAGTGAACATTCTTTATGGATCTGATCCTTTTTTAAAACCTCATATGAACTGAACATGAAATTCTACAAAAGTCTAGAATAAAACCGAATTGAAATCATTAAAAGAAGCACTACTATAATTTGTCAATACCATATCTACTAAGATTTTAGTAACCATACGGTATTCATATAGATCCTAAAAGGGATAAAGACATATTTGGTGTTGGAACTTTTAACAATTTAACAATTTAATGTTTTAGTTATTTTTTGTAACAATTAAGTGTTGTAACCTATAAAAAGAAAAAATAAAGTGTATATAGCAGGTTAAATAAAAAAAATGACTATACTGCCCATGAAAATGATTTAAATTTGCTTTTTTTTTCCAAAAAAATATTTTTCTTGTTAAAATCATAATAAATCAAGAAAATACATATTTCTTAAAGAAAATTCTATACTAAAATTTCAATTTTATTAAATTTACTAAATATTGTAAATTAAAGAGAGAAAGTGAAATAGAAAATAAAAATGGACAAAAAAAATTAAATTTTTTACCTTTTTGCATATTAAAAAATTTATAATTTTTTATTAACTAAAAACAACTGAAAGATAATAATAATTTACAATATTTATAATAATGATAATAATAATAATAATAATAATAATAATAATAATAATAATAATAATAATAATAATAATAATAATATATGTTCTTGTTGTTGTTATTGTTATGTTTTTTTAAGTTTAAGGGGAATAAAGTCTTTTAATTTTGAAATAGTGCATTTGTTGAAAGGCAACTTGTTGGTGACCTGTTACATGCACTCCATTGTCATTTTTTTTATAGATTATCATACTTAATTGATACAATAAAAAGTTAACTACCAAATTGTCAAATTTTAGAAAGTTTAGCTACTGAAAATGTCCTTATCCCAATTCTAAAAGTTTAAGATATTTTTTTATTAAAAAAATTAAAAAGATTCTATTTATATATATTTCTTATTGTTCCTCTTGTTTAACCCAACGACAAGGGTTCCAATTCTTTTGCTTCTTTTATTATTCTTTATATAGTCCTTTTTGCCTTTTGTTTCAATATTAAGGGTGTAACTGAGCGACTCGTGATTTGTTTGCAGCTTAACTTGAAAAAAGTTCATCTGAGCTTGTTTATTAAGTTAAATGAGCCAGTCTCTGTCACGACCCGAACCCGAGGGCATGTGACTGACACTAAGGAATGGGAAGGCATAAGGCCCCCGAAACCTGTAGTAAGCCTAAAAGAAAAGAAAAATAAAACCTCACAATTTAAAACTTTATTTTAAAATAGAGCACATTATCAAACTAATTTTTTCTAAAATTAAAATAGAATTCAATACATAATTAACATATTTCCAGTGTCACATATATAAATCAAACTTAGATCATTATACATATACGTGGTGCATATAAATAAAATACATAAATATGCTTAAGTCATACAATTCGTAGTACAGTTACTACTGCAGCTTCCTAGAACATTACAACAGTACAACTTACAATGACCTACATAAAGTGGCTGGTGATGAAGAAATCTGGCGTGGAGGCAGTCTGAGGTTGAACTCCCAACCTCTTGAAAAAAATAAATTGAGGGGAATTAGACCTCACTGAGTAAGTCAATAAAAAGAGTTGTATGGTTTGAAAACCCTTTTGAAAACCAAATAGTTATAGTGCAAATAATTTATAATGTATAGATATAGTTTTTGAAAAAAATCTTGGTAGAACCCTAAACCCAAAGTCCTAAATGTCCAACCGGGCCCACTTATTCCAATTAGACTATCGGTCCCCTAGAGCAAAGGCATCAACCGAGGCACAAGTCGCAATCGTTCACTTAATCCAAATATATGGCACTGGCAGTCCTCGAGAGCTAGGGCATCAACCGAGGTACCCATCCCAGTCCATTATTAAACTTACAATCACTAACGGTCCCCGAGAGCATAGACTTCCACCAAGGCACCTGTCCCAGTTCAACATTCATCGGTCATATATAATTTGGATCCACCTCTCAATCTCTACCATGTGCATACGGTCCTGGTGAAGCCCACTAGGTAGCCTGTTCTACCAAAATTTCTTAAAAAAATCAATTTTTAAATAAATGAAATGCGTTTTAAACCTTAATAGCAGCCTTAAATTAAGTAAATCATATAATGATAACATAAAAATATGAGCGCACACATCTTTAAATAAAACACACACACAGATCATATTATCGACTTACAAGATGAATTAAAAGGCTAATGACCGCGTGTCTGCCTCGGTCTCACGACTTCTGCTCCGATATGCTCTAAAAAAGAAATTAACAGATCAATTTTAAAACATGATTATGAAATAAAAATTGAAAAATCAACAAAACAATGAAATTCCAGGTTGACTCGAGGAAGACTAGACAAGACTCGATAGATAAGATAAAACCTAACTAACGGTAGAAATTATTACGGATATCACATTTTACGAGAAAATCTACCAAAATTTTGACAGAGTCTCCTCTGTAAAACAGACATCTCTCTACCACAGGTAGAGCCAAACCTGCATAGAAAATGCGCTTCTAATATTCACAGACATTCACACTCAAGTCGGGCTTCCAAAACTACACTTAGCCCCGACTGAGATCACAACTCAACAAAACACCAAGAATTTAAATCATTTATTTTCCCAAAATGCATATTACACACACACACACACACACACACATACACACACACACACACACACACACACACACACACACACACACATATATATATATATATATAATCTGAATTATTCAAAAATTAAATAACTCAATTTGCATTTCATTATCAAAGTATAATTATAACCTAAATTAAAACCATTATACCAAACATGCTAAATACAACCTTATATTCAATTTTTGTTACCAAAATAATGTATTATACATATATATATAATATTTGGAATTAATATTCAAAATTAACATTACTTAATTAAAAATATCAATTAATTTATAAAAATCCTCTAAACCTCTTAAATATTAATAAAACTAACTAAAAGATATGTTTAACTATGATTAGCATAAAATTACATTTTTACCCCTAAATACATAAATTACATAATGTATTATTAGTACTAAAAATTCCTTAAAATTATATAATTATCTAAAAATTATTTTTCTCAAAATTAAACTTCCTAATATAATTAGAACATAATATCAACTAATAATTTCTTCTAATATATATATATATATATATAATTTAACATAATAATCACATTTGACATGAACTCAAAAATATTTATAAAAATAGTATAAAAATCATAAAAATTATAAATTAAGTTATTAAATTAATAACATTTAATATTAATACCAATTATTAACTTGTCTAGAGCTTCAAAATGCCCTTCTCTAGTCAGAGACTTTTCCATCATGTCATCCACGTGTACCTCTATCTCCTTATGAATCATGTCATGTAGTAAGGTGGTAGCCATCCTCTGATAAGTAGCTCCTGCATTCTTCAACCCAAACAGTATAACTATATAGCAATAAATGCCCCATTATATAGAAAAAGAAGTCTTTAGCTTGTTGATCATAATTTGGTTGTATCTTAAGAAACCATCCATAAAGGAGTACATGGCACTTGAAGCTGCACTATCGACCAAGGTGTTAATATACGGTAAGGGAAAGTCATCCTTTGGACAGTCCTTATTCAGATCCCTATAGTCCACACACATCTTGACTCTCCCATCCTTCTTGGGAATAAGAACTATATTAGCTAGCCACTGGGTGTCATCTACCACTCCAAGAACTTTGCTTTCAATTGTTTTTCTACTTCTTCTTTGATCAAGAGAGCCCATTCCACCCTTAATCTTCTCTTCTTCCATTTGATTAGTGTGACATGAGAATACGTCGGGATCTTATTCTCTGCAATCTTTCTATCAATCCCAGGCATATCCTTATAACTCTAAGCAAATACTTTCTATCTTCTTTTTAGGGTTTCTTTCATTTTTATCTCTTGTAAGGAGTTAAGTCATAAGTAATAAGTATATTCTTAGGGTTATCATATGTGCCTAAGTTAAATGATTTAGTTTGCACTAACTTAATGTCAAATAAATGCATGAAATGATCATAACACACAGAATATCCATTGGTAAAAACATCATATAAGTAAGCATAATCAAACCTTATCATATTAACTTTAGAAAGGAAAATGTTATCAGTTTCAAACAAACTACAAAGAGAAATGTTAATGTCATAGTAGAAAACATCCACAATAGAATTAAAAATAAAAAATTCAAAATTGAATTCCTCATCTTGGTAAGCAGTATCCTTCAACTCCACAGCAGGAATGTCCCTATCTGATATCGAAGCTAGTAATAATTCTTCCACTATTAGATCTCCCACAATAGATTCTTTGATCCTATTCATATGTTCAGCGAAGATTTCAAACCCGGGGGACCAACTTTTCAGCAATCATTAAAGGCTCAAGAGCTCTTTGGTAGGGCTAGTTAGCATCTTTTTCCATAAAGGTTTCCCAAATTATCTTCCTCTTAAGCTCAGCCTTGACTTTATTCTTCATGGACTTTCCCTTAGCTTCTTCCTTTTCATCAAACTCATCTACTTCTAGATACCCTACCCCGTGCTTCAAAATAAGCACTTTAGGTTTAACAAACTCAAGCGGGCCCTATTGATTCTTCCCCAATCCCATTCCTAACATAAACTGCATGCTCTTCATTATACTCATAATTTTTGGATTCAACTCATCTTCATAGATCATGCAAACCTCAAAACTCAGATTGTCCGATATTTCAGTGGGAGTTAACTTTAAAGCAACAATAGCAACCTCATAAGCAAGAACTTAATCTTCTAATGAATAGTATAAAGCACTCCCCCTAAAGGATGAAACCATAGCCTCCCTAAAAGAATGGCAAAGGTGACTGGAATATCAATGATATGTATATTGACCCAAACTTCGATAGGTCCAGTTTTGACTAGAGCTCTAAAAGTTCCCTCAACTAGCCTTTTTGTATCATCAGAGGCCTTATTTACCACATCATATAGCTTTAAATCAGCTACTGGCAGTCCCAGCTAGGGTGTCCACGGGCCTTTTTAGAACCAGAACTAGCCCATTTTTAAATTGGCTCGAAACAAGGTTGAACCAGAACCGGGATGAACCAAAACTAAAATCGTATTGTTTTCAGTTTGAGGTTGTTCAAAATTTTTTAAACCATGAACCAGTGGTTGTCAATTGAAACCATTGGTTCAAAGGTTCTAAACTGAATTTAAATATAAATATATATATTCAATCATTTAATTTAATTTTTATATATAATCAATTATTTAATGAAAAGATTAGAGAATGAATATATATAATATAATTTTGATTTTAGAATAAAATCTTGTTCAGTTCCAGTTCCTAACTAAAATTCGGTTCAGATTCGAAATCGACCGGTTCAGAATCAGAACCTAAACTGTCATGTATATGGTTTAAGTTCGATTCAAAAAATTTTAAACTGGAACCATCCTATTCTGAATCGTGGCTACCCTTAGTTCCAGTTTTAGTAAGATTTTAAGAGGGCACACATTGATGGCAGATCCATTATCAACCATAACACAATAAGTTAATTTCCTTTTTACTTCAACCCTAATGAACAAGGCTTTGTTGTGGTCCCTTCCTTCCAGTGGTAGGTCATCATCTATAAACATAATTGCCCCTTGAGGGCTTTCCATTAATGAATCCACCATTTTGCAATTGAGGGAATTTTCTTATGATCAAGAGCCATAACTAATGCTTCTTGATGGGCTCGAGAGTTCATAAGCAGCTCCTAAACACTAGCAAGAGTTTTTTCATCTCTTTTGGTCTTAGTAGCTTCCTCTGTTTCCTCATCTTTCTCTAGTTCTTCTTTTGAATTAGCCTTCTCTTTTTCTGACTTAACATTTTCACTTCTCCTTCTTCCTTCTCCAGTTTCTCAACTAATTGGGTTATCTTCTCCCCATTGTTCCACAAATCAATTGCCCCTCCTTTTTCATCATCAAAAATCCAAATATCAAGAACGTTCACTCAGAGTTCTATAGGCTGCTAGCTCAGGTTTAGGTTTTTTAGTTATAATTTTGGCAGTGTGGTTATGGGATCAACAAAGGAATTGAGGAATTGTTCCTTTATTAAGCTGATGTTGATCATTAGGATTCGTGGATTGGGTGGTGGGACATTTCAATAGTTAGGTAGAGGGCTATTTTAGGTGTTTGATTTTCTAGTTTTAGGGTCAATTATTTTGCCTAAATCAATCAAATCTTGAACCTCGTATTTCAAGTGAGTGTAGATGTCAGTGTTATGTCCATGTTTTTATGGTATTTATAGTAGAATTTTGGGTCGGCATTTGGGAAATGAGGTCTTTTAGGTAAGGGTTACAACAGGTTATTTTCTATCAGTTTCTCTAAGACTTTATAGAGAGGTCTTCCCAAGTTAAAGAACCTTTGGGATTATCTGATATTATTGATTTGTATGTTACTGCTCGTCTTGATTCCACTACTAGATCACATCCCTTCTCTATTTGCAAATCTTCCACTAAAGAACTATTTCTCTTGTGTCATATCAGATTCTTTCTGCACCCCAAATCTATACAACTCCTCAAAATTCCAAATTCCCAAATCCTTTAGCTTTTTAGAGAGTGGGAGTATGCACCCTTCTATTGCTATTACTAGTTAATCAAATTCTGTAGGTCAGTGCTTTATCTATGCTAATTTTTCTTTCTACCCGATTAAATAATTTATGAAAGACTCGCTGAATTTTTACTTTATGTTTTGTTGATCTCTTAAAGATGCCTCTATCTAAATATTGAGACTATACTACTTGATAAATGCAACACGTAATCCCTCCTAATTAGTTTGTACATAGGCTTCTAAACCATAATACCATTTGATGGGTGCTCCTTCCAGAGACAAAGGAAATTTTTTTACAATTTGTGCCTTGGTCAATTTAATTGTCTTCATGTGGGTCACATACTACTTCAAATGTAGATAGGGATCCTCTATGCTAGTAAACTTCTTCATATAAGGGAATTTAAACTTCTAAGGGAGGGGGTCGTCATCCTTATCCAGACTCATGTTAGAGTAGCTTATCGAAGCATCTATCCTTTTTTCTTTCATTATCAATTGCATTTGAGCCATAGTCTTAGTCAGATTATTGGACCAATCAAGTTTTTCTAAATTTTCTACAATGTCTGCATTCATGTTCTGTCTAGGTATAGGCTCTGCTATCAAAGTTTCCTAATCATCCTCTCTTTCTTGTCTTTCAGAGTCTTCAGTATCCAGATCAAATGATTGGGGTTGAGGTGTTGGTCATTGAGGTGCCGGTGGTTTTCATCTAACTAGTCCCCTTATTTCGGCCATTATTTCTCTCATAATTGCCCAGGTCTGATCGGTTATCTCTACTTTGAACTTATCCTCAAAATCCTTAGCATTAAACTCTGCCATCTCGATTTCTCTAGAAATCCTAACCAGACAGTCAATGTCATATTACTTCCAACTAGAACACTGTTGTCGATCTATATCTGCAATCACCGAGGATTAAAAATATGCATGGCGTGTATGCATAAGATGCAGGTTTACTAAAAATTAAAAGAAATGAAATAACATATGTACACATATCATAAAAACACAAAATCAGTATCTCCACCGTTATTTCTCCCACAAATGTGTTCACTGGCAAGTTCCTTATTTTAGGATTGTTGTTTTGGGTTTTAATTATCAATAGGGGATAATAAAACTGATGGATACAAGATAACTCTCAAGACGGCACAAACAAGTGGTAATTTCTTTAAATAATTCCAAAGTCCATTTTAACGAGCCAAGAATGACATCAACAACCTATATTATCAAGATTCATTTGAGATGGGTTAAAAATAAGCATAAGAGGCCCATCTTAATAAGGTTTGTTAATAATGGGCTTGGGTTTATTTAAAGAACTACCATATGGCATAAAACACATGCATTTGAAAAAAAAATTATAGTGAAAATTTCTAAGTCATTACATGAGTTGGGTCTTGGGTAATAAGTTTTGGCTCCCACAGTTATACCTCTGTTACGTCTCCCAATTCAAGGGTCCATGCGATGTGGACAAGTACATGCTATAAGTGATAATAATCAAATACTCCACCACCAAGTTTGAGTGAAACATAAGTAGCCAAGCAAAGAGTATTATCCATTTATTTAAGACTTGGAGTGCACATTGTGTGGAAATGTGTAATGAATGCAAAATTTGTAAAGAAATAAAGAAATAATCAAAGATGATAAATTATGAAACACTTGGAATTAGTTTCTTTATTCCCCAATAGAGTCGCCATTGTGAGCGGTGGGGTTAGATGCGTGCCCAAGTGTTGGCGACCACGATACTGTGTGAGCTCAGGGCCTATTAGGAAATACAAAATGGGCTTGGGGCTTAAAATGGAGATGGAGCCACCACCCAGATAAAAGTTGGGAAACACTATATAGTAACTACATTCCACAAAGGTTCCCAAAAGCCATCATTAAAGATCGGGTTCGAAAACAGGGTATGGACTTTTAGAATGCCCACCCAACCTTGCAGTTAGCCTCCGTGTGTATTTTGTATTTTATTACCTTTGAATATTAAATTATTTCCTTATTTTAACATGGATTGTAATCGTTTCCAATTTTATATTTTAGTTCAAATTTGCACATTAGTCCAATTGCATGCTTATAGCCCGATATACATCATAAATAAAATAAATAATAGTAAAAATTTACAACCATACATTCCAAATAAATATAGGAAATGGATTAAGGATTACAATATTTGGTGCAAATAAATGTAAAGTAAACGGAAAATAAACTAATTAATTATACAAATAAAACCTCTCAAGAACTAATTAATGAAATAATTATTTGATAATTAAAAATTACCAAGTAATCCTTACAATAAATACAAGTTAATCTCATCTCACAAGACAACAACATTATTTACAAAATAATTACCAAACAATATTCATAGAAAATAGAAACAATATCGCAAAATAGTCCCATAAATAACACCATAGTCATTATTTAATAATAATATTAAATGACATTGTAACCATGCATAAACTTAACATATATAGCAAGACTAACACAAGAATCATTTAAAGTATATCAAATAAACATTTAAAAAGTCAAAACAGAATGGTGCAACATTTTAGCGAAGCGGCGACGCCTCTTCAAAAAGGTGTCGCCTCTTGACTAAAAGGCGATTTTAAATCAACTCTATGAAGAGGCTTCGGTAGAGACAAAGACATCCTACATTTCTGAAACTCTAAGAAACTCAAATGTTCATGCAAGCAAATGGAGACTAACATAAATATACTAAGATCAGCAATCAATACTCAATATTTCATGTAATCATACTTCACATATGACCTTAAAGTAAACAATATGACTTAAAAGAACAAGCAAAAAGCAATAAAACAAAGCCTTTGATAAAATAAAGAACTTAGAACTAAAAATAGAGAATCTTATTGATTTGGACAAGATTGATGCTCCTAACTAAGCCCTTAAAGCTTGATTGATTGACTTGGGCGCTTAGAATGCAAAAAGGTCTTCCTTCTTCTCGAGAAATAAAGCTCTCTTAGTTTAAAAGATCCCTTTCTTCTTCCTCTCTATTTTTTCTTTCTTTTCTCTCTTTATTTTCTCTCTATTTTTTCAAGTTTAGAATGTCCTCTCTGTCCTCAAGTCCAACCCCCCCCCCCCCCAAAAAGGTCCCTTCTTCTTTTTCCTCCTTTTTCCTTTTAAGCCTCTCCCACCTTTTTTGTCCAATTTCCCAAAAAATCACTCTCATGCTCTCCCCATGCCTTTTTTCATTCCCTAGGCTCTTTCCCTCCTTTTTTTATGTCTAAAAATGCCTAAACCCAAAGCAGGTGAGCTTATAATTCCTAGCATTAATGTCATTTAATATAGTAGAGGCTGGGCGTGAAGAGGCGCCACTTCTTCGATGAGGCAACACCTCACCAATGCCCAAGGAGAAGAGGTGACACCTCTTTGTTGATGTGATTGCCTTTTCACCCAAGCCAAGTCTGGGCCTAGCGGACTAAGAGGCGATGGGCTTAGGCCTTGGCTATTGTTTAGGCTTAAGTTTAGTGTTTTGGGCTTCTTAGTATATTTTGAGAGGTTTCAGGCTTTCATTGTAATACAAACTCGTACTTTCTCATCATTGGGCTTTTGTTACGGGTCAATCAAACTGAAGGTGTCCACAATAAGTTCTAATGAAAAAGAAGAGTAGTGTCTTAGATATAGTATAATTAAAGTATTTTATATAAAATAAAACATACATATTTTGAACTGAGAATTTTTATAAAGAGAAAAAGGCAATTAAATAAATTAAAAATAAAATATATTACATTAAATTTATTTTTTTAATTTTTATTGCCATTATTTTTAAATATAACAAAATTTATTTTGAGACTATTAAATTACTATTGGAGTATGTATAATAGTGTTTTAGTTAAGAAAATTTTTTAAAATTGAATTTCTAATGGTTTAAAAAAAATGAATGAGTGATTTGAGATAAAAAAAAAAAACACATTATATAAAAAAATTTTAGAATTTGAGTAGTATTAAAACATGTATAATAGTATTTTAGTTAAAAAATAATACTAAAAAATTATAATAAATATTTCATTTTTAATAAAAATTAGGATTTTTAAGAATTTGATACATTAAATTTTAAGGTGAATGCTTAAATATGAAGATAAACACTTATCAAATTTTTAGCTTAATGACTTATAAATTAAAAATAAAATATGTTACATACATTTTATTTTCTTTAATTTGAATTGCCATTATTTTTAAATATAACAGAATTTATTTTGAAACTATTAAATTGCTGTTGGAGTGTGTATAATAGTGTTTTAATTAAGAATTTTTTTAAAAAAAGAATTTCTAATGGTTTAACAAAATGAATGAGCGATTTGAAATAAAAAAAAAATTACTTATTGTATAAAAACTTCTAGAATTTGAATAATATTAAAATATGTATAATAGTATTTTAGTTTAAAAAATGGTAAAAAACTATAATAAATATTTTATTTTTAATAAAAATTAGAATTTTTAAGAATTTGAGATATTAAATTTTAGGATAAATACTTAAATATGATGATATATATATATATATATATATACATATATATATATATATATATATATATATATATATATATAGATTTTATGTGTTGAATTATGAAAATTCACAATATTTTCCTGTAAAAAATTAAAAAACTTATTTTTATTAAAAATAAAATACTCTAATTTAATTACATTTAAAACATTATTCTTCATTTCCAAAAAAAAAAAATAATGTCTGTTATTTTAACTAAAACATTCTATTATATTCAAATAAAAACACTTTTCTTTTTTTAATCTAAAAATAAAAATATGTAATTTCTCACTCATTGTCTATATTTATTTTATTTTATTTTATTTATTCAATAATTATTATTAGTATGCATATTAAAAATAATATGTACTTTTAATAAAAAATAATAATAAGTTCTAACTTTTATATTTGATTAATTTGTTGTTTTTATTTTATTATAATTATTTAATTATTTATTTTAAAATATATATATTACTTACAGTCTGCGCAAAGTGTGAATTCATGATTAATTAATAAATTAATATGATTAAAATTATAAATTAATTTGTATTATTTTATTGTATAATTACATAATTTTTAGTCAAAAGTCAAAACTACTAAATATTAATATTATAATTAAGCAATTTATCTAAGGATTTTTTCATTAATAGCTAAAAAATCAAAAATAATATGAAAAGTTACATTGACCAAAAGTACTTTTAAAAACCAACATCTCCTAACTTTTTTCTTTCAAATATTGACCACCTTTCTTTCGTCTCTTATTTTTAGTGTATTGTCTTTTTTTTCAATGATTTTTTTATCAACATTTTTTTATACTTTCTTCATTTTTTTTCTGAACATCTTTTTCCGAAATTTTTTTCTTCTATTTTTAAGATACTGTTTTTTATCAATATTTTTTTGCTCAATATTTTTTTATACTCAACATTTTTTTTATTTTTAAAGTACTCTTAAGATTTTTTTTTTCTCAACAATTTTTTTATTTTATCTTTTGCTCAATATTTTTCTCAATGTTGTTACATATTGTTTAACATATGCACGTAACAATGAGTCTTTTTTAGCTCTCCAATGCTACCTCTCCTTCATTTCCAGGTGCAAGTACCATTGCCCATTGCTTTAAACTCTTCATAATGTATCTGAACATTATTCACGTCAAAATATTAGTTTTCTTAAACCAAGCCCAACATATAAATAACCAAGTTATTTGTGAGGTTCAATTTCTTAAAAAGGTTTGTTCATTTGCCAACTTATGGAAGTTTGACACATGTATTATAAGGAGTGAGTTTTTTTTTTTCAAATTATACATCTCAATTAATCATAGTACTTTTGGTTTATTATGTCTGATATGTTCATCAACTTTTGGTTCTGTTCATCTGTTAATTCATATGGTTTATTATTCTCACATCATTCTGAAGCCTTAAGTCCACGTAGTTCAATTAATTAGCAAATAAAATGGAAAAACTATGTTTATGCATATTCCAGAATAAGAGTTAGAGTAAATATGTAAGGTTTAGTTCACCGTTGGTACCATAACTTTGGGTCATGTTTCACTTTGGTACTAAATTTTCAATGTTTTTCTTTTCGGTCCTAAAAATTATATTTTTGTTTCAAGTTAAAGTACCTCAAATATATCCAATCAAATTTAGCATACATGGCAACCGGAATAAGTATATTTTTATGATATTCACCATGTAAGCATATACTATTAAACGACCTTATTAACTTATGGGCTCCATAAAATAAATTTTACTTTATGAGGGTAACAAAATAATTAAACTGTTTAATGGGATGCTTACAAGGTAAATATACTAAAAATATGTTTATTTCACATATATTAAATTTGATCGGATATGTTTGAGGTACTTCAAATTGAAACAAAAATAGAATTTTTGGGACTGAAAAGAAAAAAATTAAAATTTTGATACCAAAGTGAAACATGACCCAAAGTTTGGTACCAACAATGCAACAAACCCAATTATGTAACATATCTTTAATACAATAAATGAAAATAAAATTCATTTATGGAGTAAATATGTATCATGTAAAACATAATTCTCTTGTCCTTTTTTATATGAATGCAAACTTGTTGTCTCATCCTTCAAAAATATTATAAGTTAAAAGTAAAAATATTTAGAAAAAAATTAACTAAAAAAAAAAAGCTTATTTGGCCTATTTAACAAAAAATTTAACTAAAAATTTTATGGTGTATTTGTAACATCCATCAAAAAACTGAAAAACAACAAAAGCAACAAAAAACAACAACAATGAAAAATAAAAAGCAATAACACTGAAAAATAAAAAGCAACAACACTAAAAAATAAAAAGCAACAAAAGCAACAACATTAAAAAATAAAAGCAAAACACTAAAAAAAAGCAACAATCAAAAAATAACAAAAAACAACAATAAAAAAAACAAGAAACAACAAAAAGAAATAAGCTGAGAAATATAGAAAACAATAATAACTTGTCTTTAAAGTATGCAAATTACTATTCCAGACATTCATTATTGACTTAAATATGACCCCGAAATCTTAGAATGCATATTAAATTGAACACCCCAATATATGCAAATTCTATAAATTATTATGAGTCTTACCTAAAGAAACCAAAGGTTCATTGAATCATCAATTTATACAAGAATCCAATTAAAATATACCATAGCAAACCAAATGATGTTTGATGAACCAGTACAAATAGGAAACATACTGAAATAAATATTTAAACAAATGCAATTGAAGATTATTGAAGCATTTTAAACTACTATAAAGAATTGACAAATGCAATTGTAGTTTAATACAACAACATTAAAGACATTCTTTGTTGGTCCATCAGTGTTTTTGCTTAACTTGATGATCATTAAGTCCATAGCTTTCACCAAACTCAAGTACAAGCATATCAAAAAGTGCTTAACTAAGAAAATTCATAATCCTATTTAAAAAAGATTTAAGCCTAATACAGTTTCCCCACCGTTCACTTTTATAGATACATTCAATGGTTAAGTGCATTTACCTTCAGTAGTAATGGTAATTAAGTAAGGAATTAGATTGCTCAAAATTTCACTACTGAACTATAAGTATAAACCATAAGCATCCTTAAGACTGACAATAATTGGCATGCCCATAGCTATAAGAAAAAGATTAGCATTGCTAAGTATCTTTACAACTAGGCTCTCATAGACTAAAAGAATTTTGTCTCTTATTAACAAATAACCTTTGTCCTTGTTCAGTTCCTCATTGTGGTCATTGATCGTCAACTAGTACCAGAAAAAGAAGAAAAAATTAGAACAATAAACCGAGACAACATTTCAAAAGATTAAATATAGATCCTAAAGAAAAAGATAAAAAAAGATTTTAAAAAAACTCAATATTGAAAGTCTAGGTGATGAAGAATCTCATTCCCCTAACCTTGTGTGTGTGTTTTTAAATACTTTAATCAATTAGTGCTTATAATATTTAGTGGCATCCACCATCCTTATCCTCAACATGTTGTTCACGTACACATACTTAATGCACTCATTTCATTACATGCATATATTAGGTCTACTCAATCTTAGCCATACTAAAACACGAGAGGAATAATTTAAATTTTGTGGTCATAAAACTAAACCTCAACGATAGCCTACATCGTATTCATCCAGAGCGCTTTCCAAAAGAACCATCACTTTTTTAACTTCATAAGCAAATGATAATTATTAGCTCTGAATATACAAAAAAAAAAAGGAACAACAAGTTTCAATAAAAGAATTAGCAATAGAACGAATATAAAGCATTATTAAAATATTGTCAAGGTAAGGAAACTCATCAATGATTGATGAAAGCTTCTTATGAAAATTTTGTTGGGTATACTTGACTTTATGCATGCAAAACTAACATAAATGAGAAATTGTACATCCCCTATGGATAACAATTGTCATTTACCTATAAGTCTGAGCGAGGACAATCAACGAGCTCCTTCCTATTTAGGACTGCAGTGATCCTCTTAAAATTATACTAAACCATATTTCTTTTTACAACTTATTCTAAAATGCATAAGCAGACTTAGTCATCATCAAAGGGTGATTTACAATTGACCATAAATAATATAAAATAACAAAAAGAGCAATCCATGCTTATGGCATCATATTAATTGTAATATGAAAAAAAATCACATTATATGCAAAAAAGACAAACAATATAAAACTCCATTCTTTAACTTTAAATTTTGACAATATTTCATGACTAAATTAAAGGCTAACCAATCGGTTAAACAGAATCAAACAAACAAGTAGCAAAATACACATAAACATGATTTAGCGAAACCTAAATTAGCTAATTAATAAAAAAGCAACAAATTTGAAAGTAATAGAATTTCGTGAAAAATAAAAAAAACTTACCTTTGTAGAACCAAATCTTTTATTGTCAAAAGACGAAGGGCTCTCTAGCGGTTTAAAATACCATAGCCATGAAAGTAAAAGAAAAGCTTCCACTTCTTCTTGTTGTTTACTTGAAAATCAGTAGTGTTTGTGAGGTAGAAGATGAAGAAGAGGAGAAAGTGATGGCTAGTTATAGTGAAATTTTAGGATCTAGAGGGATTTAAAGCAAATAATGAATATACGAGAACTACCACAACAATAAAGGCTATAAATGAAAACTAGTAGTACGTGAGACTAAAAAAGAAAATGTAAAATCAAAATTGAAAAAAATGTAATGGACCAGATTATAAAAGAAACAAGCTTGGTCAAATAAACTATTTTTTTGAAATTTCCTCATTATCTATAACAACAAAACTACGTAGTGATCAAAACTAGGTCAAGGGATTTGTTAGGGTTATCAAAACCAAAACTATATAGTTTTGGTTTTGATAACGCTAACAAATCCCTTGACCTAACCTAATTTTTGTAGGAGATTCTTATTTACACTAAGTGTAATACACTCTATAATTAAATGAATGTCATATAAGTTAAGTGTAAAACACTTAACCAATAAAAACAAAACATCTATTTTTATTATTCATAAATAACCAATGGCTATATTACATTCCCAATTTTCATTTTCAATTTCATATCACTTACTTAACCTTAGGGCTGAGCATCGATTTGTTTGGCATCAATTTTTTTAAAGGCTGGTGGCAGACCAAACCGAGTTAAAAATTATAAAGAACACATTAGTTCGGTGAACTAATTATTTTGGGTATGGCGATTTAGTTGAACAGTTTAGGTTCGGTTAGGCCCAATTAATATGCTGAGCCAAAATTATATATATATGTGTATGTGTGTGTGTGTGTGTGTGTGTGTATGCTAATTTAGGTGAAGCCCAAATGCTATTACATAATTACAAAATGTCCAAATTGGGGCCAAGCCCAAGTGTAACAAAATTACAAAATATATAAGCCTATAATGATCTAATATAATTACATTATACATAGGCTATTTGTTATGTTACTTTTTGTACAATTAGTATTACATAACTAGATACAAAAAATAATTGAAGTGATTACAATAACCAAAAAGCTTCCAC
The DNA here is from genome assembly GCA_947683625.1 of Mallotus nudiflorus. Classification (NCBI taxonomy): domain Eukaryota; kingdom Viridiplantae; phylum Streptophyta; class Magnoliopsida; order Malpighiales; family Euphorbiaceae; genus Mallotus; species Mallotus nudiflorus. The sequence goes on from CANTUR010000067.1 coordinate 1,894,684, forward strand.
TTCTTAGAACATGACTTCAACAAAAAATTAGAAGCCATAATTGAATGCTTCCATAAAAATTTTATATGCAAAAGGCCTGCATATCATTTGCAAAAGATATTTGATTTGCAGACCATAGGTTTTGTGCATCCAAAAGCCTACAAGTTACAATTGTTGCATTTTAACAAAAAAAACATAAAAATAAAAATAAAAGCAAACACTAAAAATAAAATTAAAATCAATAAGTTAGAAGGGCTCAACTTTTAAAAGATTTCAAGTTATGTCTAAATGGTGCCAAAATTTCTATCAATAAAGAAATGTCACATAAGAAATCTCAGCAAACACATTTACATAATCTACATAGAAACTTAGGTGGAAGCTTCTTCATGGTCCAACCCAACTAAATATTCATAATAATGAAACTAAGTATGCAACTAAAAAAAATTAAAAGTAGATAATTGAAATGCAATAGACATAAATAAAATATAAAGTGGGCTCAAATCTTATGAATTGTAATTTAGTGTAAAAATGCGGCTATAATTTCTGGCAACAAAATACATGCCACTAAGAAATTAAAGCAAGCACGTATACTTCTCAACTTAATATAAGTGGAAGCATCATTATAGCTCATAATCATAAATGAACACTGGCAAGTGAAGGTCAGCCATGTCAGTAATGCTATTTAATGGTTTAAACTTATGTAACAATAACACTGGCAACTACAAGTCACCACTTCAATGTGTTTAAACTCATTTAACAATAAACACCAGCAACTAAAGTGCGATCACTTCAGTGTTGGTCACATAGCACATATCACAGAGCATAGGCAGAGCAAGTTAAGCAAACAACACATGTACAGATGTGAGCAGTTAAAGTATTAGATAATGCCAATTAAATTTTATTAAAATTTTATGTTAAGTGACACTTGATAATGTCATAGTTGGGCCAAATTCAACTATAGGTAACTCTTTTAAACAAAGAAAATAAAAGTATTAAATTAAATTGAGAAGAAGCAAAATTAAGAAAAATTAAAATAAATAAGTTTGACCATTTACTTCGACATACCTTTCTCAAATTGCTCAACTTCATCTAAGGACTCCTCAATTAAGACTGGAGTTATAGACATGCTCATTAGTTTGTAAAATAAATTAGAGCTTCCACAATTTTAGGTGTCAAAGAACTTCTAAAACAGTCAAGTACCCTCCCTCTTATGCTAAAAGCATCTTCATAGGCTACTATGGATATTGGAACAACTAACACATCATGCTTTAGGGTTAAGAGAAAAGGAAATCTCTCAGAATTTATCTTCCACCATTTGAGAATGTCAAATGTGCCACCTTCCTCAATCACAGACTTAGAGAGATAGATATCTAATTTAGATTTTTTGCTCCCACACTGTCCAAGTTCTAGTTTGTGCTTCTTAAATCTGGCTTTTAGAAAGGACCATATTTCTCAAAATCAACAGAAGCACCCTCTAAGGCATCAATTGAGAGTTCAGATTGAGAAGTAGAATAAGAATTAGGTTTGTAAGAAGCAAAATAGTCATTAAATAATTCATACAATGCATCTTTAGCATTAGAGTACAGGCTTCTACCCACATTATCTTTATAAATATGATTCAGGGAATACTCTATGTATTCCAGCTTGTCTCTAGGATCAAGCACATTAGCAATGAAAATCAACAAGTTCATTTTTTGAGGATCCCCCAATATTTGTCAAATTTGGCTTTTATAGAAAAGGCCATTGCTCTTTTATTAGGATCAACATCACTTTGCCACTCATTTAAAATACATAATTAGATAAAAAATTTTAAAGAAAAAGAGTTTGCAGTAATATACTGAGAACTAAAAATTCTTAAAGTCATCTTATAAAAATAATGCAAAAAGCCAACAAGTTGCTTGATTAAAAGCCAGTCCATAAAATCAAGTACATTATCTCCTAAGTCTGCTCTAAATGCTATGCTCATATTCCTCATATTTTTCAAACACTTTGTCAAAAATGCAAGCAGTTTTTAGCATGACATATCTTGAATTCCACCTAGTGTCCGCATCTATAATCAATGAACACTTTAACTCTATACCAAGCAAGTTAGCAAACTCTTTCAATTTTTGAAACCTAGCAGGTGAGTTCCTAATATATTTAACTACTTTCCTAACCCTTTTAACTAACATGCCAACTTCTTTCAACCCCTTAATGACTACTAAATTAAGGATGTATGTTACGCATCTCATGTGGACATATTTAATTTTGATATCAAATGTGCCCCAAGAAAATAATTTTTTCTTAAAAAACCAAGTGCAGTATCATTGCTAAATGCATTATCTACTGTCATTGTGAAACCATTTTTTATACCTCAATAAAGAAGACAGATTTCTAAACTTTTTGCAATGTACTTACCCTTATGAGAAGTAACAGGGACAAATGAAATTATCTTTTTTCTAAAGTGTCCACTCAAAATCAATGCAATGAGCTATAATGCACATGTAGTTTATGCGTTGAATTGATGTCTAAGAGACAATTGTTATGAAAACTCTTTGTCTTTGGTAGTGATTAATGAAAACATTTAGTTTTTACCAGCTTCCCTTGCTCATGGATTTTCTCGAAGTGCTTCTACATCTTACTTATGCTTTCAGTGTCCTTTCTCTTTTTAGTATAGAAATTATTATAATAATCAAAATACATCTATAAAAAAATAAAAAATTAGTTATATTATTATTTTCATAATAATGATGCATTATTAGTGGAAAATAAACTATTTTTAAATAATCTAATTAATTTTTTAATTTAATAATCAAATTAAATTGGTAGTAAAAAAAAATTATTTTTAAACTATTTTTTTACTAATAATAATTTTTACATAAACTAAATACTCAATATTAAGTCAAAACCTCAAAGTACAAACAATCTATTATTAATAAATATTATCAAAATCAAAGTAGAAATTAATTTTTGATAAATCACAATAACAAACATTTATTTGGAACAATTTTTACAAAAACAAAAACACCAAGATCAAGTAAAAAAAAAAAATTAGCAATAGGAGATTTAAAGACTTCAACATCATATTAAAAATTTTACCTTTTAAATGATGTGTCTTAAAATGTATCTTTGACTCGATTTATTTTGAAATTACACAACTTGCACCAAAATGATTATCTGATGGTTAGAT